>JADLZN010005037.1:0-385248 GCA_018155175.1 Sinocyclocheilus anophthalmus | reverse complement strand
AGACTTATAGAAAACGTTTGACCTCTGTCATTGCAACAAAGGGTATATAACAAAGTATGATGAACTGAAATTGTTATTGACCAAGATACTATGTTCCCCATTACTTTTGCAAAAAATTCGTTAAAAAGCCAACAATGTGATTTTCTTGCGCTTTTTTTTGCGCGTCCTCATCCCTTCTCTCTGGTCTCTCATCTAGCTTTCTCTTCATGGTAGAGTCCTAGGATGGAAATACCAGGTGACCGGCCTCTCCTCTTATCTTTTTAAGTGTGCCCGAGAACTTCACAATTGGTTGGCTGCCTAACATACTTTGTTTGTGCCCCACGGTATAGTGATTTTCATCTCGGTCGCACTTTACACGACGGCCCATGAACTGTATATGCTGCATGTGTATTTAAGAAGTGGTTACGGAATAGACCTCTATAAATTTTCCTCCGTTGTTATATTGCAGCCTTTTGCTAAAATCATTTGTTATTTTTTTTTCCTCATTAATGTCACACAGCACCCCATATTGACAGAACACAGAATTGTTGACATTTTTGCAAAATTATTAAAAAAGAAAAACTGAATTCACATGGGCCCTAAGTATTCACCCGTGCTGTACACTCAGAATTAACCTCATGTGCTGTCCATTTCTTCCGTCATACCTGAGATGGTTCTACACGCCTCTTTCTGTGTGTCGGGCGGACATGTCTGGT
The DNA here is from genome assembly GCA_018155175.1 of Sinocyclocheilus anophthalmus. Taxonomy (NCBI): domain Eukaryota; kingdom Metazoa; phylum Chordata; class Actinopteri; order Cypriniformes; family Cyprinidae; genus Sinocyclocheilus; species Sinocyclocheilus anophthalmus. The sequence continues at coordinate 384,553 of JADLZN010005037.1, read as the reverse complement.
GTTTTGATTATACTGATGGCAGTTGTATTAGGAGAAGCCACACACCTGGCTATTAATACTCTACAGCTCACAGTGGCAGGTCAAGCAAATGAGAACATGAGTCCAAGGAACTGCCTCAGAGACAGAATTGTGGCAAGGCACATATCTGGCCAAGGTTACAAAAAAATTTTTGCTGCACTTAAGGTTCCTAAGAGCAGGGCCTCCATAATCCTTAAATGGAAGACGTTTGGGATGACCAGAACCCTTCCTAGAGCTGGCCGTCTTGCCAAACTGAGCTATCGTGGGAGAAGAGCCTTGGTGAGAGAGGTTTAGAAGAACCCAAAGATCACTGTGGCTTAGCTCCAGAGATGCAGTCGGGAGATGTGAGGAAGTTGTAGAAAGTCAACCATCAATGCTGCCCTCCACCAGTCGGGGCTTTGTGGCAGAGTGGCCCGATGGAAGCCTCTTCTCAGTGCAAGGCTAAAAAACACCTGAAGGACTCCAAGATAGTGAAAAATAAGATTCTCTGGTCTGATGAGACCAAGATAGAACTTTTTTGGCCTTAATTCTAAGCGGTATGTGTGGAGAAACCCAGGCACTGCTCATCACCTGTCCAATACTGTCCCAACAGTGAAGCATGGTGGTAGCAGCATCATGCTGTGGGGGGTGTTTTTCAGCTGCAGGGACAGGACTACTGGTTGCAATCGAGGGAAAGATGACTGCGGCCAAGTACAGGGATATCCTGGACGAAAACCTTCTCCAGAGTGATCAGGACCTCAGACTGGGCCGAGGGTTTTCCTTCCAACAAGACAATGACCCTAAGGACACAGCTAAAATAACAAAGGAGTGGTTTCATAACAACTCTGTGACTGTTCTTGAATGTCCCAGCCAGAGCCCTGACTTAATTGAGCATCTCTGGAGAGACCTAAGAATTGCTGTCCACCAACGTTTACCATCCAACCTGACAGAACTGAGAGGATCTGCAAGGAGGAATGGCAGAGGATCCCCCAAATCCAGGTGTGAAAAACTTGAAATCTTTCCCAAAAAGACTCATGGCTGTATTAGAGCAAAATGGTGCTTCTACTAAATACTGAGCAATGTGTCTGAATACTTAGGACCATGTGATTATTTCAGTTTTCTTTTTTAATAAATCTGCAAAAATGTCAACAATTCTGTGTTTTTCTGAAAATATGGGGTGCTGTGTGTACATTAATGAGGAAAAAAATTAACTTAAATATTTTAGCAAATGGCTGCAATATAACAAGAGTGAAAAATTTAAGGGGGTCTTAATACTTTCCATACCCACTGTATGTATATATTGGCATCTGTGCGAGTGAAACAAAACACAGATATTACTGTCCCAATGGGGATTCAATTGCCAAGGTGTCCGTAGAGGGTTGACTGTATAAAAACAGTTTGTGCTGCTCTGTATTTGTTTTGTCCTATCGTATCATGTGTTGTTGCCTTATTAAAAAATATGCTAATCATTTAACAGAAGCATTTAATTTGTTATAGTCTATACTTACTATATTACATTTATGAATGGTTTTAATGATGGTTTTATATAATAACAAATATCATGTGTAACATTTTAACCAGATTTAGTGCAACGCCTTTTATTTGTTCCCCACAAAAGACAGTTTTTTTTTTCACTAAATGTTTGGGAGTTTCTAACATTATTTTGTGCACTGCTTGATTTTTCATAATATACTTTGCGCTGAATTATCCACAACCTATTTGAGTACATTGTTGGGGTTATCGATTATAAATCACTTAGGCCTAATTTTTTCTACTATTTGTTTTTTATTATTTTCTGTTATAAATAGTGTCTGCTGACATCTCTAGTAATTGGTGAAAGCAATGATTAATCAGTTCCACACACAGAGATATATAAATTCTATGTTTATTTAAATGGGGAAAAAAACTTCACTGGTATCGGTATTGGCCAATACTGAACCCTAGGTATCGGTATCGGAGGCGAGAAAGGCGGATCGGAGCATCCCTATTATTTACATTCTTTTCAGGAGTTCTAATTCTTCTATAGTTTTGCCTTTGGAAAAGTCTTAAGAAAATTCTTATTAAATGTTGTTGGGAATGCAAAGTATTCTTAACTTCATTCTTAAGTTAAGGAAATAGCTGTTAAGAATTTCATTTTGTAAATCCAGACCCTGGGAATGGGTAAAGTACTTATTTGTAGAGCCCGACCGATATGGGTTTTTTTGGGGCAGATACCGATATCAGGGAGTAAAAAATAAACAATCGGACGATATTCTTTGACCACGTATATGTTAATACGGGTACCCAAGTCAAAAGTTGACACTTTCCCTTTGTGTCTAAACATTTTGACTGAGTACTATAGTATAGCCTACCGTACGATACATACACATACATATATATAGAGTGGGTACGGAAAGTATTCAGACTCTCTTAAATTTTTCACTCTTTGTTATTTTTCAGCCATTTGCTAAAATCATTTAATTTTTTTTTTTTCCTCATTAATGTTCACACAGCACCCCCTATTGACAGAAAAACACAGAATTGTTGACAATTTTGCAGATTTATAAAAAAAGAAAAACATGAAATATCACATGGTCCTAAGTATATCCGACCCGTGCTAGTAGATTAGTAGAAGCACCTTTGTTTGATCTAACTACAGCCATGAGGCTTGTTGGGAAGAGCACAAGGTTTTTCACACCTGATGGGGATCACTGCCATTCCTCCTTGCAGATCCCTCATGTCCAGCTCTGTCGGTTGGATAGTAAAGCGTGGTGGAACCGCCATTTTTTTGGTCTCTCCAGAGTATGCCAGTTGGGTTAAGCTCCAGGTGCTCTGGCTTGGCCCTTCAAAAACAGTCACAGTTGTTGTGAACCCCTCCTCTGTTCTTTTAGTGCTGTGTGCTTAGGGTCATTGCTTGAGGAGAGTCAACTCTGCCCTGGCTTGAGGTCCCGAGCAGCTCTCTGGGAGATGTGTTTCTTATCATGGATATCCCTGTACTTGGCCGCATTCATCCTTCTCTCGATTGCAACCAGTCGTCCTGTCCCTGTAGCTGAAAAACACCCTCACAGCATGATGCTGGCACCACCATGCTTCACTGTTGGGACGGTATTGGACAGGTGATGAGCAGTGCCTGGTTTTCTCCACACATACAGCTTAGAATTAAGGCCAAAAGTTTCTATCTTGGTCTCATCAGGCCAGAGAATCTTATTTATCACCATCTTGGAGTCCCGTCAGTGTTTTTTTTAGCCTTGCACTTGAGGAGAGGCTTCCGTCGGGCCACTCGGCCATAAAGCCCCAACTGGTGGAGGGCTGCAGTGATGTTGACTTTCTACAACTTTCTCCCAGCTCCCAACTGCATCTCTGGAGCTCAGCCACAATGATCTTTGGGTTCTTCTTTACCTCTCTCACCAAGGCTCTTCTCCCCCGATTGCTCAGTTTGTCCGGACGGCCAGCTCTAGGAAGGTTCTGGTCATCCCAAACGTCTTCCAATTAAGGATTATGGAGGCCACTGTGCTACTAGGAACCTTAAGTGCAGCAGAAATTATTTTTGTAACCTTGGCCAGATCTGTGCCTTGCACAATTCTGTCTCTGGGCTCTTCAGGCAGTTCCTTTGACCTCATGTTTCTCATTTGCTCTGACATGCACTGTTAGCTGTAAGGTCTTATATAGACAGGTTTGTGGCTTTCCTAATCAAGTCCAATCCGTATAATCAAACACAGCTGGACTAAAAATGAAGGTGTAACAACTCCTCTTTCAAGGATATCACGTCGGGCCCTCAGAAATGACAGCCACCTGAGTTAAATACTGAGGTGCACAGCAAAGTGTCTGAATACTATAGTACCATGTTGATATTTCCAGTTTTTCTTTTTTTAAATAATCATCTGCAAAAATTCAACAATTCGGTGTTTTTTCTGTCAATAATGGGGTTGCTCTGTGTACCTTGAGGAAAACAAATGACTTAAACTGATTTTACAAATCTGGGATGCAATATAACCAAGAGTGATAAATTTAAGGGGTCTGAATACTTTTCCTTACCCACTGTAGCTACCTCAACGAATTTTTTTGCAATGATCCCCTCAAATGTGGTTCATTCAAACACTATAATGATGTGACCACAGATATGTAATTGGAGGCATATGTCCCCCGAAATTTAACAATTTAGCAATAAACTTTATTATCCAAAATTAGCCTGACATCAGTGGCCCTGAACTGATACAGTTTGGAAAGTTTCTTCCAACTTTATTCTTCAATTAAAGCCAGTCACCTTATTCTGTTGAGTTTACTTTCACTTTGGAACTTCATTCACGGATTTGCGCGACTGTCTCACCCCAAAACGAACCTTCCTAGAGAATGTGCCATAATATATCCTTTTTGTTAAATAAATCAATGTAAATTCATGTCTCGCCCGCCACTGCCCTTGGAATTGACGTGTACTTCCCTTGGAACTTCGGTCTCTGAATCATGGCGGAATATCACTGAAGTCCTCTTCGCGCGGCCACGTACGGTCGCATAAGACAACGCTTGAATGCTGCTTCCTGAACAAGAGACCTCATTACTGAAGTGAAAGTGTTGGCTGGTTGTCACTATCTCGCGAACGCAGCGGCGGATCTCCACCAAATTTGGGGGATCCTTTCAGCTCGAGGAGCCCTCTCGAACACCACCCTCCTTGCTTCATAGCCCCCCGGGATCGCCATCGTTCATCTCGCCGTGCCCTAAGCCTGCGAAATTTAACCCGCCCTAAACTCCCGAGACGCAGGGGCTCTCTCCACGTTTCTCATTCGCAAAGGGTGGCCCGAGACGTACACCTCGTTATTGGTTTTTGAGAGGGGTTTCCTCGATGCTGCAGGGAATCCCAACAAGGTTCAATGTGATTCCCTACACTAGCCTTCTATCCAGCGTTTCATCCGGCACCATACAAACAATCGCGCGCGCTCTGCTGGACAAACTATATATTACACAACACCAAGTTTACAAGCTTTTATCTTCTGGGTTAATGTAGAGCTGCCACTAACGACTATTTTTATATCGATTAATCATTCGACTAATTTATCGATTAATCTAAAAAATTAATTTCTCACAAAAAAATCAACAATTTTAAAGAACATCTTATTTTTGTTTGTGATTTTAAAAAAACTTGCAACCTTTGCCATTCAGTCTTGTACCCTAAAAAAGGAAATGTACCCAAGCCATTTGAGACGAAATGTAAAACTACGAGTAAAAAATGTAAACAACGCCCGACACTAATAAAATGAAATAAAAAGAAAATATTACAAAAGTCTGAAAAGTCACAGTTGTCTTAATGTCAATATATCCACATGATTCTGGCTCTGTTCATTAAAGCTGAGTGCACTACCAGGTGAAAATATTTTTTTCCATAACCCAACGTTTGTGTTGTCACATTAAATAAATGCAAGGTTTCAGAGTCTACTAGAATCAGTCGTAAAATGTTATGCTTATTAAAAATTCCAAGTCATTAAAAGTACTCTTATAAAGGGTAAACAACATATTAAACGGACATCGCCAGCAGGGATGAAAAGATCACCGAGGACTTCAGTAGTGAATCTCCAAATGAATCCAAAATTTCATGAATCCTTTGTAAAGACCAAAGTAAAGTGCAACATAGAGTGCAGACAAGCTGTCCGTCTCATGTCCCAAATCTCTGAAATCAAATGTATATTAGAGTTGTAAGAATGACAACATATCTATGTTTCTAGTCTACTATAAGTAAAATTTATAATTTGATGCTACATTTTTGTGGTAAAAAATAGATGAGGTTAATTGACAACTAGCCGTTAAAATTTTACTTAATACATTCTACTAGCAATAATAGCCATAATTAGTTCAAATAAAGTATCAAAAACAAGAAATCATGGTTTTATTGAACAAAACTGTTAAAATACGGCGGCTATTATAAGGTAATGATCCACTTATCTATATATAATTATAAAATCACACAATATAATAATATATTCTCTATTATAGATCAGTGAATAGAGCTAATGTACATTACGCATTACAACAAAGACCTGCAGGGGGCGCCAACGGCCTGATTATTATTTTTACACATTGTTGTGCGATCTAATACTTGTTTAATATTTTCCAAACATCATTTAATTCAAATGTCCACTTAATCTTTAATATTTGGACATTTCTTTAGGACAGAAATGCTATAGCCACCGTAATTTAAAGATTATGTGGACATCAAAACGTGTAAACTCTGAGTGAGTGTTTGAGCTTTTATTTTGAAACCGTGAGATAATGATGTACACTCTCCTGTTTTGGGTTCCCAGATGCACGTTATAATAAACTAAACTCCAACAACATGAACATGAGTTTAGGGCCGCTCCACACACGTAATGATAACAGATTTCTGTGAACGCCTTTACTGTGAACAGAGCGTGGTAGACGCACGTACATAACCTACTTCCTTAGACTGCATCACATATCATTCAAATTCTCGAACCAAGTCGGCGTGACCGCGCGAGGTTGCGGCCGCTTTATTTCGTAATTTTCGTTACTTATTTCCAGCTAAACGGAATATTGAATAGAGGGCGTGGATTTATTTTTGTGCTCCTCATCTCGGTCTCTCACTCATAGCAATCTTAACGGTTGGAGGGGCGTGTTTAAGGATATTCTGCCCAAGCCGTCAAACTGACGTCATCAGAGAAGGAATGCCATTCCAGAGCTGAAGCAAATGTAGATTACCAAGACAAACTATTTTTTTCAGCAGATTAACTTGCACAGATTAATTTTTCACATCAAGACTAGCAATGGGCGCTAGTAAAGTAATTTTGATTTCATGTTTTGACTTTAATTAAATCGTAGCGTTGTGACTGCATCAGTTATGCTTAATTATAATTTTAAACAGGGGTTAATATATCACTTAGGCCTTGGAAAAACATCAATCATTTGTTTTTATGGATTCTCGGCTGTGAAATGCTCCCTTCCGGTATTCTTTGGCCGGTGTAGATCGGCGAGTCGCATTTTCTGCAAAACGCAGGCAAAAATTAAGTCAAGGATTTTTTAAAATCGAATAGTCAAATAGAATCAACGAATCGCGGCAGCCCTAGTTTAATGTTCTGTAAAAAAATGTCATATTGGTGGTGTATTCTCCGATACGATATATCTGCGACAGGCTCATATCGGCCGATAAAATCGCCAAAATGATATATCGGTCGGGCTCTTATTAGTACTAAAAAAAAGGGGGTCTTGACTTTTGCAGCCTGTAGTTTAGAACTGCTTCTTTCACTAGATATTTCACTAGAATTTGCTATGTAATCAGAGCTTTTAGATTTATTTATCAGGCATTTAAATGTGCAACATAAATATACTGGGGTTATTGTTCAAGTCGTGAAAGGATTAAATAAGCTGTTTTTTAAAAGGAAAATGTTTTATGTTAAAGTGTGTTAAGGACAGCTGAGTTACACCCCTTAATGTGCATCTCTGAGTTTGTGTGTGTGCAGCAGGATTAAGGTCACTGTGATCACACCTCCTGCTTGTGGCATGATGTAAAGGGCAGAATGATTACACCTTAGAGCAAGCCTGCGTGTGTTGTGTGCTAAGGTCAGTGTGATCACACTCCCGATCCAGAGATGTTGTGCCGAGTTGTTATGACTTCCCCCTAAAGCTTTTGTGTATTTTTAGCAGCCATGACAATATAGGGCTTAGAGGCAGAACTGTGTGTGTTAGTGGAAGCATTATGCAGCAGTAATTAATTAGTAATGGAGTTGACCTAGATGAGACCGTTGAGCTGTTGAAGATATTTACATTAGGATTTGAGCATGTTCGAGTGAGAGACAGAGAGCGGGACTTTTGAAAGGACACTCAAGTCAAAGTGGACACAGGAAATCTCTCATCCTTTTTATGTAAGAGCGCTCACACTCAATGACACTCATGAAACTGAAAGCTCAGGGAGGAGAAGAGTCTCTCTCTCTCTCTCCTCTCTCTCTCTCTCATCTCTCTCTCTCTCTCTCCACTCACCACTCACACTGGTGTGTGTGCCGTTTTTGCCAGCATACCTGCAGCACTCTGTGACGTTTGGGAACAGCTTTTGTGTGTCTAAAGCTTTTACAGCTCCGAGTGTCATAATGCTTATGTTTAATGTTGACACCCATGATTCATAAATGTGTGTTAAGTCAGAGCTCTTTAAAGTTCGTCAGACTAATGCTCGTCTATCCTGCGATGAACAATGGTTTCTGAAGACATTACGAGTGATCCTAGGATGTTTGTTGTTTGGTACTTTGGGATTTGCTTACTGGGTTAGGCAAAGGCCCCACCTTAAGGTCTTTAGATATGCCTCGAATCCAGTATAAAATGGGATTTTTTTTTTCCACCTGGCAAAATCTGGTCTATAAAACCCCAAAGTCTTGTTGCTGCATGTTGGCAGTTGCTTGGTCGCTAGTAGTAATTTGTAGTTCTGGGTGCTCTAGTAATGCTTTTTCAATCATCAAGTCATGTGATTTGAGGGATCATTCATGTCTGTAACATGAAACATGCGTGAAATGGGTCTGGACCAGATATGAAATGCAAATACACATGTACACATGTATATTCACAGCGGAGAGACGTTTTGCCACAGCTGTTGTAATGGCATAAAAAATGGAGACATTCTGTGATATTCTTAAAAATAATGTTTTAATGAACTGTTATTATTATTGTTATGATACTTTAAAAAGTAATGTTACACAGCAAAACCACCAGTGTCAATTTAACTCTGTGAGAGTTAATTTCAACACTATCCTGGTGTTTATACAATTTTCACTGCCCAGTGTTAAATTAACATTTTAAAAGTTTTAACAAATGAACACTGCCTCAAAGTTCAACATATAACCCTAACGGCATGGAGTTAATCCAACATATCTTGTCAGTGTTAATCTAACTCTGGGCAATTCCTCCGTTACGAACGTGACATTTGCAGTCAAAACCTGAAATATAAATTCTCATAAATTATATTTATTTCCAGTATATTAAACCATTCAGACATCAGAAAATTATCAGTCTATAAGCCCGTTTTATATTTTAAATGAGGGAAAAACACAAAAAAAAGACACGAGTTTCTGGGAGACATATTTTGCAGACTTTCTGTGATTTACAATGCACAAACCAGAAGCAACAATATCTGCCTAATGGAGAAGGGTTGGCTATTTACAAAGCATAAAATATCAATTGTTTAAATTTTCATTTTTGTGTTTCACAGGAAAAATCTATGTTACGGATGTGACATCTCTCCGTTACGGATGTGACCGTTCTGAAAGCGGAATTTATCTGACTATTAAAACGCTTATAAAATGCTTTAAAAACTTTAACAGAGACATCTAGTGGGTATTTAATAGGGCTGCCCCCCACTAAAAATTTTTCTAGTTAACTAGTTGTTCGTTTAAGCCATTAGGCTATTTATATTAAATCAATAGGCCTACTAATCCATAATGAGCTTCAATATATTCTGCACTCAAGCACACGTATAAAGTTTGCCACAAAGCACAGGCAAAAGTAGCCTAATGATTATTAATGTATAGATAAAGGAGACATTTTAATTATTTATTAATAAACTAATGTTTTCTTGTCGGCTGCAAGATGGAATTCACAGTGCTGACTCTCATCTCCACAGTAGCCTATCTGGATGAGCCTTTAGAGAGAAATGCAACCTTCATACATAATATGGGGAGTATTTATGCGGTGTGGTGAGATGGCGCCGACGATGATGGCTGCCTCCGTGGCGTGCTCCGCAGTTGTTTTTATGTTTTTGTTAGTTTGTCCTGTCTTTAGTTATATCCCTGCAATCAGTTTTACCAGAGACGAATTGCTGGACGTTCGGCAATACACACCACCCGATATTTCACCGGTTTTCGATTATTTTGTTGTTTTGCTTGACATTGGTATTCGGACTCTGTGCTGTCAGACGCTTCCGACGCGCATAACTGTGTGCAGTGAGCCGGCGCGCTCGTGAAGCTCAGGCAGCGCGGATTCAGGACGCCGTTGCCTAGCATCCATCTGGCAAATCTCCGTTCTCTACCCAACAAAATGGACAAACTTCTTCTGCTCTCCCGGACGATTAAGGATTTTTCAAACTCTGCTGCTCTTTGTTTCACGGAAACCTGGCTGAAAGACGCCATTCCGGACAGCGTGTTGAGTCTGCCGGGTTTTCAGCTGTTCAGAGAGGATCGCGACGCAGAATCAAAGGGGAAATCACGCGGCAGCGGGACATCAATTTTACATCAATGAGAGGTGTTGTACAGATGTAACTGTGTTAAAGAATATGTGCTGTAAAGATCTAGAAGTGCTCTTCATTATCTGTAAGCCTTTCTACTCGCCGCAGGAATTTTTCTCATTCATTCTCGTGAGTGTTTACATTCCTCCGCAAGCGCACTTGAGCTCCGCTTTACAGAAACTCGCTGATCAGATCACAGAGACAGAACACCCGGGGTTTTAATCATTCTTGGGGACTTTAATAAAACAAATATTTCCCGTGAACTGCCAAAATACAGAAAGCACATCACATGTCCCACCAGAGACAATAATATATTGGATCACTGTTTCACCACAATAAAGAATGCATATCACTCTGTTCCACGAGCAGCTTTGGGGCTCTCTGATCACTGTTTGGTTCATCTTATACCGACCTACAGGCAGAAACTGAAATCAGTTAAACCTGTATTAAGGACTGTAAAAAGATGGACTAATGAAGCAGAGCAGGATTTAAAGCTTGTTTTGACCTCACTGATTGGAGTGTTTTTTGAAGCTGCTGCCACCGATCTGGACGAGCTCACAGAGACTGTAAAATCTTATATAAGTTTCTGTGAAGATATGTACATTCCTAACAGGACTCATCTAACCTACAACAACGACAAACCATTGTTCACTGCAAAACTCAGACAGCTCCGTCAGGCCAAAGATGATGCTTACAGGAAGGGGGACAATGTCTTGTATAAACAGGCTAAATACACACTGGAAAAGGAGATCAGAGTGGCAAAGAGGAATTATTCTGAAAAAATAAGGATTAAATTCTCTTCCGGTGACTCAGCATCAGTGTGGAAAAGTATGAAAGAAATCACCAATTACAGGACACCATTCCCCAGCACTGTGGAGAATCAACAACATTCAACGATCTGAATGAGTTCTACTGCAGGTTTGAACACCCCACACCCGCCCTGAACACCTCTCCACACAACCCTTCACACCTCCAGCAACCCCCCTCTCCCCCACCCCTGCAATTCAGATCAGCGAAGAAGAAGCGCGCCAGGTCTTCCGGAAGCAGAAAAAAAGAAAAGCACCAGGCCCAGATTGTGTTAAACCAGTCTGTCTGAAATCCTGTGCTGAACAGCTGGCCCCCATCTTCACACAGATATTCAACAGATCACTGGAGCTGTGCAAAGTTCCTTCATGCTTCAAACACTCCACCATAATCCCATCCCAAAGAAACCCAAAATTACAGGACTAAATGACTACAGGCCTGTTGCTCTAACGTCTGTGGTCATGAAGTCATTTGAAAGACTGGTGTTGGCTTACCTGAAGGACATCACTGGACCCTTGTTGGATCCTCTTCAGTTTGCCTACAGATCAAACAGGTCTGTGGACGATGCAGTTAACATGGGACTGCATTATGTTCTGCAATATCTAGACAGACCAGGGACTTATTTGAGGATCCTGTTTGTGGACTTCAGCTAGGCCTTTAACACTATCATCCCAAACCTCCTGCCCAAACTAACTCAGCTCTCCGTGCCCACCTCCGTCTGTCAGTGGATCAACAGCTTCCTGACAGACAGGCAAGCAGCTAGTGAGGTTGGGAAAACTCACATCCAGCACCCGTATAATGAACACTGGAGCTCCTCAGGGTTGTGTTCCCTCCCAACTGCTCTTCTCCCTCTACACCAACGACAGCACATCTAAAGACCCCTCTGTCTTTCCGAAGTTGGCAGACGACCCCACACTAATCGCCTCATTCATATGGTGACGAGTCTGCTTACAGCAGGATGCTAAAAAGCTGGGTGTCTGGTGCAGCTTCACAACAACCTGGAGCTCACACATGCTCAAAACTTGGAATGACCATGACTTCAGTAGAAACCCCTGCTCTCCCTCCACCACCATATGGACCAAACTGTGACTGCAGGGGTCATTCTTTCCTGGGACCACTATAGGCCCTTTCGAACCGCTTTAGTTCCAGAACTAAATGTTACAGTACTAAAGTAATGGGACGATTTCGCGCGAACTTTTTCCCAGTACCATTTAAAGGGTTGCATCCGCACCGAGATTGTGTACTAAGTAGTGACGTAAGCCGGTCGACAGCGACGTCATTTGTGCACAGCGTTCAACAACGGAAACAAAGAACAACATTAACAACAGGAGGATGAGGACGCTGTGATCGGAGCTGTTTTTTTGTTGTGTCTCGCGGGTTTCACAATTATGGACATGAATGTCGACGTATACGTAAAGCGATTGAAAGAACGGAAAGGAGGACTAAGATTCTCCAACGACAACTGGCAGTGCTACATTTGTTACAAGTGCCTGCACTTCAGCGTCCTTCCATCTATCGCTGTTCTCCATACTTGCGAAATAAGTTGAAAATGTTTACAGTATGTTTACACAGAGTTTTAAATCATGTCGGGTGAGGGTGTTTCTGTACACGTTTGGCCAATCAATGTCTACTTACACCACGATTAGTACCAGTTGTGCTGGTTAAACCCTGCTCCGGAGTAGGAACTAATTTGGTTCTCGAAAAAGGCAGTCCGGTACTAAACTCGCTCCCAGTTGCCGTGGTGCAAACACGCCGAAAGTGGTAGATCCACAATGTTTCTGGTACAATGAAGGTTCCTGTGGTGCGAAAGGGCCACTATCTCTCTGGACCTGAAGTGGGACACTCACATTGCCTCCATTGTTAAAAAGGCCCAGCAGAGATTGTACTTCCTTCGCCAGCTGAGGAAGTTCAACCTGCCACATGAGCTGCTGAAACAGTTCTACTCCGCTATTATTGAATCTGTCCTCTGCACTTCGATAACTGTCTGGTTAAGCGCAGCTACCAAATCTGACCTCAGAAGACTTCAGAGGGTAGTCCGGAGTGCTGAGCGAATCATTTGTACAACCCTCCCTTCTCTCCAAGAAATGTACTCATTCAGAGTGAGCAAAAGGGTTGGCAGAATCACTATGGACCCCTCACATCCTGCACACTCCCTCTGAACTGTTGCCGTCTGGTCGACTCTACAGAGCACTGAGCACCAGAATGGCCAAACACAGGAACAGTTTCTTCCCTCAGGAAATCCATCTCATGAACACTTAACAATAAATGTGGAACACACACTATTTATTCACTCATACACTTATTTATCTAACTCACATACTCAGTCTACATTTCAATTTTGCACATAATATACCTGTACATACAACGGTCTATTGTTATATACCTGTACATACAATTGTCTATTTGTATATTTTTATTCCTTATTTACTTGTTCTATTTTTTTATTATTTTAGTTTTTTATTATCTGTGTTTTTTGTTCCGTCACTGTCATTCTGTTACACTGTGGAAGCTTCTGTTACGAAAACAATGGAGAAGGGCTGGCAATTCACAAAGCATAAAATATCAATTTTATTTAAATTTTCTTTTTTGTGTTTCAGAGGAAAACCATACTGACGTGACAGTTCTGAAAAGCGAATTAGAACGACTATGTAAATACTTTAAACAACTTTACCAGAGATAAGAGATTTAATAGGGCCTGCCCCCCCCTAAAGATTTTTCCAGTTACTATATCATTCATTTTAAGCATTGCTATCTCACGTTTATATTAAATTAACATAAGACCTCCATAAAGCATCTTCCGGCGCTCAATTTAGCCTAATGATCATGAAAAAAGGGACATTTGAATGATTTATTAATAAACTAATGTTTTCTGAGTCCTTGTCTGCTGCAAAGATGAAGTCAGAACTCTCCACTGGACAGCAGCTTTAGAGAGAACTCTTCATCATATTACATATCATCGGGTAGGCCCTATTTGATTTCGTTTTGAATTGGTTCGTTTAAAGATATACAAGCTTTCTTTAGATAAAGGCACCCCACTTTTTAAGTTGTTTTCATTCTTCAGGAAAAAAATGCAAGTGATCGTGCTGGCACCTCCATGTCATTCTTGGAGTGGAGTGTGGGATCCGCATAAAATAAATAAAATAATAAATAAAATAGATAGTTATAACCTCCTCCCTGTCATGCTTGAGTGTGAGTGTGGGATCCGCATTAAAATAAATAAAATAATAAATAAAATAGATAGTTATAACCTGCAAATTGAAGCCTATTTGATGTTTTAAAATTATCTAATAACGGACCGATGTTGTTGATCAAGATTAAACTGTCGCAGTCATAAACTTGTTTTAATGACTCTCATAAACTTGTTTTAATAAATCGCTTATACATTAAATAATAAAGAGACAAAACAGGTTAAGTTAAATATGCTGAATAGATATTGTACAAATATATATATAAAATGCTAGACTGCGAATAAGATTGCAGTTTAACATTTTGCATCTGCATAACATAGTGACTTATTTTTAACATGTACTGATACCAAATAAAACCAAACAAGATTTGTAATTAAGAAAAAATATTTAGACAAATAAGAATGAATGATGTTACTCCACAGCACATCTCTTGCACGTCTCACTCAGCAGCATGCGCGCCGAACATGCACAATCTTGCTCTCTGCATGAATGCAGCGCAGATAGCGACACAAGTTATTTGAAACACTTAAAGAAGATAATATTGACAATGAATATGGACATTTGAAAAAGTTTTGGCGATTTGTCCTGCACAGTCCGTCTGTGCATTTCTGACCCGCACAGCAAATGCAGTCTTAGCTAAACCTCCACGATGTTCTTGTTGACGTTGAGAATGCAGTTTCTAAAATGTTAGAATGAATTAATTTCTAAAATGTTATGATACGGAAAGCCTGAAACAGATCACAGCAGTATAGACCTACACAGTAGGCTATCAGTCATCAGCAACGCATGGTAAACATGCGTCCGAAGCGTCTGTAACGGTCATGTCCGTAACACATTATATGGTTGATAAGAGCAAAGAATAGAGATGAGCTGTTGATCATAATTGGCATGCCCACAAGTTGGCTTTGTACAGAAAGTTTCAAGTTAATTGCTTTAATAATTACTATATGATATAAACTTCATCTTTAAAACGTTACGGACGTGACAGCGCTGAAGCGTCCTGACATCATATATCTAGCCTATATAAATCCAAAAATCATCGCTGTTTAGACAAAGTGAGTTTATTAATTTTTCAGAAAGGCCTCCATCTTTCTACAAAATGATTACTGTTGACATAAATGAAAAATGGGCAGCCTTTGATCTCTCATTTGAAAACATGAAATACAGTCTAATGAAAATGTAAATTTACTATGGGTGCACCCCTCATATGTGGTGGATAAACAGCGATTTCCTTCAAATTTCTATTAAAGCACGTTAATGCAGTAAAATACAGACCTAAACGTACAACTTAAATAGGGTTTTGTTCTTTTTGTAAAAACTTTATTTTTTCATAATAAGGTTGATATTTGCATGGAATTGCTCCTCTTCAGAGTAAAAGAACACTACCTTAGATTTAAATAATTAACAATATTCATTTGATAACTCCTAAAAGCATTAATATAACTCTTAACTGATCAGGTAAAAGGAATTAAGGAGTAACAGAACAGTTACTTTTAGAATAAATATTTGTAAAAAATAAACCCACAAAACAAGATTCGTTGCGTATTATTTTTTATTGTTGTTGTTAAAACATTGTAAAGCTTTTTTCCCTGCACCAAAATGTCTTCGCATTCAATGTTTTCAATACATTGAAACAACATGTACTTACAACAATTAAAGGGGTCACATGATGTTGCTAAAAGGACATTATTTTGTGTATTTGGTGTAATGAATGTTGATCATTAAGTTTCAAAAAACACATTATTTTCCACATACTGTACATTATTGTTTCTATTCTATGCCCTGCCTTTCTGAAACGCATCGATTTTTACAAAGCTCACCGGTCTGAAAAGCAAGGTGGCTCTGATTGCCAGCTTATCCGTGCGTTGTGATTGACCAGCTATCCAGTGCGTTATGATTGGCCGAATACCTCAAGCGTGTGACGGAAAGGTTACACCCCTTACCATATTGTGATGCCCTGTGTCCGGCCGGAGCGACGAGACAAACAATAAAACCCATTATAAACGAGGCATTTGTTGCATCCAGTGGGGACATAATTAACGGATTATAATGACTTATACTGTCTTTAGTTTTTACGCGTTGCATCGCGCCCCCCGCCCCCCCCCGGGGGGGTAAAACATAAAACCATGTCTGCATTTGTGATCGAGAATGCAAACAACAAGCGCTACTGTACACTGCTCAAAACTCACGTTTGAATGCATCAGTGGCAAATCCTTTAAATCTGAAAAACGTACTTACAGTCTGTGAGTAAGAACAGCAAACAAACAAGCGATGCAATATTGTAGTCTACTCTTTTCAGGACCAGGAAACAGTCCTCCAGAATGTCTGCACACATCTGAATATTGGGTTGACTGTTTCTGGACCAGTGTTGAAATACAACTTAAACCACTGATAGTTTTTGTCCTCATTTGAGAAGGCCAAACAAAGTATTTGCTTTCCAACGAAACACAGCATCACCCCACGTCAGGCCTCTAAGGTGAGCGAGGGCCGGGCTAGATGATCGGCCGCGGCTAGAGTGAGGAAGCTGGCGTGCTAAGTGAGCGCTTCCGTCCGGCGAATTCACAAGGATCCCGGTGGGCTTGCGGCAACCACAGTGACGCCCCGGGCTGGACTTCGCTTCGTCCACGTTGAAAGCCGATCTGGTGATCCACAGCGAAGTTGTTGTATTTTCTCAGCGACCAGCATGGATCAGCTCTTGGCATGACGAAGCTGATATCGTCCTCTTTTGTAAGGCCAAACAAAGTAGTTTCGCTTTCACAACGAAACACAGCGTCTTCACGACATGGCGGCAGCAACAATACTACAGCGAGGATAAAAGTTACGCCTTCTTCTTTGCGTGAACATTTGGGCAAAAAATTACAAAAATTGTAACTCCTCATCATATGACCCTTTCAAACATACTGTAAAGCAAAAGAGTGCAAGCACAAAATACATATTCTCATTTGGACCATATGTTTCTAAATGTCATACGGTTTATAATGCTTTGTCTATCACTAAAGGTCCTATGAGCGATAGCTTGGGTAAAAATCGACGTGTTTCAGAAAGGCGGGGTTTTGACCTTTAAGTCAAAACATACTCATTATTTTATGACATCAATTACTGCTTTATTTAATCAGAAACAGTCTAAATGTTGTTTGTGTAGGCTATTTTACAATTATTTTTACTATTTTAGTAGGCCAACAGCGCCCCCTACAGATTAAAACTCCTTACTGAACGGGCGTTAGGACCTGGGGGAGGCTGTCACTGCTGCCACCGCACGTGCTATTACTGTTTACTCTATCATAAACTGAACACATCATACGTGCTTTCACAGAATAAATGCAGCGATCCAAAACAGTCAATCTATTCATCATTCAGACAATTTTGCTTCAAGAATGAGCTACATTGCTGACATGATCTAATCACTAGCACACCCTGAGCACATGTGAGTTTAACGTATTCCTCTTAATACTACAAGACATATCGGCATCATTTTTCATATTGGGCCGATATTTATATTTAAAGCCATTATCAGCCGATTCCGATATTGGTCCGATAATATCGTGCATCCCTTGTATGAATATTGCTAGTTTTGGTTAATTGTGGGAGTTACCTCTCCCCCATCCCCCACAAACTAAGCTCCTGGTCGTAAAACACTTCTGGGGTTTCCCTGTCAACCTCCTAGTAAAGCAAATGTCTTTCTGAGAAAAAGTTTATGAGCACACAACACATAGATACTACTATAATTCAGTATGTTTTCAAATACATATTATAAATGAGATAAAACACTTACTGTCAGCATTTAAAGCAGTTCCTTGTCTGTCGCGAGTGAAAGAAATTGTTTCTGAGAAAAGTTTAGGCATACACAGCATTTAATATTGTTAAAAAACAATAGGATGTTATAAAATAGGCCTACATGTTTTAAATTAGATAGAACACTTTGGTGTTTTCCGTCCTTGTATGCTCCGCATCGCGAGTCAGAAAATGGCGTCTGTGAGAAATCTTTCAGCTGGTTTAGGTGCGTAAATATCCCGGATGTAAATAACACTCAGTGTTAAGAAAATGTAACTCTCTGTAACTTCTCCAGCCAGAGGGTGCTGTTTACACTAGCCGTGTTAATCCTTTGAAATTCAACACTAGACATTTTACTCTTAACTCTAAGAGTCATTAACACCAGGATTTCAACACTGGAGGTTTTGCAGTGTAGTAGGGCTGTCACAATTCCTCGATTCAATTCGAGTACTCTGTTTTAAAAAAATTCTCGATTGCATTTTGCCTGTGTTGAGTAATCGACAAAATACCGGAAGTGGCGCATTCCACGGACGAGACTCTATGAAAATCATTATTAGACCATCTTCCAAGGCTGCGTGATATATTAAACTAATTTAAAATCATAATAAAGCATAATGCTATTGTGAATACACAAATGCTATGATTCAATTAAATAAATATATGCAATGCTGGTTTAATATGTGCGCTTTAATTATTTACATGCGTCTAGGTTACGTACGTGCATCTCAGAGCGGCTCTGTTTACAGTAAATGCTGCTCCACACAAACTGTTATCATTTACATGTGGGTAGCGTCTCAATCGGCATCTCTGCCTATTGTTGTGAGTTTATTATAACGTTCATCTGGCAATGCAACGTGCGCCATTTTATCAGATTTGTAAGGTAATGCTGGGTAAACACCACAAGATAATCGGGCTGATTTTGGGCCGATTTCTCCCATTCCGACAATCCTAGGTAATGTCCCGATTATCTTGGTGGTTCTAAAGATGATCTTATCAGATATTCCTGTGGTGTGAGGTGTGTTAAGAGAGTGACTGAATCTGCTCGGAAGAATGTCGGAGGCGCCCCGATCGTGAATCGTAAATATTCAACATGTTGAATATTTACAATTAGAAATCCTGATGTGTGGGGGGAACCCCGAGGACAAATGCGCGTATGATCTGGAGATTATCACGTGAAACGAAACTATCCAATCAGAAAGCGAGCTGACAGAAGACGGAAGCATAACAAAAGCAGTCATCACAATGTCTTCCTGCCTATCGTCCGCCATGTTTATTCTCAAGTATCGAGAGATTTTGAGAGATTTCCCGTGTTCACAGTCGGGACTGTTACAGTCGGTTGAAAATCTGTTGGTGTGTGGTGTGCAGTTTTGTTCAATAAAACCATATAATTACTTGCTTTTCATACTTTATTTGAACTAATTATTATTGCTTAATTGCTATTATGTATGTATTATAAGTCATTTTAAAGGCTATTGTTCGCTTGGGTCTATTTTTATTACTACAAAAAATCAATGATTAATTATCCGATTACTCGATTAATCATCAGAATAATCGACAGATTACTCGATTGCCAAAATAATAATTAGTGACAGCCTTAAATGTTAGTACATTATACTGTACAACAGAAATGTATTTCTGTTGAAATTTGGCTGAAAACAACACAAGTGTCACACTTGCTCATTTTGCAGTTTAATATTCACCGACACTAGTCCACATTGAAATTTGATTAGGTGCACAGACGTACTCTTGATGTCTGTCAGTCATCGACGATGGACGATGGCATCGTCTATCGGCCCAACCCTAGTGTGAAGGTTACTGCAGTGCATATCCATAGCACTCAGGTTTATGTTTATGTAAAGCTGCTTGGAGTTTTAAATCTCATGCACACATTTCTGATTTTTGGTTGGTTCTTGTTACTGAGACTTGGCAGGATTATAGTGCTTGTCCTTGAAAGTAGTTGTGTGGGGTTAACAAGGCAATTTTCATCCTACGCTGTGTGTGAGAGAGAGTTGAGTGAGTGAGTGTGTGTATACAGCTTTGAGTCCTAAAGTGACTCCTTTATCAAATCCTTTTGAAGTGTTAAATCCCGCCTAAAGTTTGGAATGCCTCTAGGAATGTGTTTTGAACATTAGCAGAGCTCTCAGGCTGTCCTTGGACATTTGAGCTTTGTCTCCCTCTTTCCATGGACAATCTGTAATTGGAGCAACACATTTTATTTGTCAGGGGTTTCATAAAAATATGATTAATTATAAAAGATTACTTTGTCTATTGTGCCGTAAGTTAGACACCTGCGTTGGACGGATTTTTCAAATTCTGTTCTGCTCCTACACACGACATTAAGGTTTTGTCCCGCTCCCACCCGCAAAAGCCAGCATAAAAGTAATCTATATAGATTTTTTTCAGCACATCAAAGAAATTTACATGAAATGGTTCTGTAACATCTCCTAAGCTCCACAACATCCCAGCATAAACACTCCTGATAAAAGATTTGTTATTTAGGCTAAGCATCAACATTCACAAACCACTGATATTTTTAACAGAACAGCAAGCCTGGCTGCTGCGTTCCTGGTTTGGCATGGCAGAATGCGAGCAGCACTTTCTTTATCACCACTAAAAGCTGACATCTCAGTTAATCGCAATCTCATAAAGCTCTGTTATATCACAATAAATATATGCACAATGAATCTTTCACAGTGTCTACACTTCGTGTGTTAAAATGAGACGATTCGTGAGCACGCAATTTCAGCACTGCGTTGAGTAGATTCTAACTTAATCACCTCTGGTTGACCATTTGCGTTCCAGAAATCAACAGCTGAGTCTATTGGCTACATTGCGCAACCCTTTAAACACGTGTTATAAATAGAAACTATGCCTAGCTTGCGCATGTAAATCATTTTAATGTTAATATTAGTTGATCTTTTAGCTTTTGTACAACAGATAAATAACAATTTATATTTTAGACACTTTATGTTTAGATAATTTCTATTTTACGGGAGTCCCGCGAATCATTTTATTCTGCCGCATCCCACACACACACACGAGTCTCTTCTCACCCGCACCCGCACTCGCCCATCAAGAGTTGTCCCACGCCACACCCTGTTGCGTTTGGGTCCCGCGGGAGTGCAGGTCTCTACCGTAAGTCATACATCTATTTAATTTATTTACTTTAAAACACATGGGGTCGTTACTCTTTAATGTGAGCCTGATGGTCAGAAAAGTTTTATGTTAAAAAATTGTTGTTGTGATTATTTATTAAAGCACCAAAGGTGCGATGGCACCTATTGTATCCATTGGCGTTCTTATATTCTTCTTCCGCTCTGGAAGTCTATGGTAGCCCATAGAACCACTTGCGGTAAAATTATTAAATTTGGCACACTGATAGAGAACAATCTGGATATTAATCACAGCAAATTTGGAGGCTTTAACTCAATGCTTCTAGTGCCACCAACTGTCCAAAGTTGCACTTATGTTTATTGTGGCGGAACGGGGAAAAGGCGTAACTGGGAAAATGAAACCAAAACAATTGTCCTGACCGCCAGCGAATAGGAACGGTACAGTCCCTAATTTGGAAGGACGGATGTGGCTATATATATCTATATATATATATAATATATATATAATAATAAATTAGAATGTCGTGGAACAGAATCAAGGATGGCGGGTTAGTGGAGAAGGAGAGTCACAGTTCTAGAGTGGAAGTTTACCGGTTTCAGCTGAGCGCACACTCACGCACTCTGTAATGCTGGAGCGAGCGCCAGAGGGTTTTAAAGAGATCATTATCCGAGAAGCAGGACCAGCGCAGAGGCTTGTGAGGTTTCAGGAGCAGCAGGGAAGTGTCTTTACCTGGATGCCTTTTCCTTGGAGAAAATCCACCTCCGTTCACGGTTTGAAAAAACTGTTTCCCCAAGTTCATGAGTGACCGGTCGGATGGCTCATGGCTTCCTGTAACACACACCAGCACTCACCCAAAGTTCACCCACACCACATTCGCCCGCACATACCATACCGTACAACTCCCTTATGCGAGTATTTTCTTTTCCATCTTAATATATTAATTTGTCTAATGGTCTGGGTGACTGGAATTAATCTTGTTTGTATTCCTTTGTTTTCTTCCCTCCTTTTTTATCGGTTTTGAATTGTAACTCTGAGAACGGGATTATCGAAACTGCTGAGGTGAATGCAGATTTAGACTGGAGTCTCGCAATACTAGCGATTTATTGTATAGTTTGTTTTTTGACTGATGGATGTGTAATGTATGTTCACCTTTAGGTGAACTAATTCTTTGTTTTTTTTGTTTTTTCTCTCTTGTGAAAAATACATACGTTCAACTGAACTGAAAACTTATTTCCTCTGTAAATGTATTTCCTGCTTTGCATTATATTCTCTGCTGGTGTGATTTTGTATGTAATGGGTGGTTTTGAACGGCTATCTGGGTTTAACTACTTTTGACAGGCTTATTCCTGTCTGGTGCCCGAACATTGAGTTGGTAAAATAATTTTTTTTTACTAAACCTGTTTACCTGGGTGCCGCCACCGTTACATTATGCTAATAACTTTTGAACCGTAAATTTTAGACTGAAAATGATTTCATGCCGAGTCAAATGGAAACAAAATTAAAAAATTCTATTGGTCAAGATTTTTAGCATTTTTTTAATAGTTGGAAAAACCTACTTTCAAGCTCGTCCTAGACAGTTTGTCTGATTTTCACCAAAATTGTCTCAGATCATCTTCAGACCATGCTGGCAAAAAGTTATGGAATTCAAGTTTAGTCAAACCGTTCTCAAATAACATGCAAACAAATTTGACAGAGCACGCAAAAATGGATGTGAGGCTACATCTCAACGGTTTGGTGTATAGAGACCAAACTTGGTTTGTGTTATGGCCTGAGGCTACCTGCACAGTTTCTGCTCAGCTCCACCTAGTAGTCAGGAGATATAAAAAATGGCTATGTTTGTTTATAACTTCTGAATAGTTTGAACAAAAATCACAAAACTCTTTAGATTCAGTGCAGCATGCCAAGTCGAACCATACCCAATTTTCCCATGTCGGCCATTTTGGCCGTCGGCCATTTTGAATTTTGTTGTGAAATGCTATTTTTACGAACTAATTTTACGAACGCATTGGCATATCGTTTCGAAACTCGGTATGTGTCTTTGGTACCATGTCCTGACGGTACTAGAAAACATATGAAGCATTGCCACCTTGTGGTCAAAAGTTATAATGAAATTTCCAAAAATGCTAATAGCTTTTGAGCATATTAGCCTATTGTAATGAAACTGATCTCAATATATTCTTTGGGTCATGCCGAGAACATACCAATTTTGCCATAATCAGCTAAACTTCCTGTCCGACATTTTATGTTGAAAAAATCATCTTCAGACTGTGCTGACAAAAAGGTATGGATTTCTTGTTGATAGACAAAACCGTTATTGTATAAGCACCGCAACAAATTTGAAGCATGATGCCAAACTACGTCTGAGGCTGTATCTCTGCAAAGCTTTGACATATTGACACCAAACTTTGTGTGTGCCATTGTCACCTCACACAGAACACACCACATCGATTCGATAACAGCACCATCAATTGGTCAAAAGTGATAAGCCATTAAGTCATATTACTAGTGGAAGTATGTATGATTTTTCAGCCATTTTGACCACAATCATCTTAAAATGGCTTCAATTACTCATTAGTCTTGTACTTTTAGTCTTGTTCTTTTTTGTTGGGTGATTGTGTCCAATCAGTCCATGCATTTGCCCTGAGGGCTGCTCTGCCCGAGTGATCTTTAAGGGCCGGTGAGAGAGAGAATAGCACGTGCTCTCCCTGATCACTACGCTTACGTAACATTCTCTTCATGTGAGAGAATGAACCCAAAGGCTCTTAAGCACATTTTAAACTAGCTGAATATTCAGTAGCCTTATCCACTGATCTGCTGTGTGTACATTCACCAGTTTACTATAAGAGGTGAAGTTTTTACCACTAAACAGTCTCTAAGCGGTACTGTGTTGTAACCATGTTTTTTTTCATATTTCTGAACGAGAGAAGAACGAGTGCATTGTATCTCTTTCCAAGAACCCAAAATGTCAAAACCTTGAAATGCTGAATAGCATTAATTAGTGGTGCCTGCCAAGGCATGCATCACTATTGCTATTGCTCATGCTTGAGGTTAGGGGTTTGTTCAAATCCCTAAACCTAAGCATGAAACCTTGTCACGTAACTCTTAACACTGTTTGTGCTGTGGACATGGAGTTCTCAAATGATGCAGCTTGTTTTAGTGTGCCTCTCTGTGACTTAATATTTTTACCTGGCTATGATAAAACAAGTCATGTAAAATGTGATAATGGAAAACATTTTTGTTTAATCATTTAGTAGATAAACTACCATTCAAAAGTTTCAGCAAGGACGCATTAAATTGATCAAAAGTGACCGTAAGACTGTAAACATTTGTAATGTTACTATTCTATTTCAAATAAATACTGTACTTTTGAAGCTTCTATTCATCAAAGAATCCTGAAAAAAAATTGTAGCACTGTTTCCACAAAAATATGAAGCAGCACAACTGTTTTCAAGATAAATAATAATAAGAAACACACTTGCTGTCAAATAGCAGATTGCTAGCAACCACTCAAAATACTTCAGCATAATTCTTCAGAATAATGTATGTGTTTGATCATTAATATTACTAATTAACATCAGTCATCATATGTGGAATTGTTGTGATTCTAAGCTGAAGTAAATGTTTGGTTAATGTTCATTAGAAAAATAAACATTTGAAACCACAACTTTTACAAACAAAAGCTTCTACCAGGTCTGAATGAGTACAATGATGTGTGTGTTTATACAGGAGCACAGCAGCAGCAGCAGTTCCATTGGAAAGATTGAGCCCATTTCTCCTGTGAGCCCAGTGCCCATGGAGCCCGACCTGGACATGGTTCCCTCTCGCCTCTCCAAAGAGGAGCTAATCCAGAACATGGACCGCGTGGATCGGGAGATCACCATGGTGGAGCAGCAGATCTGTAAACTGCGTAAAAAACAGGTAACCTTCACCACATTTTGCCTATTTATTTTGAACCCTAGCATAAAGGATCCTAGAATGCATTTTTGTTTTATTTCAGGAAAAGTTGGCCTTCTAAAATAAGCACCAGGACAGTTTGCAAAGCTTTTTATTTAGGTGAAGGCAAGGATTTCTTTCGAAGTACAACTTTCAGGGCTGCAATAAGTAGATGCTTTTCGTCTACAGTGCAGTTAGTGTTATGTAATCTGGACACTCTAGTGTAGCAGCAATAGTAGATGAGTGTGTGCGGAGTGGAGTTGTGATGATTGTGTGGTTACAAACACACTTCCTGTCTTTCCTCTCGGTCTCCTTCCCTCTCTCGGTTTCCTCTCCCTCTTTTTTTTTTCTTGCCAGTGCCATTACTCAGTGGTCTACTTCAAGTGTTAATGCAGCACTATAATTTTAGGTCTCTTATTTCAGTGGAATAATTGCATCAAGTATATTCGCCTATTTTATGTCTTTTAATTTGCACAATAGTAACTGTTTGTATTACAATAATATTTTTTAAAGGTTTAAAGAATTAGAATGTATTCTCAGATATTTCTAGTCATGCTTATTGCAGAAAATATATAAGCAGACCATGTCTTCTTGTAAAACAGACCCCCTAGTTCACTTGAGGTTTTGGACCGTGTCCAAACCGCTGCTCAATAAATCGAAGCCACCTGTGCTCCATGGGCTAGTCCATTGAGGGAGTAATGGAGGATTGGAGGGGAGAGTGAAACGGCTTTGAGTCTGATTGGTTGTAGAAGTACAGTCATGCTACCAAGAAAAATGAACCGCTCCTCATCTGCCCTTCAACCCCATACTGTTTTCTTCTGAAAGATTTGGCATCTATTTTCAGTGAGGTAACAGACCCCAACCATCGCTCTCCTCTCCCCTTAGGTTTCCTCTAAGCATTAAAACATCTGGTGCAATTAAATGGTACGGTAAACTCTAACGTAAAGCGAGGGAGTGATGGAGAGAAGAGAGAAGAAGTGAGAATATCAGGTTACTGTGTGTTTGACTGTCTGCGAGGGCGGTGGGATGGCTCGTTTATTTTCTTTAACTCAGGACACACACAGTCTTGATCCTGCACTAGAGCTGATCCATATGAGTTTGGGCTTATGTTTGCAAGACGGAGGCCCCTTTCAGCATTTTATTGGAGCCAGGGCCTCTGCGTTTGTTTGCGCACCTGTGTATAAGATGTGAAATTATTGTTGATCATCAATCTTTGACTATTAAGTTGTCTCGCTGACTCTCTTTGCTAAAGCATTAGTGCTTCTCAGCCAATCAGAGCTTGTCTGATATTAGCAGTGCTTCTGATGTGGGGATAATGTTAATAGTAGCTCACGTAATATTGCATTCTTGTTGTGTCTGGCTGCTTATTGTAGCAGGGTTGCATTAGTCCTCTTTCATCAGTAAAAATAAGAGTTTCAATATAGTTCTTATTTTTATGTTTGAATCTTTGTCACAGTTGATTTATAGGAGTCAGGATTGTTAGGAAGGTCTTTCATGCTCTGTATTTTTTTTTTAGCAACAGCTGGAGGAAGAAGCTGCAAAACCCCAGGAGCCAGAGCGCACCATCTCACCTCCACCCAGTGAAGCCAAACACCGCAGCCTTGTCCAGATCATCTATGATGAAAACAGGGTGAGAACAAAAAACACCAGGGATTCACGATATTGGATTTTTGCCGATATCCGATATGCCGATTAGTGGTCGACCGATATTGTTTTTTTGACAGTCGATGCCGATGCCAATATCTTGGAAAGCAGGGTGACCGATGGCCGATATAAAGCCGATATAATTGTATTTATTTGAATTAATATTTAAGAAATTAAATAAGTTGAAAATGGATAAAAAAATAAATGTGTAAAATAAACATACTTGTACTTTAAATGACAAAAGTATTTTTCACAAATAAATAAATAATGAATAAAAATATGATCAAAAAGGAAGTAAACACTGAAACCAACATGGCACTCTTTATTTATTTTTTCAAATTAAAGTAAAGGCGTAACACTCATTACATACAGCACACCAGTGAAAAGGACATGAATGTATGGACAGCTGGGCAAAAAGCTGAAGCGCAGCATAATTTGAAATCAGAGTTTAAAAGTTTGTCGATCGCAGCGTCTCCAGTGAATGGAACTTTCCTCCGGTCCGTATCAATTCGCATGGAACCCTACCGTACACAGAGAACACACGCGATAATGCAGGATACAAAATCACACTCACACGATCTCACAGTGGATTTGACTAGTTTGCAAGATTGTTTAATAAATGGTCATTCAGTCATTCAAAGATTCGTTTAATGAGATAAAGGCATATTTGCTGGAATGTGGACTGCAACTATGGCCGATAAAGTATTAGTAAGTGGCTTTATTACTATAAGTTAAAGCAAATCTTTAACTTTTTTGTAGACATTTTAATCCTTAGTTCAATACGGACAGAAATCTGTCTGATAATCAGAAAGACTGTTAACGTCAACACGACGACAGCCAACAAGGCGAATGTGAACACCTGTGTCGCGCAGAGGTGCTGCCGTGTCCTCAGCGCTGTCACAAATTAAAAGTCCCGCCTGTTCCTGTTTGCCAACAGAAAAACTTATCGGCCGCCCGATGCCGATAGGATCGGCCAACCACTAATAGGGGGACATTTTCAGCTCATTTTGGCCGAGGTAGCCCAATATATAAATTATTTGTCATTTTGTGCACTTTTAAAGTGCCCCTATTTTGGATTTTTGAAAATTACCTTTCATGCCGAGTGTAACACAGCTCTAAACATCCTGCAAAGTTTGAAATCTGAAAGTGCACCGTGTAGAAAGTTATTGTCTCTCAAAAGAAAGAATCAACTCTGAAGCATTGAAACAGTCTTTTTAAAACGAATCCCCAATCATACCAATCACCGCAGATTAGAGTCACGTAAAGAAGGGGTTTGGAAAAATGGATTGTTGAGTGAATCGTTTGGGAGTCGTTGTGCAAGTAAGGTAAAAAATAAATGCATATTATAAGACAATGAACGTGTTTTTTTTTACCTTGCATGCATGTAAACCTATTCTAGGAGACTCCCAAAACAATATTAGGAACCTTGATACCCCCATTATAGGGACAGGAACTTATTTGTTAGAATTAAATAAACAACAATGAAGGTCTTTTGTAATGACAGTACATTGAAGATTTGAAAAAAACTATAAATAAACTATATATTAAATCACTGCATTTTTCTTTCAGAAAGATGCATTGGTAACCTTAACATTTTATTTTATGATTTAACATTTGTAAATGGTCTAAATCAAAAGAGTTGTACAAATTCTGAAAATCTTGTAATGCTCATAATTTGTTTAAATAATATAACATATTACACATGAATGAATAAATCAGTAGGTATATATAAAATTATTTAATTTAAGTGTCATGTTTGTGATTTTTTTTTTTGTTCATGTAAGCTATAGCTTATGACCTTTAAATCAAAACATACTCATTTTATGGCATCAATTACTGCGTTTTTAAAGGGGTCATATGATGTTACTAAAAATAACATTATTTGGTGTATTTGGTGTTATGAAATGTGTTTATGCGGTTTAAGGTTAAAGAATCACACATTATTTCCACATACTGTACATTATTATTTATCCTCTATGCCCCGCCTTTCTGAAAAGTGACGATTTTTACAAAGCTCATCGGTCTGAAAAGCAGGTGTGCTCTGATTGGCCAGCTATCCAGTTCGTTGTGATTGGACGAATACCAAGCGTGTGACGGAAACGTTACGCCACTTACCATACTGTGATGGAGCGACAATGCCAAAAACATTAAAACAGCCCATTATAAACGAGGCGTTTGTTGCATCCAGTGTGGACATAATTATGGATTGTAATGACTTTTACTGTCTTTTTACGTGTTGCATCGCTCCGCGTAAACATAAAACTATGTCTGCGTTTGTGATCGGAGAAGAAACCAGAAACAACAAAAAAACAAGTGCTACTCTACACTGCTCAAAAACTCGCGTTTGAATAGTCAGTGGAAAATTCTTTAAATATGAAAACGCGACGTCAAAACGTCTTTGAGTCAGAACAGCCGGCATTGTGGTCTACTCTCCGAGGATCAGGAAACATCCTCCATAAAATGCGCTGCACACATCTGAATATTTGGGTTGAACTGTTCTGGAACAGTGTTGTAAATACAACTTAACCACTGATTTCTAGTTGTGTCCTCTTTTGGAAGGCCAACAAAGTAGTTTCGTTTTCACAACGAAAAACACAGCGTCATCCCACGGCAGAGCTCGAATGAGCAGAGAACCGGCGGGCTTGAGGCTTGGAGGTACCGCTTGCGGCAACCACATGTGAAGACCCCGGGCTGGACTCCACTTGGCAAGTGAAAACAGATCCAGCGATCCACCCGAGCACTAAGTTGACTGTATTCCTCAGAGCCAGCACGGATCAGACTTTAGGCAGGGACGAAGCGGTATCGTCCTCTTTGAAGGACCAAACAAAGTAGTTCGCTTCTCACTACGAAACACAAGCGTCTCCACACATGGCGGCGCGGCAAAACAATAGAATAAAAGTTTGGACCTTTCTTGCGTGAACATTTGGGCGGTGTTATGCAAATCTTCCCACACTGTGACGTAGACGTGGGGGCGTGTTTAAACGAGGCGTTTTAGGAGGGCGTGGACAAGTCTTAACTTTTATAAAGAATATCTCTTTGGATTTGAGACTTTAGTCTTTGCAACTTTACAGATTTTCTTTATGCACGAACAGCTTGTAACACTCCAGAGAGAAAGGAAAATTTGAAATTGCATCATATGACCCCTTTAATCAGAAACACGGTCTAAATATTATTTTTGTATTTTGCTTTCATTCTATTAGAAGTAGGCCAACAGCGCCCCCCTAAGGAAATTTTAAAGACTCCACTTACGGACCGTTTCATCCGCGGGCATGACGACTCGGGAAGGCTGCCGCTGCTGCATGTGCTAATACTGTTTACTCTATCACACACCTAATGCATCATTCTGTATGTGCATTCTCAGTTTAAATGCAGCATCCAAAACAGTGAATCCAATCACCATTCAGGCAAAACTTTGCTTCAAGAATGAGCCACAATGCTGACGTCATCTCATGGCATTGTTGACTTGATCTAATCGCTAGCAAACTGTGAGCACATGTGAGTTAATGTATTCTTCTTATCGGCAAGACATATTGGCATAATTTTTTTTAATATCGGGCTGATGCCGATATTTACATTTAAAGCCATTATCGGCTGTTTTCCCCACGCCATACAAGCGCCCTATCCGACTAGATATCGTGCATCCCTAAAAAACACTCACTGTACATACTGCATCTAATTACACGTATGCACATATATTGCATTAGACAAGTACACACAAATGTTAAATGAACATTGGTGTTCAGAGAAGCTCATCTCTGAACAGAAGCAGGTAGGTCGAACAGCTGTGACAGATCTTAATGAGAGAAACGAGCTGTTAAATGTATAATGAGATGCTGTAATCGATTGATGGTGAACTGACCCAGAAAATCTAGAAATTTCAATGCAAATAGCATACCATTCAGGCTCCTCTGAAATACTTTTTTGAGGCACTATGATTTGGGGTGTACTACTCCTAAGCTTACTATGGATAGTTTGAGATGCAGCCATGGAGAGTCACTCAGCATACTGTATACTGCAGCATTGACGTGTCTTTGGTGCTCGTGGTCCCTCTAGTGGTGAGAGACTAGAGAATTACAGCGAAGCGTCTCAATCTGGGGCTATGGAGTGTGAATGTCTTCTGTATATATATATATATATATAAGAAATATAAAAAAATTATATTTGCACTTTTTTAATGGAAATTGACCCCAATTACTTGTATAGCAGATATATTAAGCATGGTGTTTTGGTTGTGATAATATGCCAACCTCTGCTTATAAAGGCACACAAATGGCCATCTGAAGGTCCATTGTCGATGTAGCATATTTTTTGTTATTGTGGTGGTTGTTTTCTATTTTATTTTTTCTTGCCGTGTCACATCTTGTATGCATCTGAAACCACCTCCTGAGGTTTGAGTGATAGGATTACTGGCTATCCTTTTTGAATGCGTCTTGGAGGGTGTTTTAGCACTTAATTTTTACACACCATTTGGAAAGCTTCATGTATCTCCATCATAATTTCATCTAGCTTTTACTGTTCTCTGCCTCAAGTGTATCCAGGTCTGCACATTTGCTTCTCTGTCAGGTGGTTCTGGCTTCGGTCCTGCTGTGATCTTTTAATCACACCCACCATCTCTTAATCCATTAAGGCCTCTCATGCTGCGATACTGCCAAAGAGCACTCACGCCTTCCTGTTCTCTTCCAGGAAGCACTCGATGCTCTCTGAAATCCACGGGATAGAATACAGAGGATAGTTTTGTTAAAGTGCCGGTATCATGCTGATTCATTGTGGGAGAGGAAATTGTCATATTAAAGGTGCCATGTTCAACAGTAGCATGTTGTTTTCTTTTGAAGTTCACTTTATAATGTTAGTCAAGATTCCAGCAGCAAAAAAAGGGTTTTGTATCCTTTCTCTCTTGGAAATAAAAGCGCTAATAGTAAAATAAAAACATTGCAGTGTCTTCAATATATCTATATTTAAATAACCTCTGTTATGATTGGCTGTTTTGCATTGAGCTAATCAATAAAACAGCTGATCAATAAAACGGATAAAAGCTCCTAACAGCAATCTAGTGTGCATTAAGCTACAAAAAGAAAGAGCACGTGTGTGTGTACATATGTCAGTCAAATGTAGCAAAAACACATTAAGGGAGAGCATTGATTTTGTACAAAAATATGCATTTTGATAAAATATATTTTAATTATATTGTTATGTTTAACTGATTGATTGATTTAATTTAATTTATATTTTAAAGTAATATTATTAGTAGTATTATTAATTATTTGTAAATACGTGTGTAACTTAAATCTGCTATTTAATTCACAACCCTCATAATATGAAAAATAAATTGACAAAATAATCAGCAGATTAATCACTTATCAGTGCAGCTGCTATTCAGCCCTAGTTATGTGAAATCTGCTGATATAGTTCATATGTCAGTGTGGTTCATGTTGCGTTATTCCGGATAGATGTTATATAATATGGACAGTCATATTTGTATGTGCTCATCATTGTGTGATTTTTGAGTGACTCAGTGTATTTTCTATAATGAGTGTGCTTGGTATAGTATAGAAAGAGCTGGCTCTGCATTGTGAGAAAGCAAGTAAAAAAAAAAATCATGTTTTCCATTATACGTCAACTTTAAAATGATGATAGGCTGATTATTGTTTGCCTACTATAGATGAGATTGACAGTTAAAAATGAGTATTGGAGAACTGTTCACTGAAAAAAATTGATTTCTGAGTGTGAGCTGCTTGTAGTCAGGTCATAATATTTCACACACACTGTATGGATAATTGCAGGAAAATGGCTAGTAGATGAATGACTGGTAGAAAGTGCCCTATATATATCCAATGTCAAATAAACCATATCACCCCGTGTTTTTTTTAGTTTTTTGTAAAGAGAGTGGATTAGTGTGTATCCATTTCTAAAGTATTGAGTTTTGTTTGCGAGAGAGAAAGGAAGTTTTAGGGCTTTCATTTTGTATGTTTATGTGGAAGAGACACATACAGTGGGGAAAAAAAGTATTTAGTCACCACCAATTGTGCAATTTCTCCCACTTAAAAAGATGAGAGAGGCCTGTTTTTTCATCATAGGTATACCTCAACTATTAGAGACAAAATTAGAAAAAAAAATCCAGAAAATCACATTGTAGGATTTTTAAAGAATTTATTAGCAAATTATGGTGGAAAATAAGTATTTGGTCAATAACAAAATTTCATCTCAATACTTTGTTATATACCCTTTTTTTGGCAATGACAGAGGTCAAACGTTTCTGAAGTCTTCACAGGTTTTCACACACTGTTGCTGGTATTTTGGCCCATTCTCCTCTAGAGCAGTAATGTTTTGGTGCTGTCGCTGGGCAACACGGATTTTCAACTCCCTCCAAAGATTTTCTATGGGGTTGAGATCTGGAGACTGGCTAGGCCACTCCAGGACCTTGAAATGCTTCTTACGAACCACTCCTTCTTGCCCGGGCGGTGTGTTTGGGATCAATGTCATGCTGAAAGACCCAGCCACGTTTCATCTTCAATACCCTTGCTGATGGAAGGATGTTTTCACTCAAAATCTCACGATACATGGCCCCCATTCATTCTTTCGTTTACACGGATCAGTCGTCCTGGTCCCTTTGCAGAAAAAAAAACCCCAAAAGCATGATGTTTCCACCCCCATGCATCACAGTAGGTATGGTGTTCTTTGGAAGCAACTCAGCATTCTTTCTCCTCCAAACACGACAAGTTTGAGTTTTTACCAAAAAGTTCTATTTTTTTTTCATCTGACCATATGACATTCTCCAATCCTCTTCTGGATCATCCAAATGCTCTCTAGCAAACTTCAGACGGGCCTGGCACTGTACTGGCTTAGCAGGGGGACACGTCTGGCACTGCAGGATTTGAGTCCCTGGCGGCGCAGTGTGTTACTGATGGTAGCCTTTGTTACTTTGGTCCCAGCTCTCTGCAGGTCA
Organism: Sinocyclocheilus anophthalmus; assembly: GCA_018155175.1. Classification (NCBI taxonomy): domain Eukaryota; kingdom Metazoa; phylum Chordata; class Actinopteri; order Cypriniformes; family Cyprinidae; genus Sinocyclocheilus; species Sinocyclocheilus anophthalmus. The sequence goes on along the minus strand of JADLZN010005037.1, from coordinate 350,973 downwards.
TTCACTAGGTCCCCCCGTGTGGTTCTGGGATTTTTGCGAGTTTGGAGTGTGACTGTTTGAGGTTGTGGACAGGTGTCTTTTATACTGATAACAAGTTCAAACAGATGCCATTAATACAGGTAGTGAGTGGAGGACAGAGGAGCCTCTTAAGAAGAAGTTACAGGTCTGTGAGAGCCATAAATCTTGCTTGTTTGTAGGTGACCAAATACTTATTTTACCGCGGAATTTACCAATTAATTCTTTAAAAGTCCTACAATGTGATTTTCTGGATTTTCTTTTCTCATTTTGTCTCTCATAGTTGAGGTATACCTATGATGAAAATTACAGGCCTCTCTCATCTTTTTAAGTGGGAGAACTTGCACAATTGGTGGCTGACTAAATACTTTTTTGCACCACTGTAAGCCACACGAAATAGCCAGCAATCTGCTGATATTGTCACCATCTCCCCATTGTCACCGTCTCCATTGTTTTTGTTTCTCTCTCTCTCTCTCTCTCTCTCTCTCTCTCTGCTCTCATCTCTCTCTCTCGCTCTCTCTCTCTCTCTCTCTCTGCATTTGAGCAAGACAGCACAGAATGTAATAGATTCTTCTTTCTTTATTGCATCTAATTGGATTACCTCCCCAGCCTTCTTTCTCTCTTCCTCTCCCCCTCTTTCTCTCTCTCTCTCCACTTTCCCAAAGAGAGAGGGGAGAGAGGCAGAGGGCAGTGAGTGTCTTCTGTTGAGAGCTCTATTAATAGTACATCCCTTACACACTGTCTTGTTTATGTGTGTGCGCTAGAGAGAGAGTTTAAGGTGTGTTGCCTTGCTGATGTGCCGCTGACATGTGTGCTGTGTGTTTTTTGAACAGAAAAAGGCAGAGGAGGCTCACCGGATCCTGGAGGGACTCGGACCTCGAGTGGAGCTAGTGAGTCCACATTTCTCCTCATATTTATTTTCCATTATCCTTCTTTCACACATCGTCCCTCTTTTTTCCATCAATCTTCTCTATTAAAAAAAAGCTTATGATGTCAGCCGATGCTAATAGAGTCAATATATTTGTTTTATAGCAGTATCAGTTCAGCTCGTGTACTTGCACAAAGGGGTCAGGTGTCTCATCAGCTGATTATGTCAGAGTTGACGTTGACTGTCCTCAGTTTATGTCATCATATCCTGTGACAGCATATCTCACAGTCGTGTTCATAATGTTGTTTTTCTTTGCAGTGTTACTCAAAATTTATCACAGTGTTTAGCAGGTTTTTTCTGAAACGAATGAGCTGATTTCTTAATTCATCTTTTATTAATATGTGACCCTGGACCTCAAAACCAGTCATAAGGGTCAATTTCTCGAAATTTAGATTTATACATCATCTGAAAGCTGAATAAATAAGCTTTCCTTTGATGTATGGTTTGTTAGGATAGGACAACATTTGGCCGAGATACAACTATTTGAATATCTGGAATAAAAAAAAATCGAAATACTGAGAAAATCGCCTTTAAATTTGTTCAAATGAAGTTCTTAGCAATGCATATTACTAATCAAAAATTAGGTTTTGATATATTTACGGTAGGAAATTTACAAAATATCTTCATGGAACATGATCTTCACTTATTATCCTAATGATTTTCGGCATAAAAGAAAAATCAATAATTTTGACCCATACAATGTTTTTTTTGGCTATTGCTACAAATATACCCCAGCGACTTAAGACTGGTTTTGTGGTCCAGGGTCACATATGTTTTAAGGTTTTATAATATATATATATATATATGCGATCATTGCATTTGAGATGTATGAAAACCTACTGCTGTAACTTTACCTCCACAGTATGAAATATGAACTCCTTCAGCCTGTGAGTCTGTGTGTGTGTGACTACATGCACTGCTGCCTATTTGTTTACAACATGGCTGTTGACCATGAGCAGAGACTTTTGGCGCAACTATATTGATAATCGAGGTGATAGAACAGCCCATCTGGTGCCACCTCTTTGTGATGCTTTGTGACAGAAGAGACACACTGCAACATGTCCATTTTCTCCACGGAAAAATCCTTCGCTTGACGTCTCAAACGAGTGTGTGATGATGATAGCAGAAGATTTTAGATGTGGTGTTGGAGAAGACACTCTTTTCTGTGTTTCTGGGCTTGGCTGAAAAATGGGACGATAGAAAAAGAAGTTCTCCCAGAGCTGGGATGCATTGATGTGTGTGTGTGTGTGAGAAACTGAACTCCACTGCTTTCATCTGTCTCTCCTACAGCCTTTATACAACCAACCGTCTGATACCAAGCAGTACCATGAGAACATCAAGATGTGAGTATATTTATCTGTATCTCTTGCTCTTTCCGTCAAAACCAAAAACAACTCCATCCACTGAGAGGCCTGTATTACTGCAGCGTTTATAATGATTGAGGAATGAAATTTAGAACTAGCATTGTAGGCACACAAGCATAGAGCCCAATAAATATTCTAATATTACAGTTCCTTAAATGTTTATTTAGTCTCTCACTTGCTGAATTAATTTTAATCTTCTGTGTAATTTTTAGCAGACAATTAATTTTTTTCAGTTCAATGTGTTAAAATGTTATAATAGTATATTAGTATTTATTAATATTGATATTAATATAATATTTTATTTAACGCAATTAATGCAGGGGTGGAGCTAGGGTTGGCCACCCCCTCACAACTGCTGCTTCTGTCTCTATTTTTTCTTGAAAAGATTTGCATTTATTTAGACACACAACATCTTTAAGACCATATCAAATGGGAGACTTTTCAGACATGTACTACAACTTCACCTCAGTGCCAGGTGCTAGTCAAACGAGCGTGGAAAAGGTACAGGTGATGAGGGAGCTTCAGTAGAACAACAGTGAACTGCGGTCAGATGAGATGTTGTCAGGCTGGATATCAGTAAAAACAATTATTTTATGTCTCTGAAATAACGGTTTTCAAACCGGTCCTGGCACCCCAGCACTGTCTCCCTCATCTAACACACCTATTTAACTCATCAGCTCATTAGTAGAGACTTTAAAGGAACACTCCACTATTTTTGAAAATAGGCTCATTTTCCAACTCCCCTAGAGTTAAACAGTTGAGTTTTACCATTTTCGAATCCATTCAGCTGATCTCCGGGTCTAGCGGTAGCACTTTTAGCTTAACTTAGCATAGGTCATTAAATCTGATTAGACCGTTAGCATCTCGCTCAAAAATGACCAAAGAGCTTCTATATTTTTCCTATTTAAAACCTTGACTTCGTGTACTAAGACCGACTTAAAATACACAATGGTCTTAGTACACGATGTAACTACAGAAGAGTCAAGTTTTAAATAGGAAAAATATAGAAACTATAATCAGAGCTTTGCATAAGGCGAAAAAGTTCACAGATTTCTTGAACACCTGTGTTCAAGTTGGTCAAATTCGCCGCGATGACCACCAGAAAGCTGCTTAGTTTGAAATTGACTTTGGTGTGAGCTATATTTCATACAACTCTGCTTAATTGACAGTGGACCTTCTTTTGCCTTTATTTATGGTGGTTAACAAATCCCCCACTTCCAGTCTTTCTGTGATCTTTTGGGTTATTTGGCCTCATAATTTATAGACAGGCAAATACATGTTTGAGAAAGATGTATTTCAGCTGTTCTTTGATCACACACAATTGAGGGTTTTGTTCTCAGGAGTCCTTTATCAACCTGAGCTGCACCAGTGGGAAATATTTGTGTAATAGTTGATGTGTGGATAGATCATGGGCATTGAGCTGCATTCTTGGTTCCAGCACGTCTCGCACAGCAGCTAATCCTGCCATCTGCAGATGCAAATAGGCATCTGCAGTGCCAGTAGGTGCAGTGCCACCTCTGCACCTACACGCCTAATCTCACTCGTACAAGTAAATACACAAACCAATGACTCAAAGAGATTCTGCCAAGTGCACCAGTGTCTCATCAAATGCACATGATACCAGGCTGGTTTCCCTCGACATGTTGGCATAAATACGCAGTTTGTCTAAACTGCTGAAAGATGCACACACCCTCGTGTAGGACTTAACGCAAAATGCGAGTAAATTAATGGTCGTGACCTGTTTGAAAGATGATTACTAATCTGACCTGCATTGCTAGGTAACTAGCTAGCTAACTCTCTTAAACACACAAATAAACAAACAAACAAACATTACACTTAAAGTTTGAGGTCAGTATGATTTTTATGTTTTTAAAAGAAGTTTCTTAGGATCACCAAAGCTGCATTTATTTGATCAAAAATACATTAAAACAGTAATGTTGTAAAATATTATTACAATTAAAAAATAACATTCTATATTAATATATTTGAAAATGTAATTTGCATTGAGCTATGTTATCTTAAATTTATTGTTACATTTTTAGTGGTCCTAAGGAATGTTGCTAGTGCCGTTTTTGCTGTTCCTTTTCCAAGTGATCAGACTTACAATTTCCGGGTCCTAGAACTAGGGTCCTAGAACTATGCAAAATATGACTGCCTTTGCTTTGTCGCACAAAGATTGCTTACACTTGGACTCTCTTGTATATGCAAATATTGATGAGACACAGCTGAAGTTTAGAGGTGGCATTTTATGTTGTTTAATTATTATGTATTCCCCTTTTACAGAAATCAGTCAATGAGGAAGAAGCTCATTCTGTATTTCAAAAGAAGAAATCATGCTCGCAAACAGTGGGTAAGTGAAAGCTCTCAAATGCACACACAAAACACACAGAAGGATGGCACTGTTGCAGCTCACAGTACCTAAATATTGGGCACATTTGTTTATTCATTACTAAGACAACAAGAATAACCTTCCATTGGATCCCAATGAGGATCCCAGTGTTAGGAAAGAGTAGTTAATTGATGTCATTTAATTGGTTGAATTGTAGTTATTGAATAATGGGGTTATTAAAAACTACACTGGAACTGTTAGCATTCAGTAATTACTTTCATTCGAATGTTTCCTCTCTTGATGACTCTACTGCAGCATACGCTGTCTAGACTTTGATATTCATCCTTTATTTTCTGACTGGTGTGCTCAGGAACAGAAATTCTGCCAGCGCTACGACCAGCTAATGGAGGCCTGGGAGAAGAAAGTTGAGCGCATTGAGAATAACCCACGTCGCAGAGCCAAAGAGAGCAAAGTGCGGGAGTATTACGAAAAGCAGTTTCCTGAGATCCGCAAACAGAGAGAGCTGCAGGAGCGTATGCAGAAGTGAGTGGTCTTGTGTTGTTATGAGCTTTGGAGATATTTGCATGGTTATGTGTGGTTTCATAAGTGTATTTATATCTATATTTATGTGATTCACTACAGTAGAGTGGCTCAGCGAGGTGGGGGTTTGGCCTCAGCAGCTCGCAGTGAACATGAGGTTTCTGAGATCATCGACGGCATCTCAGAGCAAGAGGTAGGGCTGGAGCTTGAATAAACGCATTGTTTCCTGCACTGCTTTTCAGTGCCAAATCTACAGCAACGTAGATGGAGAATACATTTTACCATAGTTGTGAGCTTGCAGTTTGAATTTGTGATAAAACACTCTGTACTATGAATTAATGTCAAGACACATCTCTTCATATTGTGCTGTGCATTCGTAACAGTAATCTAATTAATACTTTTAATTAATTGAATATACAGTAAGCTGGCTCTTTTAATAAATCAACAACTCACAAGTTGAGCCATCTGAATTAATCTGAATCATATACTGAATGAACTTAGTGAGAATTTGGTGAGTGAAGCAAAAATTGTTTTGTGGAATCATTATCGTCGCAGACTGTTCATATGACAACATATAGTTAAAGATACACCTTTGCAGCAGTTTTTTGTTTTGTTTTATTTTGTCTAATAAAATATTAGTCAAATCATGTATTATACACTACCTTTTAAATATTTGTAGTCAATAAGATTATTTTAAATAAATTATTTTTTTTCAGCAAGGATGCATTAGATTGATTAAAAGTGGCAGTAAAATATTTGTATTACAAAATATTTCTATCCAAAAAAAAATCATATAAATGCATCCTTGAGCATAAGAGACTTCTTTCAAAAACATCATAAAAGTCTTACCAAACATGAACAGTAGTGTATATGCTACAAAACTGTATTTTATATACTAAGGGGCTGCAAGAACAATTATGGAGAAAATACTCAATAGACAAGCATATTCTTGAATGTAAAAGGATTGTTTGTGTGTCTGTCTGGAAAAAGTGCACAAATAGTGAATTAACAACTAAAGGTCTCTTACACAACCAGTTGGGTTTTGTGGCTGATGCACTTCCTAAACACAGACATAAGATTCAGTGGCCTGTTTTTGCTGACTGTATCTGCCTTGCTTTTGGCATTACTGTTTCTCTGTTTCTTTTCGCATATTTATTTTCATTTCATATTAGTGACTGCCTCTTCCTCTCTCTCTCTCTCACTGCAGAACTCAGAGAAGCAGATGCGTCAGTTAGCTGTGATTCCTCCCATGCTGTTTGATGCCGAGCAGCAGAGAATAAAGTTTATCAACATGAATGGGCTGATGGACGATCCCATGAAGGTCTACAAAGATAGACAGGTCATGAACATGTGGAGTGAACAGGAGAAGGACACTTTCCGTGAGAAGTACGTTCTGTCCTCATTGCATTGATGTGCATGTTGATTTTGCTTGAAGGAAAGAGGAGTTACGAAATCGGTATTAAAATGCATCAGCCTGTGGTTTAGCATCCCTCTCCTGGTTTTCAAGAGCTCAGCAGTTTGTGTGCATATGGTTGTGTTTGATGGTTGGCTAGTGGTGCAGCACTAGGTGAAACGTGAACAGCTGAAATCTACATCAATGGGCTGATGTAAGCTAGGGCTGGGCGGTATATAGAGTTTGTACGATAATATGTTTATAAGGCGATATGGTTTGATATGATATGTTTGATAAGAGTGCATCTGAATAATAGCAGAGGACATAGAGTGAGCTGCTGTGGGAAAAGTGCATAATCCAATTTATTCTAAACATGAGACATGCTTTATATTAAGGGCTTTAAAATAACTGGTAAGATATAGTTAACATGTATGATTTAAAGTGGCTCGCCCTGTCAGATGCTCTGACAGACTCATGTGCTGCTGACAGATAGGCTACTTGTGCTGTTTAATGCTTTTGTGCTGTTTTCCTCAGTGCATAACTTACATTTCACAGTTATATTCTCCATCTGTAAATGTTAGAAAGTCATGGGAATATTTCCATTTTGCTGTCAGGAGCCTTTTGCATACAATTCTCTGCTAAACTTCACAGACTTAAATGAACAAGCATCGCAGCGCGCATGTGCGCCAAACAGACACAATAGAATAAGATTGCAATAATTGTGAAACATGAACATAAGTTAACTAGCTTAAGAAAAATTGTTTTTTAACAGGATGGCGGACAGCAGTGTAAGTAAAATAATAGATGTACCAGCCATGTTAAGTCCAAAGTCTGGACCCACTTCGACTTTTATACCATCGATGGGACAAACAAAATCGAGAAAGAGTACGCAATATGCAAGAACTGCATTATTTGCATGTGCTCTAAAGCCTTGCCAGTTAAACGTTTAATTCATGTGCGGTTCTGACATGCACTTTTTCTGAGCATGTACACTTGAAGTGCGCGCAGACTAAAAAGTAGGGCTGTGCGATATGGACAAAAAAACCTATCGCGATTTCTTTGATCAATTTTGCGATTTCGATTTTAATCACAATTTTGACACACACAGACATGCTTTACAGTCATTAATGCATTCAGTGTGAATTTGAAACATATTTCCAAAAGAAAACCAATTAGAGCTTTATCAAAAAGCTGTAACATGTCTCTAGAACAGACATAAGGCAAAATAATCACTAAGTAAAGGTGTAACAAAATGTCTCTACTCTCTAGAATAGACATATGGCAGACAAAAACTTTTTTTTTTTTGCCATGCATTGGTCATAGAGCTCTTTGTAGCGTTGCCTCAGATGTTGAACTAGATTTGTTGCACCAAGTTCACACGTACTCCGTCTGCAGTGCGTATACAGTACGTGTATGCGGTGCAGAAGCAGCACGGACTCATACTGTGCTTCCACACAGAGGTCCGCTACTGATCCGTGGCTGTTCGCCACAAACACAACATTTATCCTTTTTGATTTCAAATCCAAACGTTGTTACTGAAAATGCTTTTTCAGCATTGTGATTCTCTTTTATCACAGTAGAAGTCATACAAGCTGCGATAGACAGTTTCACGTTTAAACCAATAAGATATAACTTGTTTAACTGTACCACCACGAGTAGTGCATTTTATGCCTTGTTATCTAAAGGCAATGTCCTTGTTGTAAATCTAGCCAAACAAGGGCAGGTGTGACTGTGAAACGGATAGACTTTAATTATATGCATTTATGCTAAATTTCTGTGTCAATCCATGTTAATTTTACCGCAAATAATGCGCTGTCACTTTAATTAAGCACGTGCAGCACAGCAGAAATAGATTCCGTGCAAAAACGATCGCAGCATGACTGCTGCAGACGCACCACTACTGAGCGGCACTGCCGGTGGCCAGTGTGACACCCCCCCCCCCCCCCCCCCCTCTATGATATGTTAAACATGGAGTGCAGAAAAAAATACGCTTGTATGCCCGCGCTGGCCTGATTCTGTGTATGTGCTCCATTTAGCTGGCGCGCAGTCATGAATAGTATCGGATAGGCATTAATGCCCGGGAGGGCGGGGGGCGCGGACAAATCGTGCATAAAGCGATTAGAAATAGTGCCACGCTCAAATTGCGATTTTATGACGATTTCGATTAATCGCACAGACCTACTAAAAAGCCTGACAACTAGCCCACTGATTACTGGACGTAAGTTTATCTTTTGCGGACGAATGTGCTATACTGTCAAAAAACACAAGAAGGTTTACTCACTAATAGAGCACAGTTGGTTAGTTACTAAAAGTGAAAGTAAACCGTGAAGAGAAAAACGTGCCTGTATCTTAGATGCGTGCAGCTCTTAAAGCGACAGCAGACTAATTGTAATAAACATGCTGCTGCTTGTCATTAAAGGGATAGTTCACCCAAACATTTTTAATTCTCATGTTGTCCCAAACCTGTATTAATTTCTTTCTTGTGATGAACACAATGAAAATATTTTGAAGACTGATGGGGTAGCAAAAGTTACTGGTCCCCGTTAACTTTCATAGGGAAAAAATGCTGTGGAAGTCACTGGGGACCACTAACTTTTTGCAAATTTTTGCAAAACTTTCAGCAGTTTGGACTTGAATAAAAGAGAAAACCTGCACTTAACCTTTTCACAGGCATTTTGTTTTCATAGACCGATATCGTGATGTATAGTTATAGGATTGTCTAGCAATATATCGATTATCACAGAATATGCACAGAATTTATATTATCGGTATCGTGAGCCATGTATCATATCGTATCGTATCGTGAGGTATCTTGTGATTCCCACCCCTATTATTAATTGTGTCTTGATTTCACTTTAACCAAAAAGGATGCTATAGAAAATTTGTTCAGCTGAAATATCTAGCGAAAGAATTAAACCGTAAAATACAGCATTTGAAGGTTGTGTTTGCTCTGTATCACAGCTCCTCCTCTCCCTCACTGCAGGTTTATCCAGCACCCAAAAAACTTTGCCCTGATAGCCTCCTTTCTGGAGAGAAAGGTACACCTGTGTTTTATTAATACCATCCTCTTCATCTCGTTGTTTGCACTGCAGGCAGTGTGCATGAATATGATGAGAGTGTATGAGCAGAACGAGTAAGGTCTGAAGTGCTCTGCGTGTGTGTCCTTCCACAGACGGTGGCTGAGTGTGTCCTGTTCTACTACCTGACTAAGAAGAATGAGAACTACAAGAACATTGTTCGCAGGAGCTACCGTCGCCGAGGCAGGAGCCAGGTGAGCATGAGACTACATCTCCCAGCATGCCTTTTGACGCTTTAATGCTGCATTTCATTCAAAGTCGGGTGTGAGATTTTCCTACTTGGAAAAGGATGTATAAAGAAACAAAACGCCAATGCTAGAATTAGTTTTTGAGATGTGTGATTATAAACAGAAGATAATTTATGATATTTTATACATTGTAAACAGGTTTATTATTGTGTAATGTTGTAACACTGGTATGTTATATGCTTAAAGTCCTGCTATTTTGCATGACGTCACCAAAGTCTCTGCAAAATCAATTGTAGACTTCTGCAAAAGAGTGTTGAAATTGAAAGTTCTGCATCAAGTGGTGTCCTATTGCACTTTCCAAGTAGAAAGCTGGAATTATGACTTTCCGAGTTGAATGGAATGCAGCATAAGCCCTGAAAAATTCAAGGTTGTTGACTATGGCATTATGCTATATTAAATTATATAAACATTGTTTATTTGCTTGTGGATCCGTCTCCTCATTTACAGCACGTACCTCATGATTATAGTCTTTATAGTGCCGGTGTGAATTCAGCTTGTCTTTTTAATGAGAGTGTGTTATTAAAAATAAATCAGCATGATTCTAATGAGTATCACAGGCGCACACCTCAAAGTGAGGTCAAACTATATGAAGTAATTATCTAGCTGCCGTTAGAGTCTGCAGTGATTCTCTCCTGATCTTACACACTTATTAATTTCTGTACGTGTGTGTAAGATCACGCACAGAGCGATTCATGAAACTGTTGCATTGTGAATGTATCTATTGTTTGTGTTTTGTTTTTTTTGAAGCAGGAGAACATGAGTTGAAGTTGTTAGAGTGAGAGCTGCGTGTGTGTGAGTGTGTGTTGCCTGCAATAATAGCAATAAAATCTGATAGAATAATGAGCCCACAGCCCAAACACATTTGTTTTACTGGTCTTCTGGTGCTGGAGCGTTTCTGCTCAGGTCATTAAATATCGCCTGATCTTAATGGGCTCACATTAAAACGTTCTCAGCCTGTGCCACAAACACAGAAAGAGAGGGATACAGTGGGATGAGCCTGATGGGTGAAAGAAAGCATGAACAAAAGGGAGACAAAAAAACAGAAAGCGAGTTACTGTGTGGATGAGTGCATCTGTATATGTGTGCTTAACTGTGCATGAATAACTGAGTGTGTTCATGCAGCACTGTAATGAGGGATGTGTGCAGCTGACATTACATCTAATTTGATTGTTTTCAGAGAAAATTTTATTATTTTTTTTTAATCGAATGGTTAGCATGGAAGATTAATTTTGCTGAAATGTATTTGTTAAAATTTCAAGTAAAATTTGGAAATTGTACTGTAATTTGGCTATCCTCAGGTGAAATACAGAAGTTTGGGGTTGGAACAATTTTAATGAAAGAAATTAATACTTTTAATCAGCAAGGCACATACAATTGATCAAAAGTGACAGTAAATACATTTATAATGTTACAAAGATTTGAAAAACTTGAATTCCATTATGCAAAAACATTTATGTTAGCACACAATCATGTGGGAAATGATGACATTCATATACATTTGTCAGCTTCCTGTTTGTGTGTGTGTAAGGTTATATGAGGTGCTGTCTGTCATATTGAAAAGCTCTGAGGCAGAATCGGAGCTTGGATATGTCGAGACTCTTTCACTCCATTCATTTGTCCGTCCGGAGTCCACTCAGATCCGGTCTCTGTCCCCTCCCCCTTCATCCTTCTGTCATCCATTTTCCCTTTCGTAGTAGCGGTAGTGGATCATACTCTCTCTTTCCTGACAAAAATAGATGGTTTATGTTGCCTCATAATTCAAAATGGAATTCTTATGTGAAGGAAAACCCAGATACATAGAACTGAGGCCTGGGTGATAGGAGCACCACCTCCTCTTATGGGTGTTTTTTTTTCATTACGAAGAGATTTATAGAACAATGTCCTGGTTCCAGGCAGCTTTTTTTTTTTGCGCACCATTGGTGTACTTGAGCTTGCGAGTTAATTTTTCAATTGAATCAGGATGTCCATTTATTCCAAATGGGAGAGTTATGTTTTTTTTTTGGGTGGAAATAATGTTTTAGATGATTTTAATTAGATTTAAATGGTTTTAATTTGCTGTGTTTTGATTGGTTGTATTCACAGAATAACCAACAGACACAGCAACAGGTGAACCGCAACAGCCAGGAGGAGAAAGACGACAAGGAGAGAGAGAAAGAGGGAGACCGCGAGGAGGACAAAGCAGAGGGAGATGAGAAAGAGGATGTCATGAAGTGAGTATCTTTCTCTCTTTTACTCGCCTTCTCTCCCTCTCATCTCACACCCATCCATCAGCTGTTTTTTTCATTGCATTTTCTCTCATCAAATCCTTTGAACCTGTGGCCCTACAACTTTCTTTTTTTCTGTGATTCATCTTAAACAGTGACGGCACAGTTATGTAACCGGCAGGTGGAAAAAGCATTCTGCTGACTTGCCACTCATCGCTTTTTTTTTTTGCGTGTTACAGACTCTAGGATAGAACTGTGGTCATGATACCAAAAATGAGCTAATACTATTTTTTTTTTTCAGTGTCACATCAATTAATTAATTAAATTTAATTTACAGTTACTTTCAATTAAACATTGATTCAAGTTTTTCAAGTAATCAATAAAGTAAACCGTAATAAAAAAACAGGTTAAATATATTTAATGCAAAAATGTGTATATAAAATAAAAATTTCATATATTCATTCAAATATAGTTATATGCATTTTAATAATATATTTAATTTTGTTTAGTTTAGAGTTAAACATTGAGTTTAAAATAAATACATTTATTCAAGTTATAAATAGCAACAAAACTTTGACTGGGTTTGTCTTTCTTCTCAATATTGTTATTTGATTAACATTAACAGCATAATAAATTGGCCCTTTTGACATTCCAAGTAGAAACACAGCCTTCTAGTTTTCACTAAACAATGGCTATGTACAAATGCTGTTCTGTATCATTTCAGCCTAATTTAGTGAGCTGTTAGTTTCTTAACACTAGTTCACTCGCAGGTGCACACTGTATTTATATACTCTTGGGAAGTACAGGTAACAGTGTATTAATCTAAACTAAACCTGTGTAGTCAGCAGTACTGTAGGGTGTGATTAAAGCACATTAGCACTGGCCCGAATACACAGGCCTAAGTATACGCCCCAACATGCCAGCTATACATTAAATGAGTGCATTAAGCCGAGTCTGTGCATTTCTCTGACTTTTCCCCTATGATTCTCACAACCTGCGGGCACAGCTGCTGCTCCTATATTTAGTACTGTATCTGCAAGATGGATAATGTGCAGGTAAGATAAATGAGGGTCTGCTCATCCCACAGCCACTTCCTGACACTGTGCCGTACTGCTGAAGGGGGAATACACTAGCTAGTGAGCCAGCATTTGCATAGTGTGTTCACATTCATATATGGTTCTTTTAAATCAAAGGGTAAACATGCCTAATATAAATGTTTTTCAGTATTGATGTAATCATATTGATATTGATAAAAAAAATTCAAATGATGGATTATAATCAAACATGATGTGTGAATAATTTTGCTGCGATAAGAGCATAATGCGACTATGATAATGATTTTTTTTTCTGTTCTTGCAGAGATGACACCTCTGGTGAGGACGGGGAGGAGAAAGAGCCTCCTATAACCGCTAAAGGCCGGCGCACTGCAAACAGCCGAGGACACCGGAAAGGACGAGTCACTCGCTCTATGACCAATGAGCAGGAAGAAAACACTTCACCGCTAAGCAGTGAGCTGGGTTAGCACACACTCGCATACCATTTACTTTTTTCAGTGTGTCTCTGAGGTCACATGTGTTCAAATGAGTTCTTTGTTTTGCTCTGCAAATTAACTGTGCACAACCTTTTATTGTATAACACTGTCCCACTTGTAGTTTTATAACTTCACTTTTCTGTTTTCCCAAAATTGTGCTTAATTTAAAAACGTCCCCTATTACAGCATAAGGGTCAAAACACTGCCTTACTAATGTCATAAGAGCTTGAGTCATTTTCACAAGTTTGTGCGTTGTGCTTTTAGTTTGGATTAGTTTTAAGTAATTTAAAGTATGGATATGAATTTGCAACCTTTATTTTGTGTCTACTACCTCTTGCATTACACACTTTATTTATTGATTTGATTGCCTGATTTGTGTTAAAAAATCGTTTTATACCAGTTAGATTTGTCAGATTTAATTGCTTATCAAAATATTTTATTGAAACAATTTTATTAAAAGAGTTTTGGAGGTTTTGATCTCTTCCCATTCATGTAGACGGAAAGTAAACAGCAACCTGGGTTGTTACCAAGATGGTCGCTGAATTGCATTATAGAGACTTAGGTATTATCTCACGTTACATGACATTCATCTTTTCTTATCTTTTTTAGCAAACCTGGAGATGAATGAAAGTTCTCGTTGGACTGAAGAGGAGATGGAGACAGCAAAGAAAGGTCAGAACCCATGTTGGTTAATTTGTCACTACCGCATTTAGTGACTGGACAATATTCCCGCTGTATGGAGCCATTTGTGCAAACACAATTAAGATCCAGTCAGAAGCATTTGAATTCACAGCAGAATGAATAAGGCTGCTTCTAGATTTAGTGAGAAGCAGTCAAACATCGCTGACATAGAAAACCAAAAGTAGTTATGCCAACTATAACCATGGTGTTGTGGCATTCATTTCAGGGTTTGTACAACCTTTTGAGATAAATTCATGCACTTTTCAATGATTTTAAAGTATTTCACGCAACTATTTCCAGCACTTTAAAGCTCTAAAAATGATTTTTAATAGGATGACCAAAACATACTTTGTGGTAAACAACATTTTTAAAATAAAAAAAGACATCAAATTACCACTATAACCAGTAGACGGCAGCAGAGGAGCACTTATTGACTCATTAGTCATTCATTTCTTCTTTTTTGCTTTATATTTGGATATTATAAAATCACTATAATTCATAGCATAAAATTAGTATAAAATATCAAATCATCAAGAAATCTAATTTTGTCAAAGTTTTGCACTTTTTTTGTGTATGAAATGACAAATGTCACAGTGACTTGAAAAAAAAAATTCAATTAGCGACTGAATCACATATAAAGCAAGTAAAGAGCGCTCCTTTTATAATCACTGAAGTTTTTGGTCACTTCAGTATAATACTATAGAGTAATGGTAGAAGAATAATGGTACATTTATTAAGATTAGAATATATACATTTTCCTTATTAAAGTTTGATTTTTCACATGTTACTGTTAATAAAAGTAAATTTTGTATGCTTCCCAACTTAAGCTCAGTGCTTTACTGTCAAATGTGCATTACCAAGAAATAAACGTGTAAAAATTATTATTAACTGCATTTATTAATGCAAAGCAATAGTAATTTTATGATTCAATTATCCCCAACCCCCCACCCCCCCAGCTTACCAAACCTGCATCTGGCGCTACCATCTGTAGAACTTAGTGGCGCTGGTGCCACTGCTCTCAAATGTTAGTCTGGAGCACTGTAATGGGCTTTCTGTTTGACTTGATAGGATGTTGACAGTTAGGATTTCCTTTTGTTAGAATAACTAGATTTAACTGCCTGATTAAGACCTCTAACACTCAGCTTAGCAACTCCACAAACATTTATATGAGCACTAGATCACACACTGTGACCTTGGCCTCATTTCACACACATGCACTCAGTGATGCACATAATAATGTGTCTAAATGTGGGCGCCGCATCTTTATATGACAGCTGGACCTTCAGACGAGCTGCTTTCAGAAATGTGTTCTTTACTCATGGTTTAATAACAAGAGCTTCATTAATGAACCTTGAAAACGTCATGTGGGATTATATTTGAGAAAAACGGACAAAGTTTGAGTAAAGAGCAAAGGTCTAATCTTCTTTCTTGTACGTGTCAGAGTTTGATCTGTAATGTAGACTGTTAGTGTGTTAAACGTACGCTCTGTTGACCTACTTCAGATGAGCTGCTTCCACGTCGCTCTGTTAACAGCTCTCTGTTTCTCTGGCACCGGCACATCATATCTGATCCATCAGGCCGCCTGCTCCACACCACTCTGGTTTACAGGATCTGTAACTTAATAACATTTAATTAATGATAAAGTCTCCTGAGCCAAATCAAGTGTTGTTAACATCACAAGAGATATATATATATATATATATATATGTATGTATGTATGTGTATATACAGTGGGGAAAAAAAGTATTTAATCAGCCACCAATTGTGCAAGTTCTCCAAATTAAAAAGATGAGAGAGGCCTGTAAATTTCATCATAGGTATACATCAACTATGAGAGACAAAATGAGAAAAAAAAATCCAGAAAATCACATGTAGGATTTTAAAGAATTATTTGCAAATTATGGTGGAAAATAATATTTGGTCAATAACAAAATCTCATCTCAATACTTTGTTATATACCCATTTGTTGGCAATGACAGAGGTCAAACAAGGTTTTCACACACTGTTGCTGGTATTTTGGCCCATTCCTCCATGCAGATCTCCTCTAGAGCAGTAATGTTTTGGGGTTGTTGCTGGGCAACACGGATTTTCAACTCCTCCAAAGATTTTCTATGGGGTTGAGCTCTGGAGACTGGCTAGGCCACTCCAGAACCTTGAAATGCTTCTTACGAAGCCACACTCCTTCGTTGCCCGGGCGGTGTGTTGGGATCATTGTCATGCTGAAAGACACAGCCACGTTTCATCTTCAATGCCCTTGCTGATGGAAGGCGGTTTTCACTCAAAATCTCACGATACATGGCCCAATTCATTCTTTCGTTTACACGGATCAATCGTCCTGGTCCCTTTGCAGAAAAACAGCCCCAAAGCATGATGTTTCCACCCCCATGCTTCACAGTAGGTAATGTGTTCTTTGGATTCTTTCTCCTCCAAACACGACAGTTGAGTTTTTACCAAAAATTTTTTTTGGTTTCATCTGACCATATGACATTCCCCCAATCCTCTTCTGGATCATCCAAATGCCCTCTAGCAAACTTCAGACGGGCCTGGCACTGTACTGGCTAAAGAAGGGGACAGTCTGGCACTGCAGGATTGGACGGCAATGGCGGCGCAGTGTTGTTCCTGATGTTTTAGCCTTTGTACTTGGTCCCAGGCTCTTGCAGGTCATTCACTAGGTCCCCCCGTGGGGTTCTGAGATTTTTGCTCACAGTTCTTGTGACCATTTTGACCCCACGGGGTGAGATCTTGCATGGAGCCCTAGATCGAGGGAGATTATCAGTGGTCTGGTATGTCTTCCATTTTCTAATAATTGCTCTCACATTTGATTTCTTCACACCAAGCTGCTTAGCTATTGCAGATTCAGTCTTCCCATCCTGGTGCAGGTCTACAATTTTGTTTATGGTGTCCTTTGACAGCTCTTTGGTTTTGGCCAAGGTGGAGTTTGGAGTGTGACTGTTTGAGGTTGTGGGCAGGTGTCTTTTATACTGATAACGAGTTAAAACAGATTCCATTAATACAGGTAACCAGTGGAGGGCAGAGGAGCCTCTTAAAGAAGAAGTTAAAGGTCTGTGAGAGCCAGAAATCTTGCATGTTTGTAGGTGACCAAATACTTATTTAACCGAGGAATTTACCAATTAATTCTTTAAAAATCCTACAATAAGATTTTTCTGGAAATTTTTTCCTCATTTTGTCTCTCATAGTTGAGGATACCTATGATGAAAATTACAGGCCTCTCTCATCTTTTAAGTGGGAGAACTTGCACAATTGGTGGCTGACTAAATATTTTTTTGCCCCACTATATATATATATGGTGTTCTATATAGATATATTATATAATAATTATATGTATATGTAGGCACATTGGAGATCAAAATTACAGAACAAGCTATAAATACTTGATTTTTGATTTTCTGAAATATTGTTAAACTTCATCGCTCAAAATTTGAAGGAATATTAGCTGTAGGTATACTGTACTAACATGTTTGACAAAA
Organism: Sinocyclocheilus anophthalmus; assembly: GCA_018155175.1. NCBI lineage: Eukaryota > Metazoa > Chordata > Actinopteri > Cypriniformes > Cyprinidae > Sinocyclocheilus > Sinocyclocheilus anophthalmus. The sequence goes on along the minus strand of JADLZN010005037.1, from coordinate 333,175 downwards.
TAATTAAGGATTTTCAACAAAAACCTTTATTTTGTGGGAAACACAGTGATTAAAATTAGAGAACCGTAACCACTGTGGAACGAAAGAAGATTACAACTAAAATCTTGGAGGGCTACAGATGTCAGAAATTAGTAGGAAATGTAGAGGCCCTTGCTTTGAATGACTTCAGCACATCTGGTGTGATCTTTGTCCACTCTTCTTCAACTCTCTTCCATATTGGTTTTTCTTAGCCATAACTTTGTCGCCAAGGATTTTCTAGAGATTTTCAGTTGGGTTTAGATCAGGACTCTGGGCGGCCATTTCAGGTGTGCTCACAATAGGCCATTTTGAACCGTGCCCGAGCACGTTGACCCCAAAACCCGGTTCGTTTGACTGGTGTGAGCACTCTGTGCCGCGCTCGAGAGTGGTTCGTTTAGCCGTCCCTGGCCTGGTTGGAAGAGGTGAGCCAGGGCACGGGTCGGTTGGAGTCGGGCGCGGTATACATGCAGTGTGAGTGCTAACCGAGCCGGAGCATGGATCAAATACTGTTTTGTGTGCGCTACTGTCATCATTACGACCGCAAACATATACTATTACTACTACACTAGGCTTTTCAATTAATTTAATTCAATCTAGTATATTTAGGTTTATAATGGCTCTGGTTCTCACCTTATTGATGAACAGGAAATGTAGTTTGCGAGTAAACTGCAAATAATTTCATTAACGTCAGCTGCCTCCGTAAAAATTGTCTGATACATACAAGTGAAAATCAATGCACGACACAAATTATAAATTCATTATTAATTATTCGACAGAATATTAGTGAAAGTGGTTTTCTCCGTTATCTCGCACATGACGTAAGCGTGCTCCGGCCCGGAAAGTTTAGTGCAAGTGTGAGTGCAGGCCAGCGGGGGAGTGGGGAGGGGGGATAATCGCACTCGGGCTCGGTTCAAAGCAACCGTGCCTAGTGTGAGTACACCCTCAGTGTTATTAGCTTCAAGAAACTGCTTTACCCGCTTTGCAGTGTGACAGGCGTATTGTCTTGCATGAAAATTGCAGGCGGATTGGGAGATACTTGCAGGGAAGGTACTGCATGTTGCTGAAGGAGGTTCTGATAAATATTTGCATTCATGCTGCCATGTAGCTGTATAAAAGGCCCAACCCCTAATCCTAATCCAACTCCTTATCCAAATCCCCCAAAGCATGACACTTCCTTCTCCACCTTTCACTGACTTCTTTACGCACTCGGGGTTCAGTCTTTCCCCAGTTTGATGCTGAACAAAATGTGTCCCATCAGACCCAAATAAATTAAACTTGCTCTCATCACTAAAGTGAACTTTGGACAAGTTCTCCTCTGTCCACACAACATGCTCCTCAGCAAAGGTTAGCCTAGCCTTTTGATTCTTTCTGCTGATGAGAGACTTGGTCACTGCAGAGTGCGTTTTCAGTCTGACTCCTCTTAAACATGTCGAGACAGATCCTTACCCTGTTCAGCGCTGAACTGGCGAGCAATTCCAGCTGCAGTGTTGAACCGATTCCTCATTGAGAGTCTCCGCATTATCCTCTCTTCTCGTGCATTTGTCTTATGTGGACGTCTTTTGGGGGGACTTGAATGAATTAGTGTCATTGTAAACCTGCAATATTTTAGAAATCACAGATTTGGAATGACTAGCTTCTCTTGCAAGGGCTGAAAGAGTAATGCCTTTGGCCTTCATCTAGACCGCGTCCTGTTGCAGGGTTTCAGTCACCTTAGAGTGGCCCGCCATCGTGAAATCTCAGTGAAAATTAGAGGAATGCTGCCAGTTAAATAGGGGTTGTCATATAATTAAGGAAATTCATTATTTAGTCAGATTAACACCAATAACTTAGAGGTATCTAAGGCTACATTCACACTGCAGGCAAATGTGGCCCAAATCAGATTTTTTTTGCTCACATGTGACTCAGATCTGTTTTTCTCATGACAGTGTGAACAGCACAAACCACATGGAATCTGATATTTTCAATTCCGATTTGTGCCACTTCTAGGCATGGGCCGGTATGAGATTTTGACGATATGATAACCTTAACCAAAAATATCACTGACATCTTTATTTAACCTAAATCTGTATTTACAGTTATTTAATTTTAGTTATATAGTTCATATACATATCATTTATATCATTTTATATCATTTAGTTATATAATTTCATATACATAATTAGATTTAATAATAACCCAATTTGAAGAAAAAAACAATGTTCTGACTTGCTTTGTGAAATTATACTACATGCCTGAATGAAGCAAACAGCAGAAGCTCTGAATGAGACACAGATTCACTCTCTGACAGCAGGAGGCGCTTTAGGAACACCACAGACAGCGTTTCCTTAGTTACTGCTGTAAACAAAGCTGTGCAGTGCTGAAACACTGCTTTAATATGCATTATACGGAGGCAAGATGAAAAGAAAATACCATCTGAACTTTCCTGAAGACAGTCAGTTCCCTCAGAAACACATTCATATAAACCCCCAAATCAATATTGAGGATTTTCTTCCAATAGTTCGTGCATCATGAACAGTGAGTGATCTGCCTGCTACAGTATTTTTCACTGTGCATCCGTCTTCAGTGTCTCTGGCCTGTGTTAACGGGCGTTTACAGACTTCATATTTTCACATAAATGACATTTTGGAAAACGATTGCATTGCAACGCAGTTTGTGCAAGTCCATCCAGAACAGAGACGAGTTGCTTGCAACAAGACAAAAAATGGCCGGTTGCCGATCGCGTAAGTTCCAGGGGAAGCTGCTTGAGTTTGGCCATCCTACACAGTACACACGTGACTGAGCGCTCGCTCGCACCAACAGGAGGAGGGTTGTGTTACTCTCTACACTGCACTCAACCTGAGGGATTCCTACACTTTCAGTCTTTGAGGAGATGTGAAAAACAGCGCATACAGCAGGATCGGTATAACGGAAAATATTAGCGGTTTTGAAACCGTGACATTTTCAAATCGCGGTATACCTTGAAACCGGTAATCGGCCCTTGCCTAGCCACTTCCATATATGTGGTACTAAATCCGATACAGGTCAGATGTTTTGCAATGCGACCGCAGTGTGAACAGTCATATCGGAATTCATACAACTGTTACATCACTCTAGATCAACAATCGTCACGATTCTGCGCTCATGGGAGTCACTTCAAATATTTTACATACCCAAAGTTATCAAGACAGTTGTGAAAGGTAGTCAGTGGAAGTACAGTGGTGTGTCAGAACTCATAAGCATTACAGTGACAACTCTAGGCTATATACAAGCAAAAAATTAGGGCTCATATCATAAATGTTTCAAAACTCTGCTCTCTTCTGTCACATCCTTGTCTTTATTTTTCATATTGAGTGCGCATAATTTTGCTGGCTTCTGTGTCAGATAACACTATAAATAAACGCAGAATCGCTTACTTGATGTCCTCTGTGTTTACGTCCGTATGACTGCGCGCTGCGCAAGTGTTGCCAAATTCACAGTTTTCCCATGAATTGGGCTACTTTTTCATCGTTGCCGCGGGTTGTTTTTCAACTCCGTGGGTTAAAGTGACCCCACTAACGTGATATATAACCCCCAGAACGCGATTGGCCTAATTTTGTACTAGTTTTGAGAAGCAATTGGGCGGATTTTGTCGGAAACCTGGCAACCCTGTTCGTATTGTTTTTTTGGGGTTTTTTGCGCATGTGGGTCAGTTCAGAACCATGATCTGTTCACACTGGAAATCTGATATTGGCCACATTTAAAACAACAATGTGAAACGCTATAAAAAAAATCAGATCTGAGCAAAAATAAGAATTGAGCACTAAGGCTCACAGTTTGAACATAGCCTAAGTGTTCTCTAATTATGATCAAGTTCTTTTCAAATGTCTCATTTAGGTTTTTTTATACTGTGCTTCAGAACTGATGAAATATGCTTAAAAAACTGCCCTTCTACTCCTGTTAGGATAACTTCAAATAGGACTAAGCAGTGGTGACCTTGGAAAAAAATATATATATACAGTATATCACCACACACACACACATTTATTTAATTCATTATACATTTAAATGATTTTGACTTAATTAACTTAGTCATTTATTAATATTTATTTATTAATTCATTCATATATTTTCTCCAACTTGCAGTAAAATAGTGTACCATCCAAGCCTAGACCGCAATCTTTCCCAACACTGCTGTTAATAACCTCAATGTGCCTGCTTTATCTTTGTCACTCTGTCCCCAAATATACTGCCACCCCTCACCCTATGACCCTCTTAACACCAGGCAGATACCTCATCTGTCCTTTTTAAAGCAGCTTACAGCTCCCTATGCTAATGTGTTTATCTGTGATCATTTTTAAAGCAAGAGAGGGAGACAACAGTAATATATGATAATGGAACCTGGCTGTCTCGCTGCATTCCTGCACACAGAGAGAGAGAGAGAGCAGCTCTGCTCTGTGACTAATGCATGCTGGCACAGCCTTTTAAAGGCAGGGTGGCCTTGCTTGTGTTCACGTCTCTGAGAGAGGAAGTGAGTGTGTATGTGGCTGTGGGGGCACTTAATGGCAGGTTAAAGGCCTGTGTAACATATAACCCAGAGCTACTGCACACAGCTCTCCTCAAGTGTTCTTTTTAGATACTTTTCTTTGGAGGCAGGAGCTGCAGACTGATGAGTGTACTCTGTGTGCATATGAGCATTTTCTTAACTCTAGTAAATGCTGGTAAATGTGTGACATTGTACAAATGTTTTTGTATGCATGTAAACTGCTCATGATAGCACACTGCTGTATTTAGCAGCAATGTTTAAAATGAACACGAGCAAGTCGCTCCAGCTGAAGTCAGTGTGGACAGAACAGGATTCAGCTCTCTGAAGAGGAGTGACAACCAGATTTAGTTGCTGTGTGTAAGCAGCCTTCTCCAACTCTGTTTTTGTGTCATTGTTCATTTCTTTGTCTTTCTGTCTCTCACTCTGTGTTTGTTCTTGTTTCTGGCCTATGCTAGGTTTGTCTTTCTATCTTTTTTTCTGTTGTTCATTCTTTCATTCTGTCTATGTCTTCCTTTGTCTATCTCTGTTTTTCTATGTCTCTCGATTTTTGTCTTTCTGTTAGGAAATCATTCTGTCTCACTTTCTCTCTCTGTCTTCGGCTAGATTTGTGTTTTTATCTATCTGTTTTTTATAATGCTGCCCTCAACTAAAGATTTTTCTAGTCGACTAGTAGTCGTTCATTTTTAGCAATTAGTTGACTAATCGCACATTTATATTAATAAACCATGTAATTCATAATAATGAGCCTTTCATTGCCTATAGCCTATCAGCGCTCAAGCGCATGCATTAAACTTCCCACAGCACACTGGCAGAAGTAATGATTATGAATGCATCAGGGAAAAACAGCAAGACGACTGCCTTAACATTATAATAATTCATTGATAAACTAGTGTTTTCTGTATTTTCGGCTGCAGTGATGAAGTCGATGACACTGATTCGTCATCTCCACAGTGGACGTGCATGTTTCATACGGATTACATAATACAATGCAATACAAATTGTATTTCTATAGCACATTTAAAACAACTGCCGTTGACCAAAGTGCTTTCCAGCATCATTACATAGTCACGCAAACAAAAATGAAAAATTAAATCCTGATCACTCTAATTAATTTTAAAAGCTATACTAAAAAGATAAGATTTCAATCTAGACTTAAAATCATCCACAGAAGGGGAAGATTTAATGTGCATTGGAAGAGGGTTCCATAATTGTGGGGCAGCCACTGAGAAATCCCTATCACCCTTTGATTTTAATCTAGTTTTAGGAACATGAAGAATCATCTGACTCGAGGATCTCATATTTATTGTATTTTGATAAGGAATCAAAAGGTAAACAATATATTTTGGGGCAATACCATGCATCGCTTTAAAAACCATCAACAAATAATCTGAAAATATTTGTTTTCCATTTGATTTAGTTAATTTAAAAGTAGACATTTCATTCTCTATAAATATATTTTTCATGTCTGTTACGCAAGCACAGAGTTTCAGTTTTTTTTTTTTTGATGTGCTCAAGTTCACTGAGACCTAGATGGCAGAAAGCACACTCTGTTTGCTTTCATTATTTTGCAAAGCACAACGTTTTTTTTATTGTGAGTGCAAACAAATAAAAGTAAACCTTTTACAAATTAGAAAGCTGTATTACTCTGTATGAGCAAAAATGACAGAGTATTTTAAGTTAAATGCAAATGATCGCACCGGTGCCCCTAAGTAGGCCTGTGATGATAACAACTTTTTGCTGTGCGATATATTGCCCCAGAAATAATTGCGATAAGCAATATTATTGTCATTTTAAAGACAATTTTATGCCACTAAATATATAATCATAATATAAAAGCATAATAAAGCAAGAAGGCCAACACACTTTCAGATGACAACAAACTTTACATTTTTTATAATATTTAGATCATGGAAATTAAGTATCAAAATATTAGATACCTTAAAAAAACTGAATAAATAGTAAATAAACATTTTCTAACAAAAAGTAACAAGTAGAAAAAAAGAAAAATGAACTTGTTTGCAGATTTTTCCATCTACAGATTTTTCCCGGACCTTCTTTTCTCTGTAAATTAAGGGTGCACACTATTGCTGAAAAATCAATACTTAGCAGTCAGATGTCCGTATGCACGAAGGCGCAGATCCCTAAACAAGACCATATCTGAAGATGAAACTTTTTTTGTAGAAGCATTTTTAAATTTGAACTAGCGCCTCGTGACTACACCACGTTATGTACAAGAAGGTGCAAAAGACACAGGTGCAAGTGGAATGTACAAAACATGGTGACATTAATTTTTAAGTAAATATAATGGGCGATATATTGCGTCACCAAAAATGATTGAGGTCATGTACATATATTGCGCGACAAGTCGATATATTGATTATTGCATATATAGGCCTACCCCCAAGTTGGAGAAAGTTCACCAAAAAATTTAAATTCTGTCTTTAATTACTCACCCTCGTGTCGTTCCAAATCCATAAGACCTTCGTTCTTCTGTCACGGACTACATGACTTCACCACTTCTGTGGAATTATTATTATTTTTTCTCTGCGACTAAGTGACTAATCAAATTTTGATCGACTAAACCTCTTCTCGATGACTATTAGGGGGCAGCCCTAGTTCTTTATTTGTCATACTTCATTAGGGCTCAAGCCTCAAGGGGGTGAAGGGCCCTATTGATTTTCTAAGGGTTACTCTTGTTGTTGTTGTTTATTTTTATTTTTTGTCAAGGTTTTTGGGGATTTTGGGGCCCTCAACATGCTCAAAAGTTCTTCAAAATTGGCACACACCTTGGAATCTGCGGGCAGAGACTCATCATGATGCCAAGATACTGAAGATGCTAAATTGTGAATGGATGTTGGATATCTTGAACGGTGTTGCCATGGCGATTTATTAAATCAACAGTAAAAAAGGAAACAGTAATTTTCTTATATCTTTAAAGTGCATTATCCAAACACTTCAAAACTTTTTACATATGGAGAACATGTAATTCTGAGGAAACATGCTTAGTTTAATAAATTTACTCTGCTCTGGGGGCTCACAGCAAATGAAAAACGATCAGACATTTCAGCTGACAGGTGAAGGCTGTAATACTAAGGTTGTCCACAAGATGGAGTCATAGGATTAGAAATCTTTTAAGACTTAAGAAAATTCTTATAGACAATCGAAATATTTATAAATCATACCCTCTCTGTGTGTGTATCTGTTTCACACTCTTGATATTCTAAAATAACCCCTTCTGGGACAAACAGCAAATTAAAAACTAAGGTTGTCCACTAGATAGTAATGGGATAAGAAGTCATTTAAGCCTGATCTAACTGCTCTGTTCCATTAGTTAGAATGACAAACAAATACATAAAATAAGTTAATATGTACTGTACTGGAAATATAGTTTTCCTATAATTATTTCAATAATGCTTATAGATCATTGAATTAATTAAAATGTTTATAGATCATTAAAAGTTTTGGTAACACTTTACAATAAGGTCTCATTTGTTAACATTAGTTAATGCATTAACATGAACTAGCAAATAACAATATATTATATTAATATATAATGTTAGTAAGTTGTGAACTTAAAATTAACTAAGATTAATAAATACTGTAACAAATATATTGCTCATTGTTAATGTTAGTTAATAGTTAACAAATGAAACCTTATTGTAAAGTGTTACCAAAGACTTATATATTGTTCTGTGTGTGCTTGTGTTTCACACTCTTGATGTTAAAGTGTAACCCTTTCATTGCTGTAACCCTTAAAACCAGACTGCCAGAGGGTTTCTGTAAATGCATGTGCCTGCTGTGCACCGTTTTCCTGATGCCACCAGGGTAGCAGTTGCACTGGTGGCTTGGGCCCGTCATCGCTGCTTGCAGCTATATTTTCTTTTTTATTTTTTCTCGTATTCATGCTGTTGTTCTTTTATATGTTTGTCTTTATTGTTTTTCTGTTTTTCTCTCTTTCTCTCTGTCTTTCAGTTTCTTTCTTTCTGTAGCAATGAGTGAGTGGTTAGATTCAGTTGTTGGAGTGCAGTGAGAAAGGAAGTGGCTGAATTGTGGGTTGGCATGAGTTAGAGGATTTGGCAAGCCTCTCTGTTTCTCCCTCTCTCACACTGTTGTTAAGGACTGTGTGTAGAGGTCACATTGAAGAAGAAAAGCAGGTCAGTTTGGAGGAATTGCTTTCCCTCTGCTTTCTCGTGATATCAACATCAAACCTCTCAAATCTCTCTCTTTATTTCTGCCACAATCTTTTGCTCTCATTGTCTGTTTGTTTTTGTGTGTTTGAGCGTAGATGTGTTTTGGCACAGATAATTATGCATTAGAGAGCGCAAAAGAGAGAATGATAGAAGAGATCAGATGAGGTTGTGGAGGGAGGGATGGAGGGAGGGAGGACGGGCATTAGGGAGGTGGAGTCACTGCATCTCAGCTTCACTTTGCTGTTAAATTCCAGCCAAGCGGCAGCCAGTGAAGAGGAGTGGAAAAAAACTGTGGCCTTGAGACAGAAAGAGAGAGAAGGCTGGCGAGGAAAAGCGCGTGAGTTTGATAAATAGAGAGAGAGAGAGCGAGAGGGGAGAAGAAAAAGAGAAGGGCTGCTCTGTTTAGAGACAGAGAAACGACAGCGCAACTATCAGAGGAGAAATGGGGAGCTCATTTCCCTCCCAAAAACCACTCCCTTTTTCTCTATTCTACTTCCTTGCTCTTCCTCATGCTGTTCTGGAGCTCCAATTGCCTCTGCTGTGCATTTCCATGGAAATCATGTGAGCAAAGATGAAAAGACTGATGGAGTGATAAAGAAGAGAGGAAGAGTGGGCTGCAAATTTTCTTTATGCAACACCCTGATTGGACGATCCACAGTGGGCCAATGCTGAGGATTTAAATTGGATGTAGCATTGGTACATGCTCTTGAATTACCAACGCTGATTGGACAGCGTTGTCTTATTGGAGTACTCTTACATTTGGAGATACTGGACAAAATGCAATGTTTTGAAATTGAAGGTGGATGAAACCTTAATTTCAGGAAGTTTAGGACAGTGTTTGGCCCTTCACTGGATTTAACAGCTACTTTGACATTTGTTGGATTGGGCAAGAATGGAGTTTCCTTGACTTTTGACCTGTTATATAGAAGTACTTCTGGGTAATGTATAAATTGCAATGCAGGCTTTTATTTAAGCAGTCTTTGCACTGCAGTGTCTGTGTGTGTTTGCCATGTTACATAGATTAGGATGTGCGTGCATTTCTGACAAACAACTGGAAGTTTGAAAAATAAACAGACAGAAACAAGGATCAGAGATGGTGAGGATAAGCATACAAATCAGACTTCAAATGATTTCTTGCTTTGTTTGTATATCACTAAGGGCATTTTTTATTCAGCTCCATGCACTCTTCATTTTATCTCTCCGTCTCATTCTCTCTGTCCCTGTCCAAGCTACACTGACTGTCCTGTAGATTTGATGTGGAGGCAGTAGTGCTGTATTGTGGTCACTAAATCCAAAGCAGTTATTTTGACTGGACAAGATAGGTTCCTAATGTGAAGCTAACCAGCACACATCGACTTGGCTGACGTCTGCTGAGCGTTAGCTTGGTGTTAAATGATTGGGAACAGTTCATGTCAGGCTGTTGCCCCACTTTCCTTCTTCAGACGGCAGCATATGATCTTTGACCTTTCGTTGAATTTTTTCTTAATGACGACGCAAGGCTGGGCAAATGGGAACGCTTGAGGCTTCCGTAACCCAGCACACAGGGGTCTTGTGTGTTAGTGTGTTGATAGATATTGTCTGTTAGACTGTGTAATATAAATCTTATATAAACTGTAACAGCCTTGGTGCTGCCCTATTTTGAGTGCATGTGACTTAGTGGGACACCAAGTAAAAAAATGAGACCTACACCTCTACACTACCGTTAAAATGTTTGGGGTTGTTGTTTTTTGTTAAACCAAGGCTGACCAAGTATTTGAAGTTGAAAATCAATAATATTGTGAAATTTTACAGTTTAAAATAGCAGTTTTTTTTTATTTTAAATTAAAATTGTGATTAATCTGCCTGGCCATTATAGTGGTCTTATCAGCATTTCCCATTCTCTGTATCAATAAATTAAGGGACTTTTTAGTTGTCATGCAGACAATGACATTGTCTTTCGTGCGTTGAAATAACTATGACGATAGTTACTTTATCACTCATAGTTCTGTTCCTGTTTTTACGTTAGTAAAGTGAGAATGTTCCTTCTCTTACTTTCATAGGGCTGCTCCAGTATGGCAGAAATTGGTCCGCAATCGCCAAGATGGTGGGCTCCAAAACAGTCTCCCAGTGCAAGAACTTCTACTTTAACTACAAGAAGAGACAGAAACTGGATGAGATTCTGCAACAGCATAAAATAAAATCGGTCAGTTCTCAGAGAGTGAGGGATTAATTATTTATAGTCAGTAGTATTGGTTTCATGTTGTTGTGTTTTTGTGCTTGTGTTTTTTGTAGGAGAAAGAGCGTAAGGCCAGACGCAAAGGTAAAGCTCTTCAGAACGAGGAGGCCAGCGCTCCATCTGCTGAAGAGGAGATGGAGGGATCGGGAGTCAGCGGCAATGAGGAGGAGGCTCAGGAGGATGGAGAGGGTATGGATACAAACACTTGATTCTTGCACATCATTGTGCAGTAACTTCAAACAGTCATTTGTTGCACATGTCTCATTGACTTTGTGTAATGGAAGTAATGAAACTCAGAGTTAAGATCTGAGAAACAAATGAGCTGTATGGTAATTATGTTATCAGCCGTAGCTATGAAACAGTTCACACTGAAACCAAACACCTCTGAGGTTGTGTGGTTGCCAGGAAGTCCCACAGCAGCTCGAATCAAACAGCAGAGTGCTTTTCTCAGAATATCAGAAACACGTGGCTTCGACTCACCTATGACCTCACCCGTGATACAACCCTGACCTACTTTTGTCAAGTTCTGAGAAACAGACACTCTCTGCGCAAGCATGAATTGCTTTTCCAGGAGAGCTGCGTATTGTGAAGTTGTTTTTTTATAGTGGAGTGACCAGACTGTCTGGGTGTCAAAGTGTATGTTGTGCTGTAGACGTAGTTTGGAGCTGTACTTCCACAAGCCTGGCAGGCAGCTATGAAACAAACGTTTTGTGCTGTGTGTTTGGCAATCAGGTGTGGCTTGCCGATAAATGGCTTTCGTAAGCTTTCATAAAGCCACATTTATCAGGTCAAAGCTTGTGAAAGAAAGCCAGCAAGGGAAGTGCTTATTATGTTATGGTTATTGTGTAATTACATCCAGCTGGGAGAGCACACTCAACGGCTGGGGTTTGTTAAGCCAGTGGGAAAATGAGGCTTATCATAATCCCCTGCTGTGTATTTACTAGTTATGTTTACTTTTTGATTTGACAAAGGACATGTTAGATTTAGATAAGAGCTTTTCTGTGCCCCTAGATGATTTTAAAATAAAAAAGTTTTAAAGCAATTGTTCCATTTTAAAGGACATGCTATATTAGATTTTGCTGTTTATGGTATCCATTTAATGGATTTTTTTTTCTTCTTTTTCAAGTGTTTTTTGGGCTTTTCAACTCTATTCATACTTCCTTGCTAAAAATCATATTTTGAAATTGTCTTTGGTGTTTTATATATATATATATATATTATATAATATATATATATATATATCTCTATATATATATTATATATATATATATATATTTATTATATGGAGTGGGCTACACTGGTGGTGCGCTGAGAGCGAGCAGCGGGCGGAACCTCCGCTGTGCGTGATTACAGGAGAGCGCGACCTAATAGAGGGCTGAAATGACATGCCCTCAGGTAAATAGATATAAAATAAGGCTACTTTAGTTTGTTTAATAACAGACAAGGTATATACCTGGTCCATAAGAAAGGCAAACTTTAACTGACTTCTGTTGTGAGATGCGCGCTTATAGAGAAAAATAATTAAAGAAAATAACTTGACCTCAAGGGGGCGGGGGGTGATAAGGAAAATGATCACCTGTTGCTCCAAAAAATGACACATTAAACACCATATAATATACCACAATTCAAAATACAGTAAGGTTGCATTACATGATTAAAAGTGAGCGGTAGACATACAATGTTACAAAAAAAAAATCATTTTTTAATGTTGTCTTATGAACTTCCCTAATAATCAAAGAATCTTTAACGGCATCAATGGTTTTTTCACAAAAATTATATCCATCAGAACACTTGTTTCGCATTGATAATAAGAAACATTTCATAAGCAGCAAATCATCATATTAAAATTGATTTCTGAAGGATTGTGTGACACTGAAGACTGGAGTAATGGCTGCTGAAAATTAAACTTCGCCAACCCAGGATTAAATAATATTTTAAAATATATTCAAATGGAAGAGATTTTTTAATTTGTAATATTTCACAATATTACTGCTCTTACTGTTTTTTAACTCAAATGCAGCCTTAGTGAGCATAAGAGACTTCTTTCAGAAACATTAAAATAAGCTTACCACCCCTACATTTTTTGAACAGTAGTGTACTTTACCAAAATTGAAGGTATCATGTCCACAATCAGATCTTTATTCCAGAACATGGAAGAAATGTTTTAACATGGATAAAACAAATAATATAATTTTCAGGAAGCCAGAAGGGCCCCAAATTGAAGAATGAATTGCCTATAAAAACGCCTTGCCAATCAAACCACACTTAACAAATCAGCTGACATTCATGTCTTTCCCTCTTATGACGTTTCCCATCACTTCGTTTTTCAGGTGGAGCTAATAACAGCTCAGACACCGAGAGCCTCCCTTCCCCACGCTCCTCTGATGACAGCAAGGTCAAAGAAGAGGGATCGGCATGGCCCAAAACTGCAACCAATGCCACTTCCTCCTCATCCTCCATGGACAAGGACATGGCAGCTATGGAGACGGGGCCGGAAGAAAAGCCAAAAGTGGAGAAAGGAGAAGGGGAGCAGGGAGGAGTGAAGCAGGAAGTAAAGACTGAACCGGGGGAGTGTGGTAAGGAAGCGACAGGAGAAGATAGGAAGCCTCTTGCCCTGGAGGTGGAGGAGGGCAAGAAAGAGGTCAAAAAGAAAGAGCATGGAGGAAAGAGCGGAGCTCAAGACAGCGACTCCAGCGCCACATGCAGCGCAGATGAGGTGGAGGAGACGGAAAGCTCAGACAAGAACAGGTGAGAGTGTGCATGTGTGTGTATGAGAGTGAGGATTGATTGGTTGCTTGGGTGTGGTCTCATGTGTTTTGCAGTTAAGGAGGCAGGGTTTGTTGATTTGTCCTGTAGGACTTTATTTTTTCCATGACAGCAAACACTGTATATGTTGGCCGAGTCAGGGGAAACATTAGCCTGTGAGCTTGCCAAACATAACAGAGTGAGAAGTGTGTGTGTCTTGTCAGGCTGTCTGTCTGTCTGTCTTTTGTGTATTTTGCATTTTACATTTCCATAAGACTTCATGTGGAAAGTCTATATTTGTTTATGTGTTGCGATGATGATTAAGTGTGTGTGTTTGTGGTTTTGTGGCATTAATGGGCTGTTTACAAAGACAGTAAATAAGAGAGAATGAGGCTCTGACTATATTAAGCAATAACTCTTCTCTGCTCTTCTCACTCTCAACACAATGTCTGCTAGGCCAAGTATGTTGAGTTTCGCCCATGATGGAGTGATCACTTCCCCAGTTCAGAAACCACTGGACATCAACCAGCTCAAGCAGAGAGCAGCCGTTATACCTCCCATAGTAAGTACTTACCCATACCAACATTCTTTTTTGTTTTCAGTCACTTGTGGTTTGAATTTAATCAGTTTTTCATGTTAACAACTGGCATATCTGGCCAGATTACACAGATTAGCATCTTCTCTCCATGTTGCCATGGTTACTAAGGCTGTTTTTATTCTTATGAGATGCTAGTTTTCCACCTCTGCTCTTAGCTATTCAGACACTCATGATGAGCTAACAGCCAGAATGTCGGAGCTCTGGCAAGAGGAGAGGTGTGTAAACTGATATATGCTGTTTTAAGAGCAGCTTGCATTTTTCCTCTCTTCTTCGTTAGTCTCACCAAAACAGGCATAATTGTTTTAAATGACTCAAACAGGTTGTTTTTGTTGCTGTTCTTATAAGACTACTTGTAAATGACCTGTTATGATTGATTAGCCTTTTGTGAACACCACCCTATTTAAAGACAATAATGTGGATGTGGGCGGTCATTAGGGGTGTGCAATATGTATTTTCTATGATAACACCATATTTGTTGTTTTAATGATATGTGAGCTGACATTATGAAGTATGCTACTCACTTTGTAAAAAAATAAATAAAAAATGAACAAAATCATGTCTGTGATGTAGCCTAAAATAATGCAGTTAAAATTAGGGCTGCACGATAAATCGCTTCATATTTGCGTGATTTTTTGCGCAGCTCGTCAGTGAACAATGGCTCTGTGTAGTTAATGCTGCTCAGTGTGAAAGCCTGCAGGTGATGGAGATTTACCGCTGATTACAGAACTGGCTTTCTGACAAGATGCGCGTTAAATATCGCATGCGATTTATCGTGCAGCCCTAGTTAAAATGCCCATTTGAGTTTTTGTCTTATATTTATATAATATATTTATATAATAAAGCGTGCTGTTTTTCCCAAATATCAGAATTATTTCAAACATGATATTGATTTTAATTGTGTACTGATTTTATACCAATCAATAAACAACAAAGTTAATAGTGAATTACGTTTAGCTACACTATTGTCTGTTTTTGCTGTACAACAGTGTTTCGTTACTCAATGAATCCACTTTTTTTAATCAGGTGAGTCAATGATTAAATGACTCATTCATAAAGACACTTGCTTCTTTCCTGAATTAATAATCCGTTTCAACAAATGATTAATGAATGAGTCAATGGCTCACTCATTAAGACATTGACTTGCCACCACCAATTGGTGTTTTTAGCTACATAGATAATGCATACATCTAATAAGGTTGGAAAATATTGCTCTTATAAAGGTAAAAAAAACAGCCAAGGTACAAGCACAAAAAATACGACAAATTACTAAATTCTAATTTGAATTCTGTTTTTCATGAAATGAAACTTCATGGCACTTAGTAGCATGTATATGTCTTGTATAATGCTTTGTAATGAGCATTTCGTGTCTGTGCTTTTAGATGCCAGAGGTGTCGGTAGCAGGACGTGATAACCGGCCTGGGTTGCTGGGGAAGCAGCAGGCTATGCCCCACGCTCTTGCATTGTACCAGCAGCAGATTACCATGGCACATGAATCTTCCCAGGAGGCCAAACAGCAACAATCACAGCCAACCAAATCTCAGCATAACACAGGGGGTGGAGATTCCAGTAGCCCACGGGTCAGGACTCGCAGCCCTGGTGTCTCTGACAGAGAGAGAGAAGGTAAGCTGCTTTCTGTTTTTTATCCCTCTTTTCGTTATCCTTTCATCTATTCCTTCAGTTTGTTTTCCTCCCCAGCTTTCTCAACCACCATCATTTTCCTCGGTTGTGTCTACTACACCAATTAAGCAAGTTCTGATGTGTGTGTCTGTGCACATGTGGAGTGAGTGGTAGTGTGGGTTGTAAATATAGTAAAAATGGACCAGGCACGTGCAGAAGGGGGGGCTTTGGGGGCTCAAGCCCCTGCCCTTTGGGGGCTCAAGCCCCTGCCCTTTTTCAAAATTATTCAAAAGTGCCCCTCTCAGACAAATAGCAATGATATTGTGGTCAATAAAACAAAATGCATTTGAATTATAATTAACCTGACAATGTGTACAAAACAGTAACTAATTGCTCAAAAGTCTGACAATTCCTGTTTATTTTTACATATCTGTCAATCTGAGGTGTTGCTATGGGTTGTGTGCGTTTTGCTTGACTGACTGATATTCCACGTCTGTTCGGCAACCTAGACTCTCAAGCCATATATGGTTCTTTCAGTGAGTGAATAATCAAAGCTAGTGTGTCGATTTAATTAAAAATCCATGTATTATATATTTTAGAATATTACATAGTTCATCAATGCCTATTTGTCATGTATAATACACCAACCAATCATGATCTGGCCCAAGTTCAAATTTCATTGGACAATAATGTGAAGTGGAGCGGTCATTTTAGGTTCTTATTTATAAATCATTTGAAAATTACATGGGGCAGACGAGCTTATTTGTGGAGCGATCTGGATCTGCGGTTTGACTCATATTATAAATCGAATTACATTGCTGAGAAAATGGATGCTAAATGACTACAAAAGCACTGCACAAAACCATGCAGTGCCAAAAGTTGCAATAATGGTAATCAGTGTTCAATTAACTTATATGTATGTATGATACAGCGGTTGCTATTTCATAGTTAATGAAGCCCAAGTGCCACATACAGGCCTATTATGTGAAGTGTAGGCTGGCGAAATGGTGACGTGAAAGGACTATATTATATTACCATTTTTGATAATTATGCAGCATTCCAGACTCATTCTTCCCACTGGACGTTCTTTTGCGACTAACTTTCCATGAGCACATGATTTGGTCGCAATTGTTTTTTTTTTAATTTTTTTTGCTACAACATGGGATTAATCAATGCATGCTGATGAACTTATCATAGTTTATAGTTCTATGGAAACGAAAGAGGTCAACCATTCAACCTGTTCTTTTCACTTAGTAGTTATTATTGAATTGTGTGACCGGGGGACGTCCTCTTTTCTTTGCTTTACGGGCTTCGTATGCTTTCGCTTTTGAATTTGCGATCTTGATATCACATTTTACAAGAAAAGATAATTATCTGTTTTGCTTACATCTACACACCTTTAATTTTTAAAGACTAAAACAAAAGATGGATTCATTGTTATTCTTAAATAAAAAGCACAATAACAATAAAACAGTAAGATACAATGACACCCCCCCTCACAAGCTTACAAAAGTTTATTAACAAAAATGAGTAAGATGAGGCATGGCACACAACACATGCAGTATTATATACCGACTAATAAATTACAAAAAGTTTGGCAAACACTGAGGAATCAAATAAAAAAAACATAATAAAAGAGAGCCTCCATAGCATAAAGTGAGGTAAACAGCAAAAATAAGCTTTTCAAAATAAAAACAAAACAAAAAGTAAAACAGAAACTTGCTGCGGGGACAGTGCTTGCAGTTTTTTTCCCCCACACAAGAATACCAAACCATGTTCACCTTGGTTTAAGAACGCGGTCACCTCGCGCTCGTTGCTGACGTGGCGAGTATAAAACAGGCTTTACACTCGAAGAGTGCCGCAGTTTTAAATAAGGTTTTCCTTTTTAACCTATACTTAATATAATTTTTTCTGTGATGCAACGCGGAGCTTTTTTCTGCATACTCCAGTTTTCAGGGCATGATCCTCAGAACTCATTTTAATATGCTGATGTTATAATGCGTGTTGGAAACGTTGTGCTGCTATTATTCTTTATTTTTTTTTGGAAGCTGTGATACTTTTTTCTTTGATTAATAAAAAGTTAAAAAGACCAGCATTTATTCAAAATAGAGATGTTTTCTAACAATATCAGTCTTTACTATCACTGTTTTTATCAATTTAACAAATCCTTGCTGAATGTAAAAACAAAAATTTCTTTCAAAAACAAAAAAAAAAAAGTAAAATATACAAAAGTGATATTTTGAATAAATGCTGTTCTTTTTTAACTTTTTATTTATCAAAGAATCTTGAAAAAAGTATCACAGGTTTCCAACATTGATAACAAATCAGCATATCGACATAAATGTATTTTAAAAAGTATATTAACATTTTGACAAATAAGTGCAGGCTTGATGACCGTAAGTGACTTCTTAGAAAAATATTAAATAGTAATGTATCCAAACATTTGACCAAAAATTATTATTTTTTAAACATTGCCCCTATTTTACATTTGAGCCCCTGCCACTGAGGAACTCTCTGCATGTCCCTGAAAAGGACATTGTATTCAGGCAAGACCTGACCACCCAGACGGACAGCTAGTGAACAAACTTTGTTACTTGACATGTGCAAATATAAAATTGATGCTGCCTTCTAGAACAGCTGGATGGGTAACGACGGTGGGTGAAGGTTTTTACAGGCAACAGGAACATCACATTTATTGCTGTTTGGCAAATTTTCACAGGCAAAATAATTTCAAAAGGAATCCACATGATCATGAATTTCACATTAGGGTGAAAAATTCTCTCACAGATTCAAGGGTTCAAGTTGGTCACGCAGATTCTCCAAGGTGACCAACAGAAAGCTGCTCTGTTTGAAAGTGTGAGCTGTGCTTTATACATCGCTACACTATTGACCATAGAAGATTTATTTGCCTGCAAAATTGTGCCAACATTTTGCTAATGTGATCCACCTAAACACAGAAAAAGTAAAATCTTGAGTTTATGAAAAATTAAAACCAGCTGAAGCTATACTGAAATTGAAAACCAAAATACAGCAAAAAAAAAAAAGAAAGTATTTTTTAAAATGTTCAAAACTGCAATAACTTTGCTGGTGTTTGCTCTCTGAACACATAATGTTAGGCAGCACAATACATTTGTGACCATATTGGTATGAGCTGAAATAAGTGATTCTTATTTTGTATAATGTCCATCAGACACAATTTAATATTTATGACACTGCTCTTTGGAAAACTTGATTCTGAAAGATCAGTTTCAGAATTCTGCCAGCAAATATGTTTTGTATAATGACCGCTAAAGTATATAATTGACTTGTTGCCCCTGGCAGTCAATTTCCTACATGGCTGTGCTAGTTTGTATGTCTCTCGTACCACTCTATTTTAGACGGACTTTTGTTTTCTGTATATTCTATATTTCAATGTATCCCTTTAAAAGTACAGATAAACTGGTGTAGTATCTTTTTATATCGACTATAACATGAATGTAATTATAAGCTTATTGGTTAAAATTTGTATTTCAGTGATTAAACATTGAATATAAGAGAAGTCTTTTGAAAGGAAGTGAAATGAATGAGGACAGAAAGAGAAAATGATCTTTTTCTGGAAAGGGTGGGGATTACCATATAATCTCAGTTTTATTACATGTTATTTATGGGTGAATGAGTCCTCAACAGGGAAATTTCACTTCATTAAACAAAGATTGTTATGATGTTATTCAATTTGGGCTCTCAGAATTAAGTTAAAGGGATAGTTCATCCAAAAATGAAAATCCTGTCATCATTTACTCACCCTCAAGTTGTTTCCACTCGGTATAATTCCAATTCTTCTGTTGAACACAAAAGAAGATATTTTGAAAAAAAGAAAAGGAAAAAAAGTTGATGGTCCCCATTGAATTCCATAGTATATATTTTTTTCCATACTATGAAAGTCAATAGGGACCATCAACTGTTTGGTTACCCATATTCTTCAAAATATCTTCTTTTGTGTTCAACAGAAAAAAGAAACTCATACAGGTTTGGGGTAAATGATGACAGAATTTTCATTTTTGGGTGAACTCTCCCTTTAAGTCACAAAACTGCTCCTTTCGAGTACTTGGAGAGAAAGAGTCTTGGGTCATGGCCATGTGATGAGCTGCAGTGTGTCTGTCCCTGCAGAGCTGGAGGGGAACGAGAGATGGCTTCAGGCTCTGCTACATGGATTACGTAGGTTTACACACTACATGCATACTCACTATTGGAGTGGACTCTAATCAAGCGTGTTGATTTCTGGGAGTGTGAATGATTCGCAGATGTATTTGCATGCCGCTATGCTCTCAGATTCCAGCTTACAGAGTGCTGATGAGCCTGATGATCTGTTAATGTGTGTGAGGAAGATTCTGAATAACTGCTATCTGTGTGTTTTCACACGGGAGATTGCTGCTTTTGATGCAGGGGTTATGATGATTTGAGCTTTGACATTTTCACCTTCGGCAACAAAAGAGTGTCATAGAATGCTATCCAGTAATCATCTGTTTGACAGTCATCTTTGTATGGTTTTGTCCATGTGTGCAGATAAATCTCGGGCATTCTCTCCTCTTGCGGACGGTAAAAAGATTCCCGGGGCTGATGATATTCGGGCTTTAGGTCTAGGCCGACCAGTGATGTCACCGTACCAGCTCTCTCCCAGAGACATGGCCAAATTCAGCCATGAACAGCTGCTACACTACAATCCCTGTAAGACAATATAGCCCTGTTAATTAAGTCAAAAATAATATTATAATATTATTTATTAGGCATGCACTGGTACCGATACTGCTGTCCTGTACTTGTACTGGTACTCATAAAAATTTGCCGATACCACACAGCGTGTGAACAGTTCTGAGTCCAGACAAAGAAACACTGACAACAGAACAACAGAATCGAGTTATTAGAGATTAAGGATGTCTATGAAATATATGTATGTAATTAATTTAATGTTAAACATTCAATATTCATGCCTGTATAGCTGATAAGCAAAGCACACTTAGTGGATTGAGTGTGCGGTGGCACAGATGCACGAGCTTGTCGAGCAAGTATCTTTTTCTCACAGACATCAATGGAAAGTTTGTAGTTCAGTCAGATATGTCAAAAGCAAATAATTAAAACAATGCACAAGTTACTAAAGTTACCTAACGGTAAGTAGAGCGAGAGTGCGCACTTCTGTTGCATGATCTTGATCGCTGTTCGATCCATTAGCGCATGCATTTGGATTAAAACTAAATCGTAAATATAAAACAAACAAAAAATATAGGGACATTCATTATAAACAACATTTATTTTAAACATTTCAGATACATGATTGTATAGTCGCAGCACGTTTCAGATGAAAAAAACCGCAACTTATATTTCAGAAAGATTTATCGCTTACATGATTTATGTATAATGAGTGGTTCGCTGTGTTATTACAGCAAAACATCTTGTGATTACAGTACTCTGTCGCTGCAATGCAGCAGCTCTAATGTGCTATTGAATTACAGATGAAATACCATAAAGCAGTGGTTCTCAATTCCAGTCCTCGCGTACCCCTGTTCTGCACATTTTGTATGTTTCTCTTATCACTTCAGACATTTGTTGTATTCGACCGTAAGTGCCCTGCAAAGTGGACATCACAGGATATTCCGCCATGATTCCAGTTCGAAAGGAGTATATATGTTCCATTCAAAGGGCATTAAAGTGTGCGAAACATGAATTTAAATTGTATTTATTTACAGAAGTGTATTATGTCACACTTCACACTTCTCTAGTAAGTTTCGTCTGTGTGTGAAGACGCTGCAGACAGTAGTGTAGCGCAAATCCGTGAATGAATGTTCCGAAGTGAAGTAAACTTCAACAGATTTCCCGTGTGCAGGTAGTAGGGAGCAATGAACACTGTGTAGGGACCATGTCAATCTGAACACAGTTCATTCATGGAGCTCTCTTCTAACGAGCTGATGATCTGAATCAGGTGTGTTAAATAAGAGAGACATGCAAACTATGCAGAGCAGTGGTACGCGAGACGGGAATGAGAAAACGCGGCATAGAGCAATAAAATGAACAGTGAAAATATAACAAAAGCTTGTACAATACATTTCAATGGGTACAATTTAAAAAATAACTGTAGGAAATATCTGTTTGCTAAATTAAGCCAGCTAACATGATTCATATTATTATTTTTTTTTGGTTTGTGTACCCAATATTTTGAAAAATTACAAAGGCTATGAAAAGTACAAAAAAGTAATGGTATCGGACTCGTTCTGGAAAAATTGGTATCGTTGCATCCCTATTATTATTATAAAATACTATATTTGTGTGTATTTATAGTGTATATTAAAATAGAAAACTAAAGGTTCAATTAAACTAATATTTCACACTGTTATTGTTTTTACTGTATTTTTGATCAAATAAATGCAGGCTTGGTGAGCATAAAATATTTCTTTAAAAAAATAAATAAATAAAAGTCTTAATCATTTCAAAATTTTGCCCAGTAGTGTAAATAATACAATATATTTTTTAATCTCCCTCTTTCAGCATTGGCTCCTTCTCTACAGCCACAGGAGAGAATGGCTGCAGTGCGGCCTCTCCAAATCCCAGAACCCCCTCCTCTCATCTCCTCTGCCAAGCCTGGTGGTTCCATCACGCAGGTAAGAGCACCACATAATCTCTCACAGTACCAATACTCTTTGGAAGTCGTATAACTGGGGCATATCGATATTATGTATAATACATTCGGAGTGGTTTAATGGTGTATTAATGTGAACATGCATAATTACACTGGTGTACATGTTGTTTTGTATTGCAGGGTACTCCAGTGCAATTACACAACCTATCTCATGGCTCCGACCATGGAAAAATCCCAGCACCAGGATCCCTGGCTCTCTCCTGGATGGACCAGAGGAAAATGGGTGAGTTTGTGTCGTGATTGTGAGATCACACGTCAGCTGTCCATTTTCCATATCCAACATCTCTTTCTCTCTCCTTAGGAGGGTTTCCAGTGGTTAAACAGGAGCAGTTATCTCCACGCGGGGCCGCCTCCTCTCAGGCTGAGAATCTCTCCTCACAGGACTGCGCTACGTCACGGGGTGAGTTTGGGAAAAATCATTATCCCTCATCTCAATTCAGTTCTAGTTCAAAGAGATTAAAATGCAGAAATAAGGCTCATATCGTGAATAGATTGAAAACGTTAACTCTCTCTCTCACAGGCCCCATGCCAGCTGTTCAGGGTGGCAGCATCACGAAGGGAATCCCTGGCACGCGTGTGCACCAAGAACCTTCCATGTCATATCGAGGAGGTTCGATCACGCAGGTGTGGTTAATCTATATTATGCAGCTTGTTTTCTCTCACTAGCATTGAGCTGGTGCATTGACTCTCATGCGTATGGAACACAAAGCATTTACAAGCTTGCCATCTGTTGTGTACAAAGGAAAATTCACATTGAACTTGAACATATTTTTGGATACAACTGTGCCAGTGCATTTTTCTGTGACGTGATGTTCTCATTCTTGGAATCCATGAATTACAGTGAGCAGTCAGCTCATATAAAAGCCCCTTTAACAAGCGAATGGAACGGGCAGTTTGTGTCACAGCCATATCACGTCATATAATGACATAACTGGGTAATCAGTTGCCATAGCAACAGGTACACAGTGTCCAATCCTATTCTCTCCTTTTATTAATGCGATTACTTAGTCTGATGTTACCAATCACTCACGCACGCAGTGAGCCAACTGACCTACTGTGACACACATTACACACTCAAGCAAATCAGAATGGGTTAGGGCGAGCGTTTAATCAGACCGAGGTCAATTCTGTGAGCAGAGATAAGCTGTGTGTTTAGCTGTGACATTATTGGCAGATTTATTGAGAGATAAGGAGTCATTGTCAGTAAGAGTTCACCTGATACAGGTAGAGATATGGTCATAAGCAGCTGTATGACATGATGTTTTAACTAGTATATCTGAAGCTGAATCATTGTCCAGTTAAAGATCAAACTTTAAAAATGTATTTGTCCTGTTGCGATTTCTTGCCTTTTTTGTAGCACAGATTCAACATAATCATATTCTTCATTACTGTAACCTTAAAATATAGTTATGAAATACCAGTGACACAAAGTGCTTGCTGCTTTGAGTCCTCTTTTCTCACAACACAAGGGTCAAACCAGGTCAGACCCCAGGAAGTCTTACCCTCCTTGATGTACATTGTAGTCTTCCTAAAATTACGAAGGTAGTTTTAGTCTTCAAGTAGGATATATGTCACAAAAGGGAAGAAAAAATTAGTGCTCTGTTTTAAGCCTTTCCTATCAATTTTTTCAGGGCACTCCTGCAGATGTCTTGTACAAGGGCACAATAACCCGTCTGATTACTGAGGACAGCCCCAGCAGAGAGAGAAGCAGAGAAGACACTCCTTCTAAGGGGCATGTAGTCTACGAGGGCATCAGTGGACACATCCTTTCCTTTGACCGTAAGTGTACACAAACATGTAAATGCTCAGAACCTAATAAAGGTAGAAATTGTCTCTTACTATTGTTTGTGTTTGAACATACAGGGGGTCCAAACTCTAAGGAAGAGGCTCGTGGGGACATGGCTGGGCTGAAGAGGACCTATGACATGATGGAGGTCGGCATTTCTCGTGTGCCACCCATCAGAGACTCAATATCTGCCACTGAAGGTGAGCATAAGACAACCTTCTTTAACAATCATGGACAATGGAGTTTCACCGTTTATCCTTTTTCCAGTTAACGTTCCTTCACCTGCCGTTTCTCTCTTTTGCAGGCTTGATTAGTCGAGCAATGCCTCACGAGCGCGATAGTCCTCATCTGCACCACATCCGTGGATCCATATCCCAAGGTCAACATTTTCTCAGAAACTCAGCCTCAGCTGATCACCTTTGGCTCATACGAGCTCTAACTCACATTTCCTTTGTCTTACATCTCTTCTTTCTCTCCCAGGAATCCCACGGGATGACTGTCAGCGCCGGGAGGTTAAACAGATGAAAAGAGAGGGTTCACCATCACCCCGTGGCCCTGGTCATCCCACTGACACTCTTAAATCACGCTCTCACGAGAGTATGGTGACCACCGTCAAAGAGGGAGGACGCTCCATCCACCTGATCCCTCCTGAGGGGGTTGTGATAGGCAAGCCTAAGGAGGGCTCAATCACCCAGGTGACTGGCTTTGATTGATGTTTTCTTAACTTGGTGTGGTAGGATATCTGGCAAATAAATTTAAATACAGTAAAATCCTGAAAGTACTACACTTTTCTTCCGACGTTTATTTCATGTTTGGGGTTAAAGAGAAGTTTTGCCTGAAACTGCTGAAAATAAACAAAGGCTATAAATACTGAAATTCACAAAATTATGAGTACCTAGGGTACTTTTTTGTACCTCTACACTCTTAAAAATAAAGGTGTCTGGCAGAACCAAAAACTCTTCCCAGAGGTTCTTAGAAGAACCACTCATGAAACCCCATTTCTTCTGGACCAAAATCCTTACATTTGTCATATTGTAAATTCTTTAATAGGTTGTTCATTAAATACATTCAAAAATATAAAGAAAATCTAAAAGTAACAAGACTTGGTAAGATTAAAATGTTTATTGCCTTTACAGTATACATCAAACATCAATACCACACAACCTTATGTCAAATTAACTGAATATTAACTAAATGTGTGTTCTATAGGGCACCCCTCTGAAACAAGAGCCTGTTGGCTCATCCAAGCGCCATGATGTGCGCTCCATCATTGCCAGTTCTCCTCGACCTTACTCTGGACTGTCCGCTCATCTAGAGCTTAGGCCAGAGCACAGAGGGTCTGACAGGGCCCTCTATGAGGAGGTAGGGTGCAAATCCCGACCAAGCGCTGTGGTCAGCACCCCCAGCTCTCTGTCCCGTACCTCTCCATTGGCACTCATTGGAGAGCAAAGCAGCAGACCCCACCACAGTCCAGTGGGCTATGAAGATCACAAAAGATCCGGCTACCCTCCGCCCTCACACAGAGCCTCTCCACTGTCTGGGAGAGAAACCTCACAGCGTGCACATGAAGGTATCATGTTCTACCAATCACTGGCATTCAGTAGCTGGTGTGAGTTGTATGATGTTTAAATATTGTTCCACTGTGTGTGACTTAGGCTCTAGTAAGGCCCAGCAGCAGGAGAGAAAAGCCACTCCCACCCCTCGAGAGATGAGCTCCACCAAGTCTCCACTGGCAGTTGGTGAGCACACTGCGTCTTTGGCTTACGAGAGGATCCTGCAGGGGCTTGGAACTGAGATGTTCCATGGCCAGATACCTCTATCGTTTGACCCTGCAACTCTTCCCAGGGGAATCCCGATTGACCCAGGTATTTGCGGTTAAGCAGCACAATATTAGGGTAGAAATTTCCATGATTGTGGAAAACTTTGAATTATCAGGGAACGTGTGATTTCCAGACCAGTTAAGTTATAAAAAAATCAGCCTTGGTGAACAAAATAGACTTTAACAAACCAGCCCCAGACTTATAAGAGGGCATGTATTTGAAAATAAATGTATTATATCATGTATTTTGTAATGCATTTCTTGCTTTGACTTTGTTTCTTGTCTACACAACAGCGTATTACCTGCCTCGTCACCTGGCCCCTGCCCCTGGCTACCCTCACCACTACCCACCCTACCTGATTAGAGGTTTCCCTGAAACAGCAGCCCTGGAGAACAGACAAACGCTCTTCAACGACTACATTACCTCCCAGCAGATGCACCAGTGGCCAGCCGCTGCTGCCATGGCTGCCCAGAGACCTGACCTGCTCAGAGGCCTGACGCCTCGAGAGCAGTCCCTTAACTTAGCCTACTCACCCACACCCAGAGGTGAGGGGTCCTTAAAGGGGCTTTTGCCCTTCACATTATTTTAGTCTTCTAAAGAAACGGAGTACAATTTAAGTCATTATTCACTGACAATTGCATGAGAGTTAATAAACAATAGTATATATATATTTTTTTTTTTTTGGAAAAACTATTCCAAATGACCTGGTGGAAGCTGTCATGTAGCTTAATACAAAAATAGGCAATGCTACCTAAATAATGGGCAGTCATATTAAAAATGACATGTTATATACTTATGATCATCAGAGGCACATTCATTTTTACTTTCCATTTGCAGGAACATCTGCATCGCCCATGAATCGTATCACATACATCTCAGGAACCTCTCCAGCTTTCCCCAGCGGAGCCTACAACACCTCTCCCATCTCACCAGGTATAGAGCAACACACTCACTCAAACACACAACATGATGATTTAAAAATACATTTTCTGTATAAGCGCCATTCACTTCACTATATAACTCTATCTCTTAACAGTGGGAGCCTCTCACATGAGCAAGATCCAAGGCAGTTCGACATCCTCAGAGAGAGAAAGAGAACGGGAGAGAGAGAGAGAAAGAGAGAGGGATCGTGAGAGAGAGCGAGAGAGGGACAGGGAACGAGAGAGAGAGCGTGAGAAAGATCGGGACAGAGAAAGAGACAAGTCCCTCGGTCATGGTAACGTGGAACATGCCCCTATATGGAGACCAGGTGAGCGCCCTCACTGCCTTTTATTTTTAACGTGTACAGCCACTTTATGGAACGTCTTTGTATCATCTTCATTGGGGGCTTTTCTCATCAAATATTTATGGAATTAGATGTGCTTAATTTAGCTTGATGACAGATTTTAATTTAATTAACTTGATAAATCATTAACTGTTTTACAGCTGTTATTTTAGTACCATTCATTTAGTTTTATAGTATTTATTAATGTTTATTTGACTTTATTTTTTATTTTTTTAGTTTATTTTAGTAGTTACAGTGGGTTTAGAAAAGAATCACCCCCTTTAAAATAATCACATTTTGTTGCTTTGCAGCCTGAAAATCAAGACGGACACCGTTTTTGTTTTATCCAGCTGTATTTACTCAGTGCAGCTTATAACATCCAAGTGAAAGATATAACACCAACATGTTTGAAAAGAATAAAAAAACAGAATTACTGATTTGGAAAAAGGATCACCCCCTTGTGTCAGTACTTTGTTGAACCACCTTTTGCTTTTGTTACAGCCTTTAGTCTGTTGGGATATGTCTCTCTCTCTACTAACTTTGCACGTCTAGACTTTGCAATATATGCCCACTCTTCTTTACAGAACTGCCCAAGTTAAATTTGTCAGTTAAAGTCAGTTCAATTTGATGGTGTCCATTTGTGGACTGCACTCTTCGTCATTCCACAGATGTTCAGTGGGGTTTAAGTCTGGGCTCTGACTAGGCCATGCAAGGACATTCACCTTTTTCTCCTTCAATCACTGTGTGCTCCGTTTTGCTGTGTGTTTTGGGCCATTGTCATGTTGGAAGGTAAACCTTCTTCCCATTGACAACTTTCTGGCAGAGGACAGCAGATTTTCCTCAAGAATTTGACGCTGGGTTTTTCATTTTTGCCCCCCATCCCTTTTCCGTTCTATCGTGGACAGTGCTCCGAGGTCAGCATGCTCAGGAAGAAACACCCCAGAAAAGGATATTACCACCTCCATGCTTTACTGGAGGAATGCTGTTATTTGGATAGTGAGCTGAATTGGATTTCTGCCAGACATATCGTTTGGTGTTGAAGCCAAATAATACAATTTTAGTCTGATCCTTTTTCCAACTCAGTGATTCGTTTTTTTAATTAATTTATTTATTTTTCCGACATGTTGGTGCTATGTCTTTCAATTAGATGTTATAAGTTTCACTGAGTAAATACAACTGGATAAAACAAAACCTGTGCCCGTCTTCATTTCAGGCTGCAAATCAACAAAATGTGATTATTTTAGGAGGGGGTGGGGGTGATTATTTTCTATACCCACTGTATGTAGTTTTATCATTTTTATTAGTTTTTGAGTTTTTATTTCTATTTAGCTTTAATTTATTTTAATTTCAGTTTTAGTTGTATTAATTTTAGTATTTCAACTTCAATATATATTTCAGTACAGTTTTTCATCTGATCATTTCTATATATTTTTATTTTATTTCAGCTTCATTTAAATTTTTAATACACAAATTTTACAGCTGTAGTTATAATTGAAATAATATCGAGTTGTTCTGTGTCAGTGTACTTTAGCAAATAGCAATATGCAGATCAGCATTGCTAAATGTCTGAACATTGTGTCCAAACAGGAGCTCCAGAACAGATGGGTGGCAGCAGCAGCAGCAGTTCTCGTCCCCCATCTCATCCATACAGTCACCAGTCGTCTCCGCTCTCCCCCCGTCCCCAGGACTGCCTGCAGCAGAGACCCAGTGTTCTGCACAACACCAGCTCAAAGAGCCTGCCCAATTCTGAGCACAATAGTCCCTCTGTGCTGCGGTGAGTCTTCACTGCTCAATCTGCTGTCTGAGCAGTCCATTGAGGTAAACATTTTGAAGTTGTCTCTAATTTGTTTACCTTTCTTCAGGCCACCGGGCTCTGCTCGCTACCAGGGCTTTAGTGGGCACCTTCGGTCTGGTCTAGCCAATGAGGGTTACCCATCTGGTACAGACTCAAACGCTAAAGACTCGAGCAGAGATGGGGGCAAGAGCCATGGGCGTGGAGGTCTGCCCAAACAACAAGACCTTTCATCCTCCAGCCCTGGTGCCGGTGGTTCATACCCCTCTCCTTACAGCCAGGCCTCTGGTGCCCACCTTGGTCTGCCCACAAGTCGAGGGCACCACTTGCTGACTTCCGAAAGCAACAGCGGCAGCAGTTCCATCCCGTCTCGTGGTGGGGATGGCATCAGCAGCGCGTCAAGTAGGGAAAAGACTCAAAACAAAGTGATGTCCATACAGGAACACGAACTTCGAGCACTCGGTAAGACCACCATGACAGCGGCCAACTTCATAAACGCGATAATCATGCATCAAATTTCTTGTGATGCGTCGATGCCAGAGACTGGTGCGCTCGCGACCAACGGCACCTGTGATGGTAAGACGCTCTGGGACCTGTGGGCTATTAATGCCACCTTCCCTACCCTCCCCTCCTCTCCCCGTCCTTCCTGTTCTCTACCAGTCCACCCAAGACATTTCCATCCCTCCACCCTTCCTCTACCCCTCCTGTGCCCCTGCCCCATTCCCGCCCCCTTTACGTCTGTGGCCTAGTGCACGCTTGTGGTGGTTGGCATTGATCAGAATCAACCCGGTTTCCATATTCTTTCGGTTTTGTAAATTTTTTTTTTCTTTGAATATGCTTCTACCTATTGCTTTTTAGCTTTTTTGGCATTTGAAGCATTGCTTAAAGACCACCAAAGGTTTACCTCCCCTTCTGCATCACCTAAACCCGTCTGACCATTTGCCAAATCCAAATTTTGAGGGGAGATTCTGCACGTTTCAGTCCAAACTTCCACAAATGAATTTATTGAAGCTCATTAAATGATTTGAGCTTCTGCTCTGTAACGGCCACAGGCGTATATCTTAGTGAACTGGTAATTCACTGTACGCCCTAACGGTCCAGAATGACGTGTCTGGAGACAAGCTTTCTAGACCAGAGAGAGATCCTGAGGTGAACTTTAAGAGCTCAGTCATTCCAGTCATGTGGTTGCTCATTGTTTCATAACGTCTTTATTGGCTTGCCTCTTGTGTTCCCCCTTTATCTTCTTCTACTTCTTTTTTTTCTTTTTAAATTTGGGGAACATTCCATAGCTCTTCGTGTTTGCTTCCTGTTTCATTTCCTTTTTGGGAGGGAGGGCACTCTGGCACTCTGGCACTCTGACAGTTTGATAGCTGCATGAAGCAAACAAATTATACAAGTTATAGAGAAAGAGGGTCAAGATGGATCTGGAGCTGAATGATTTTCAAGGTCTTTGGTTCCTAACGATTGTTGAATATCAGCCATCGTATTGAATCTACAGCCAAAAGACTGAAATCTCACTCGTATCAAACACATGAGGCTTGCTTTTAGTACACTATTGTTTGGTTTGTGGTGAGTGAGATTGAGAAGTGAGAAGTTATTTATAATGTTACCAAAGTTTTCTGTTTCAAATAAATTCAGTTCTTTGTTTGAGAAAGAAAAAAAATCACAGTTTCCATGAAATATTAAGAATATTAAGTGATAATAATAAGAAATGTTTCTTGAGCAACAAATCAGCATATTATAATGATTTCTGAAGGATTATGTGACACTAAGACTGGAGTAATAGCTGCTGAAAATTAAGCTTTGTCATTACAGGAATAAATTACATTTATAAAAATGGTAACAGTTTACAATAAGGTCTTATTTAGTTTAATGCATTAGTTTACATGAATTAACTGTGAACAATACATTTATAGCATTTATACATTTTTGTCAATTATTAAAAATGCAATTATTCATTGTTCATGTTAAGATACAACTTTTGATTTTAAAAATGTTAGCAAATTTAGAAATGTATAAGATTAATAAATGCTGTAGACGTGTTGTGGGTTCATAGTTAACGCAAACGTAAAAATGAAACCTAATTTTAAAATGTTACCAAGAAATATATATTCAAATAGAAAACAGTTTTTTTTAAATTGTAATAATATTCCACAATGTAACAGTTTTACTGTATTTTTTATAACAATAAATGCCGCTACAGTGAGCATAAGAGACTTCTTTCAAAAAACATTGAAAAAATATTACTGTGCCCAAACATTTGAAAGGTAGTGTAAATTGTTAGGACCATATTTATGAGGGGGGGGGCTTCTTCAAAAATACTAAAACAGTTGTCATGTGTCTGAAACTCTTATGTGGGATCAAAAGCAATAATTCCTTGTGATTCACATCTCTACATTTAACCAATGTTGTTCTTGGATGTGCTTACAGTCTATTAAGATTTTTCAATCCATTTGAATTGAATCCATGAATTGTCAATGTAAATATTATTGCTTTTGTTTATATTATTTTTAATATGTAGTTTAAACCATTTATATGTGAGAGGCTTTCTCAAAACTGCCAAAAGAATGAATACAATTATTAAGTGGAATCGGAATCATACAGTAGCCCTTAATCAGGTGTTACCACATTTGTCACTCATTATATACTTTTTTCTGTTGTAAAGATAAGAATGGGTAGTGTCAAAACAGTGGGAAAATCCAAATGTACAGCTGCAGAAAAAGGAAAATATCTTTGGCTCTTTGGCCTGGTAATAACAGACATATCCACCTCTCCTATCTTCACAGCTCATTTTAAACACGCATTTTGCTTCTGTTTTATTGTTGTGTTTTTGTTCAAAGCATTTCTGCTAATCGGCACAGTGCTTACACTCCGCTACAGTCAGATGCCTCCATAATGTTGACTTGATATCTGAACACACGTGTGAGCAAGTCATTGAGTACTGTAATCCCAGAGCCTGTATGTGACCGCACAGCTTACACACCCGTCTCTGCTCTTACCCTCAGAGTAATCCAGAGCCTTCTGACATACCATACTCAAACGCACTTTCATATTTTCTTCTCTTCCCGTCTATGTGTGCTTCCCTGTCCTCTCTGCAGCTCACCAAAAGGCACTAGAACAGCTGTACGGGTCTGAGGACAGACTTTCTCCAGGTCAGCAGCCGCCGTCTGCCGTCAAAGGCTCTCAGAGAGTGGTCACCCTCGCCCAGCACATCAGTGTAAGTGCTACAAAATGAAACAAAAATGTCCCTGCACAATAAAACAATCTAAAAAAATATATATTTCCAGTGGGCAAATGTTGCCCTTTTATGGAAAATTGATTTCAAACCCTGGTCAGAACCATCTGTTTTATAGTTTATGCAGTATCACAGAAAGAATAGTGTTGCTGTTCTGAATATAAATGTGTACTTTTCACCTGCTTGCACATCAACAAATGGATGTCTTCACTTTACAGGAGGTGATCACTAAAGACTACACACGACAGTCGCAGCAAGGCCAGATAGGTGGTCAATCATCTCTACAGCCTGTGTTTGGGTATCACAACTCCCCTGTGCTGGATCTCACCCGTCCTTCCAGCGCCCCCCGAGCCCAGACCCCAACAGACCCCAACGCCCGCTATACCCCAGAAGGCACTGCTGCTGAGAGGGAGAGAGGGAGAGACAGGTCTCCTCCTCAGAGTAAGGCCTCTCCAGTGTGTTTGGCTGCTGATGGGATTGAACCCGTTTCACCACCAGGGGCCGTTTCAGAGCCGGAGACGCCAGGAGCCGCCTACCCTAATGAACAAGCAGAGCAGGGGTATATAACACACGAGCAGATGCACTTACACAATAGTGATGACAGTTGGAATCATTGGAGCAGATCGGTTCTTTTGAACAATAAATTGTTCAAAACAACAATTCAGGGGTTCTCAGTCTGCACAGACTGATTCTATCCAATGGACTCTTTTCACATTTCCTTGGTTCACAGAGGTGGAAGTCGTCATAATTGGTTGAACTTTAGTGGTGGATAGAAAACTACAACAGATATAATTTTTGCATTTCCATTTGTTAATGTTAATAACTGTGGAAGCACATCATTACAGTCTGCGAAAAGGGTCCATTCTTGAACAAATCAATAAAACTATTTGACACAGTAAAAGGATTCATTCATTAATTGGACAACACTAGCACACAGACAAATAAACAGTCTTTCATCCTACATTTTCATTACTCGTTCTCTGCTTTTGTGTCTCAGTATGGGATCTCGTTCTCCGGCCAGTAGCTCTCAACCACCAGCTTTCTTCAGTAAACTGACTGAGAGCAACTCTGCCATTGTCAAGAGCAAGAAGGAAATGATTAAGAAGATGGTGGTCGGCGCAGAGGCTGAATTTAGTGAGTTAATGGGACTGAATCTGTTGTACAATATATGTTATTGTTGCTAGCTAAAGGGCTCAAACTTATCTCTTCCGGTCTCTGTTTTAGACCAGGGCCAACCTGGGACAGAAATCTTTAATATGCCTGCCTCTACAAATGCAGGTGAGCATCTCCTCCAGTTGTGGTCTATTCTCTACAATAGCAGTTCATTTTATACTACTGTCCTGTGTCTCAAAGAAAGCTTGCCAAATAACACTTCACACACTCCTAGTTCTTTAACACAACCACTGTTACATCTCTTTTAGCACCCGTGAGCGTGCGCAGTCACCCAGCACCAGAGGCCAGTGGTAATACTATAGGTCTGGAGGCCATCATCAGGAAAGCCCTCATGGGCAAGTATGATGAACAGATGGATGATCGCTCACCGTCCAACTCTGTCAACTCGATGAGTGTTGGTGTGCCAGCTGCTGTTGGGCCGCCAGCTTCAGCGGATGGGCGTTCTGAAGACCCCTACTCCCTGCCAGGTGCGCCAAATAAATCCTTGATAATTCAGCTAACTTCATGGCAGCAGGTGTCAGGTTTTGGGGCCATTTCTTTGACCAAATGTCCTCACAAAGATAGTAAATTATTAACAGCATGTGATAAATTGTTACATAATGTGCCTGTATTTAATGCACTTGTGTTTTCTTATCCTGCATTTTTTTTTTAAAGGGCAAGTAACACAAGCTGTTTGATTTGGCACTTGCCTTATTTTACTAGTTTTTACCAAGAAACAGGTGAATTTGTGCCAAAATATTGTTTAGTTCCTTTCATGTCTAGAACAAAATAAGCATGGTCTCTGCTGTCTATTAGTTGCATATGCATAGTTTTTCCCTGTTGTCCATGACCCTATCAGAACAGACCTGCAAACCATTTTTGATACACGATCCACCAGTTGACAGTGATTTTGGAAACACATTCAGGCATTTTAATATTTGTTTGTCCGAATATCTCTGATTTGTGTCCTGTGTTTGGATTCAGTCAAATCCAAAGGAGGGCGCTCTAACGGTCGCAAGACTAAGTCTCCTGGTCTGTCTGGAGGAGAGAGACCTTCATCTGTGTCCTCTGTCCACTCTGAGGGAGACTGTAACCGTCACACCCCACTCAGCAACAGAGTGTGGGAGGACAGACCCTCATCTACAGGTACACACACAAACACAATCACAGTACGGGTGAGAAACTTATTAAATATTAGGAACATATGTCAACTAAAATAACTGAATCGATTTC
This sequence comes from Sinocyclocheilus anophthalmus, assembly GCA_018155175.1. Lineage (NCBI taxonomy): Eukaryota > Metazoa > Chordata > Actinopteri > Cypriniformes > Cyprinidae > Sinocyclocheilus > Sinocyclocheilus anophthalmus. Next base: position 298,342 of record JADLZN010005037.1, on the reverse strand, counting down.
AACTAATATTTCAAATCATTATAAAATACATTTTGAGAGAAATTTATAATTTCAGCAATGTTGCAATAATTTGATCAATAGTGACTTTTTATTCATCAAAAAATCCAAAAAAGAAATACATCAGGGTTTTCTACAAAAATATTAAGCAGCCCAACCATTTTCAACATTGATAAAAGTCAGAAATGTTTCTTGAGCATCAAATCAGCATATTAGAATGATTTGTGAAGGATCATGTAAATTCAGCTTTGATCACAGAAATAAATTATGTTTTAACAGATATTCACATAGAAAACAGTATTTTTAAATTGCAATAATATTTCACAATATTACTGTTTTTACTGTATTTCGATCAAATAAATGCATCCTTGATGATCATACTTCTTTTAGAAACAATAAAAAAATCGTATCGAATGATACTGTGCATTTTATTTATCTATATTTTCTGATATTTTTTTCTGGTTCCTCCTCTCAGGCCCCACTCCATTCCCCTGTAATCCCCTGACCATGCAGATGCGTCTCCCCAGCGGGATGATGTCGGGACCCTCACCTTCCCCTACGCAGCAGGGCACGTCTGCACCTCCACAGGGCCAGACTCAACCCCGCACCTGGGAGGAAGAGCCCAAACCTCTGCTGTGCTCTCAATACGAGACCCTGTCAGACAGCGAGTGAACACACACCTCACGCCGCATACACTAGGACTGAACGTTTGCTGCTTATGAACAAAAACTTGTTACTGTAAACAGGGATGTTCGTGAACACACACGTACTCATGTCCATACTGACATACACTTACGGGAACACACACGCCATCTGCGCTCATGCCCTCTGATACCTCTAAACATATTCATACATACAGAGACACACATCCCATAACCCACCCCAAGCGCGCACACTCACGCCATTAGTGGAAGTGCATTAAATGGCTGCAGACGCGTGTTGTGTCAGTGTGTTTGTGAATGCGCACACATGTATTAGCGTGTGCATCACTCCAGGACTACTTGTAGGATGAATCACTTTTTAGTTTTTTTTTTATATGAATATATATAAATACTTCTATTTGTGTCGTCTTGCAGGCCTTATCAAAGTTGACTCATGGACTGAATCTGTTTTGTTGACGCGTTTTGGAGCATTCCTCAGACTGCTCAGGACATACCTTTATACTGTAATACAACTGCAAATTGTTTGTTTTGTGTGTGTGTGGTGTAATGCAAAGGCTGGATGAATCCTCTGCAGAAATGAGCACCCACCCACACACACGCACGTATGCCCTCATGTGCATCTGCAGTCCTTCATGATGGTTCATGTGTTGCCAAGATGAGCCTGTTGTTGTTGTTTTTTACGGATCTGATGCTGTTGGGCCTTCCGAGTATGTGTGTGATGAAACAAGACCTTCAGAGAAGCACGTTAGCCAATCCCTGCACTAAACTGTACTGGTATTTAAGCAGATTTCATTTTATCCTGTAACATTCTGTCCTTACCTTGCTACTTCTGAGAGTTTACATGGGCGGCCAAATCATTGGTTTACAGGGTACACATAATGTTCATTTGTTGACATCAAACCTTCATTTTTTACTTTAGTTTTGACATTCAGAAGCGTCTCTAGCTGACCAATAATACGTTGTCTTTTCAGTCGTCTCTGTGATAGTTGATGGGAGATGTTTTTAGTTTTAAACTTTTTTTTATGTACATGATCCTTGTTTGGAAGTTTTTTTTTTTTTTGTGATGAGTTAAGCACTTAGTAGGCAAACGGTTCCTGTCTGTGTCCTTTAACGGACACTGACCTGAATGCAACTTTTAATACAGCATTTATTTGTTTACTTTCTTATACAGTATTTTGTTGATTTGTTTCGTCACCTACCTAGTCAAGTGTTCCACACTCTAGCGACAATCACTGGCAGAGAGTTGAGCGAGTGGACACGTCTTTAGGGGAAGCTGCTTTGTCAGGTCTGAATGTCCCAGCAAACCTGATGTTTTTCACGTCATCTATTTGTTGAAGAGTTAAAGCCATGCTGTCTGGCCAGTCCTTTGACATGACACTCACTGAGAGCTGCTTTACTTTTGCTCTTTGTGCTTGACCGAAGGGTTCGGGATGTTTTTTTTCTTCCTGTGGGCGAATTTGAGGAGATGATGTATCCTGCGTAATAAAATAAAGAGGTGAGCAGATGCCACACCTCATATAACCTGTAGTCCTTCACTCTGTACAGTTTTAAATATAATTCTAGTGTTAAGTGCCATGTATTTGACATATACATTTCTGAAGTTAAAACTACCAAGTGACTACGCACAATTGTTTGTTTTTTTAAATTTGTTTCTTTTCTCCTTGCTATGTCAGGGTTGTACAATTTGTCACACAGGCACAATTTAAAACCATGAAGGAGACATTTACCGTGTCAGTCTCCTCTCCAAAATGCCACTTTTTCGGACCACCTCAGCGGTGTGGTTACTAATTTTTTTTGCATGCATATTAGATATAATGAAATGTTTTAATTCGTATTGTTTGACTTTTATTTGTCACATGGTTTTACTATGAAAGGTATCTTTAACAGTTCAAACTGCAATACTCAATGTAATCTCCAGACTTTGGGGATATTTTTGGAAGCTAATTAAAGGATGAAACTTAAAGTTCATCAGTGGGTTTTATCCGGTTTGGGAGCTTTTGTTATTGCTTTGGTGATCGAGGACAGATTTAGTGCACTACCTAGTGTGGTTTTGTAAAAAGGGGCTTTATCTTCAGTCACTTCAATCCCAAATACACTCATATCAAGATCCCTGAATGGGGTGTGTGAACAGTAGCTATACTTTTTTTTTTTTTTTACACCATAACTTCTTCACAAACATCCCAGAATGCTCTGCTCTGATTTTGAGATTCATTCTCTGACATATCACTCCAGACAGTATTGTATTTAGTGGACAAGTCTCTCTAAAGTTCAGTGTTTTCTTGTACAACGAGCCCTCTTTCCTCTAAATTGACTGTTTGTTTGACCTTTTTACTGAGGACAGTATTGCACTTTCCTCAGATGAGGAGGCATTCTCATTTGTAACTGATAAACATAAATGAAGCTGAGAGATTAAAATAAATGAAGAGGAGAGAGGTGGGAAAACAGTAGTAATAGTCGCCCCTCTTAAGATTGGAACGGTTAAGTGGGTATTTGGGTGGCATCTGTTTTTGTACAACCATTTTGTGCATAGTGCATTTTGTTTTTGTTTTGTATTAAGACCCACTGTATTATAGCGAGGAGTGTAAATAGACCTAAAAGGATGTACATATTTATGTGATTTGCTGCAAGATTGATATTCACACTGTTGTATTTCAACATGGCCACCAGCAAGCTTTGTGGATAGCAGTGTAAAAATTAAATTGAAAAAAAAAAACAGACACTGCCTTAATGTTTAAATAAAAAGCTTATTGCCATTGATTTGTCTTTTTTCCTTTTTTTTCCTTCTTTTTTTGATTGTGCCACTGTTGTGATTTACATTGATTGTACTGTTATTGGTAGTATGTATTTATTTGTAATTTATAATGTTTCTTAATCCTGGTCCTGGAATACCTCAGCAAGCCGGCAGAGGCAGTGTGATGCTATAGTTTGGGCAATGTTCTGCTGGGAAACCTTGGGTCCTGCCATCCATGTGGATGTTACTTTGACACGTACCACCTACCTAAGCATTGTTGCAGACCATGAACACCCTTTCATGGAAACGGTATTCCCTTGGTGGCTGTGGCCTCTTTCAGCAGGATAATGCACCCTGCCACAAAGCAAAAAGGGTTCAGGAATGGTTTGAGGAGCACAACAACGAGTTTGAGGTGTTGACATGGCCTCCAAATGAACAAACAAGTCTTGATCCATGGAGGACCCACCTCGCAACTTAAAGGATCTGCTGCTGACATCTTGGTGCCAGATACCACAGCACACCTTCAGGGGTCTAGTGGAGTCCATGCCTCGAAGGGGGACCAACACAATTTTAGGAAGGTGGTCATAATATTATGCCTGATATATTTCACTATTTCATTGGCTGGAGCTGCTTACATTTTGTTCTGTTTGTGTACTGAAAAAAAAAAGTTTTTGTACATCGTCATAGCTGTGTAAATCGGAAAAAAAGTGGATCGGACTGATCAGACCGAGCACCACAACACTCCTGTAGCCAATCAGCAATAGGGGGCATTTAGCTCATATAGGGAGGAGAGACAGTGGGGGATTTCTAGAAAGAGATGGTTGAGACTTTACCTGGCTGAGAGGAAAAGGTCAGAGAAGTATGACTGGAAAAAGAAGTGTTACGATCAGGCACCAGCTAAGACCCGTGTTAATTTTGGAAAAGCTTTCCAGAGGAGAGACCAGAGAACAGAAAGGCCTGAAAACGGAGGCCGAGGTTGTTGTGTTTCTGTTCACGTGAGTAACATTGGTTTTGCTCATAGACGGTAAAAAAAAAAAGATGTACGACGCGTCTCCACTTCCTTCCACTGTAGAAAAGTGAAGCCAAAACATGTATGGCCGTCATTTAGAGCTGCAAGTCCGCCTAAACTCCCTCAGACCCAGTCGCGAGCTTACAATCATGACACCACATCCCGTTTTCATACACGAAAATTAACCATGGTTTTTGGCGTACTGATTACCATTTGTAACAGTTAAACTATGGTTGGTGTAGGAAAGCATGGTTAATTTGTGGTTACCATGGTTTAACTATAGTAACCATGTTTTTTAGTTTTATTTGTAGTCAAATTCGTAATTAAACCAAAAAGCATGGTTAATTTTCGTAAGGGTTTCTAGCATCCAATAACTAATAAAAAGAAAACATGTTAGAAAAACTTGAAAATACATCAGCGTGATAAGAACTAAAATGTTGGGGAAAACATTTTTTCCCCCATGGTTTGTGAGTTTGACTTTGACCTACTCTGCAGCCAGCCTCGATGGCGATCGCAATGTTTTGACTTCATTTTTCAGGACGTGTTTAGGCACCCTTGGTTTTGCTATGTTTCACAGAACCTGTAGGCCTATATGATGTTGCTGTAATATAAGCTAATGTAGCAAGAGGACTGATTTATGTATACTTGCGCCAGCCGTGCAAGGCTTCCTGTTAGCCGCTGTAGATATTTTAGCTGCTTATTGTTGTATTGTATGGTAACTAATATTAGTTACCATATTTTGAGTTAAAACAATCAAACAAAATGGTTTGTAGCAAATCTGTAAATATCTAAATAAATAGGGTGGGTACAATAAAAACTTGTTTGCAAATCATTGAACAGTTGAAAGATTATGGAAATTCATTTGTCGAAATGTGTAGGAATTGCGTCCACGTTTAACCTACAGTCAGTGGATTACTAGCAGCACCAGCAATAAAAAAAAAAAAAAAGTTTGGTGTGCAGCGAAGGTGACTGCATTATATTTGTAGCCATCAGGACATGTGCTGAGCTCTAGAGGACGCTGCTGACCTTCACATGACCTCAGGCTACAGTCAGGTTGCAGTTCTTTGTTTGCTGCAGCTATTGATTTATGACAAAAGACATTTAACAGACAACTTGTTTTTATGCAGCTGAAAGAATGAAAAGCAGCTTAGGAGGAATTATTTAGAACATTCTTAAGTTTGGGGCAGAAAAACCCCCTTTAAACGTCACATAGAGAGACCCATAGGACACAAAAACACCTTTTCAAATATATTATTAAATGCATTTCAAAATATACAAAAATAAAAAGGCCAAAAAATATATTTGCTAAAACATATTTATATATTTACGAAATTAATTTTCTAAAAGATTTTTAATATATCAAAAAAATGTGCATTTTTTGCATAATTATTTCCAATATATTTTAAATATTTGTATATTTTGCTCTCCATATTTCAATCCAAGAAAATACGTTCACACATGTCGCAAAAGTTAAAAATCTTTGTTGTCTATACATGTAATCGTAACACATTTGCATAAAAATTCAAATTAGAATATTACAATATTTCATGTTTAAATTAAATATTATTTCACATTTAATATGTAAAATTACAATATTTGTGAAGAATTCTTGTAAATCGGGACACAGTTTGCCACTGAGTTGACTGGAAAAAATGGCCCAGTTATCCTGAATTAACCCCTAGCAACGCCTCATATTTGTTAAACACTATTTGAAGTTTCCTTGCATTATGATGATACTCAGAAAGGTTGCCAGAAATTGTGTGCTCAATGAAAAGTAAGCAATATAAGTAATTAAAATCATTGTGAATCATTATAATAAACAAATGCATATGATTAACTGCATAGGAAGGGAAATATTAGCCTTAGGCCTTGTAAGCACATCAGATTTTGATTGGCTGACTGTTCTTCTAGGTGCTAATGGGAAATGTGTCTGTTTTAGGAGCCTACTAGGTATGTTTTGTTTACATGCCTTACTGTTCACAGAAGAGCGAAAACATTCAACATTTTATATTTAATAGCAGTGGAAACATTTCGTTTAAGCACGGTCTCCATCCTGTAAAGCAAATTCAAAGAACTGCAATCCAAATTCTTGAGTACCAGTTCTTTTATGACTCAGTCAAGACGATTCGCCAAATGTTTGCAAATCATTAAACTGGAAAAGTTCATTTGAAAGTAAAACTGTAAGGCGTGGGGAAAAGTAGGCAACATAAGCTTTTGCTAAAGCAGGTAGGGAAACATACATGAGACAGGAGCAGAAATTGACTAACTAATACACAATTTATACATTTCAAAATATATACCCTTCATAAATATAGTGATATCAGCACACAGCTTTTGTGACTCTGTAAAATAAACATATAGCATTTACTGTATTAAACCTGATCTAGCCTAAAGCAAGCTTGAACGTATGGATTAAAATGATATACGCTCCAAAAAGCCCCAATACCTCTCTCACTGCTGGCAGTTTTTATAAGAGAATGGTGGAAGGGTTTTTCATCTTAAGCTGGAAAGTATTTAACCTTGTTGGAAAATGCTGTGTAAGTGATAATGTGAATGGAAATCAGAGACCCAAGAAGACAAACATACAGCCGTTTTAGGGTTTGGGGCTTTTATTTAATCAGTTTGGATATACTTTCTTAAATTATTTTCTCATCTGTTGTCCAAAAAGAAGACCATTCAGTTGGGAATTATACAAAAATATAAAGAGAATTACGAGTGCTGTATGTATGCCACATATACAACAGGAAAGTATTTTACAGAAACACAAATCATTGTGTTAGGAAATCGAACAAAAATCCATCTGGTAGCAGAAAGCATTTGTACACCAAGCAAATGTAATCATAAAATTTCATACGTGTGAAAAAAAACACATTACTAAAATTCCTCTAGCAACTTATCAAATGCCCATCTTGAGTGAACCGGAAGTGATTTATCAGTCATGCCTTCCTGTAATTTCATCTCTTATCAACCCCTGATGATTGAATATTTGAATATACATGCACTAGTTTCCTGTATTACATGAGCTGAACTAACATCAGGATACATACTTTGTCATCAGTTTTCTTACAATAATAGGTCTCTATTATATAAAATCAGAATTAAAAAAAAAAAGAATCTAAATTTACAAAACCCACTTCAGCTTTTACAGAATTGAAAGTGTATAGTCCAGACATAAGACAGACATGATGTACTTACACCTCCGCAATACACAATACTGATCTCTCTCAGTGCATTGCTCCGTTACATCTCATCGCCTCCCAAAACAACAACAGCTCTGCTCCACAAAAGAGTTTGTAATACATGAAAGAGGAAATGCACTCGCTGGAGGAGACGGGAGCTCAGATTGGTAATCTAGATTTTGGCTGAGACTAACTGGCTCCAGCAATGTCAGAAATGACCCATTAGCTTTGAAACCAAACGTTATCTAACCGTGCAATCAGAAAACCGTAGGGTTTTCAGGAGGTCGAAGAACTTTGTCTCTATTTAGAGATGAAACATGTCTCACAAATCCAGCATTTGGCATTTCGATCAGAATATGCTGAATCCTCCCATCTAACACATGCTCAGTCCAGTCATTTCAAATACAACCTTCCATGTTCGCTCTTCTGGTTCCTGTCATTCTGTGAGTGCAGCTCTTATTTTGGCCACTGAATTATTAGCACGTCGGACGGCTTCTGAAACTCTTGTGCAAGAAATTATTCCACGTTTTCTGAGGTACAAACAGAAAGGGAGGAAATATTTAAGGTCGCATTTCCCTTTCTCTGAATTTTACAGAATCTTTGGTCCAACCTTTCAAGTGCTCCTACACCTTGATTTGCCCTTAGTCATACCAACACATTTACAGCCCAAAAAGACTTTCGATTAGTGCAACTTAAACATGTGACCCTGGAGCACAAAACCAGTCTTAAGTCGCTGTGGTATATTTGTAGCAATAGCCAAATAACACTGTATGGATCAAAATTGATTATCGATTTTTCTTTTATGCCAAAAATCATTAGGATATTAAGTAAAGATCATGTTCAATGAAGATATTTTGTAAATTTCCTACCGTAAATATATCAAAACTTAATTTTTGATTAGTAATATGCATTGCTAAGAACTTCATTTGGACACCTTTGCACCCTCAGATTCCAGATTTTCAAATATTGTCCTATCAAACAAACCATACATCAATGGAAAGCTTATTTATTCAGCATTCAGATGATGTATAAATCTCATATAGCTTCTATTTTCTCAGCCAGTTCTAATAATCTACAAATTAATGCCAATAGAGCTTAGTCATGGTTAACACATTTAATTGAACACCTCTGTGTTAAATTCAATACAGCATCTAACCTGACTACGGTCTAGAGCAGTGGTTCCCAAACCTGTCCTGGAGGCCCCCCTGCCCTGCACCTCTTGTATGTCTCCCTTATCTAACACACCCGATTCAACTCATCAGCTCATTAATAGAGACTGCAAGAACTAAATTGGGTGTGTCCGATTAGGGAGACATACAAAATGTCCATGCAGGGGTTCCCCAGGACAGGTTTAGAACCACTTGGGCTGTGTCCGAAATCGCCCCCTATACCCTCATTCACTATTCCCTATATTAGGTCACTAATTCAGTTCACTAGAAGGAGTGAATGAAAACGAGTAGTGAATTCGGACACTGAGTGCACCGGAAGGAATGCCGCTTTTGCATAGTTCTTTTTCTTGCTTGTTGTAGTTTCATTTTGGCTTGAAACTAGCAAACTAGCAGCTCCAATAGTAAGATTAAAGGATTTATCTTGAACTCTGTCACTGAAATTATGTATAAACCCTAATCAAAAAATTTAATAATCAATTTACAATGAATTTATACCCTTGTTGTACATTATGCTGTACGCCACGGGTGAGCGCTTTGTAAAAATGAACGGATTGATTATTCAGCTGCGGGCGCCATCTTCTGGTGAGATGCGGGAATTCATTCGGCACGTGACTCTCACGGTGCATTATGGGCATTCTCTAGCCGTTGAGCGTGCACCAGTTGTACACTCGTTTTTGCAGTGCATTGTGGGATTGAATGAGTGCACTCGAGAACGTCCACTATGGTTTCGGACACCACTAAAAATGGCTATTCCCTCAAATAGTGCCCTATTTAAGAGTATAGAGGGCGATTTCGGACACAGCCCTGTCTCAGAGACTTGTTTCTCGCATCCACATATAATGTGCTTATAATCTTTGCATTTTGTTTTAATTATGAACTGTTTCCTGTTTGAGCATTTGTAAGAATCAGCAATACTAAAACGATAAAGTAGGCCCACATGGACTCTGCATGTTTTTACATTTTTAGGGGGAATATTGGCATCATTTTTTGGAATATTGCATAAAATTGGAATAATAATAATAATAATGATAATAAAATAAAATATAATGTGAGGCACCAAAATAAAACCAAGCTAAATCTTAGTACCAGACACATAATGACTGATAAAAAAGATTGTGATTTAATTTTTGGAATTTTTAACTTTTGTGTTCTGTGTAAATTTATCGGATCTTTCAGTGGAACTCTGAGGGCTCAGATTCCTTGCGGACCTGTCAGTCAGCAAACAACAGAAACTGTTTTGCCCCAAATGCTTTTCCCTCCACCTGACTAGTATGATTGGATATTAAAATTAAAATTAAAAAAAATCTCCAGATGTACATACATACATCGCTGACACATAACACATGTAAAGACTGCACACACACTTAACTCCAGCTCATCCCCACTATCAAGTGCCAATGTCACTGGAAGCAAAAGAACAAAATGACCCTCACTGACTTTTCGTTTCCTTTCTTTGAAGTCTCTTGCCATCCATTTGAATCAGGGTTTTAGTGCATGTACTCTGACTGTAGCTCTCTAACCAAAGGGAGTTTTTGTATTTTGGGAAGGGTAACACATCTCTGATGTGTGTCTCTCAGAGGTCTTCTGTGTAAATGATACATGGACTGGCGTCCTCTGTGGACTCCAGCCTGACTGTGGACACAAACCGCCGGTGCCCAGCTGCGTTTCTGTTGCCATTGTAGTTCAGCGTGGTGCGGTATGTATTCCGGGTGTGCTTGGGGAACACGATGGTCGTGCTTTGGAAGTGTAGCGGCCTGTGCCGTGGCTCAAAGTGAACCTCTGACTTGTAGCTGCGCCACGTGCAGTTCTGAACGGACACCACTGTCTCGCTGAAGGATGTGGCGGTCTGGAGCTGGGCGCAGAACACCTGGTCACGGAAGTGTCTGTCTGAAGCGTACTTCACTGCAGAGTTGAACCTGACAGTGGTCAAAAGACAAGAATTCATCAGGCAAACATGATTTAACTAAGAATAAGAGGGTTCGCTCAAAGTCTGAGACCAACTTGGAAATCAGATTTTGAAAAAGTTGTGATGCAGAATAATGAGGAAATATCTCAGATTCTACACTATTGCTAGGTCACTAGTCAAATAAGTATATTTGGGACACTGGACATGTGACTTGTACAGATGGTCAGATGTTCTTCCATTGAAGCCTGAGATGGTCTTTTTCAAATCATGATGGAGAACATGATCATCAGACAATCTGGCATTCATTTGAATGTTTTGAATGTTTAATTTCACTTTTCAGCGAACTGAAACTGGTGGTCTCAGACATTTGTATCTAGCTGTAGTTGAAAAAAAAGTAGTTAATGGTGATATTTAACACTCACTTGATCTCTTTTTCTGGTTTGGGGTTAACCTCAATGCTCTCTCCATAGATCACAGGGTACATGCGTGACTTCGCATCTGGACCTTGAGAGTTCAGGAGCAAATATGGCAGCTACACAGGAAGACATTAAAGACACAGGAATTAGCCATCTAGCTAGCCATTAAAACAAATAATAACTGATGTTCAATACTGGCAAAATATTTGTAAATTTGACATTGACATACTTGTCAGTTTACTCATGCATGATGACAGCTAAACTGTATAATTGACCATTGGCCACAGCAACTTTCTTACGTTTCATGTCTCATATTATTTTGTAATCTCTTCTTTTCACATAATTTAACCTCAAATAAATTTTTCAATCAATCAATCAATCACAAAATACACCCCTTAAGGTGACAGAAGAAATTGTTTGTCCTCTGAATCCGAACAATGTTTAGCATTTAGCAAAACAACATTTTAGCAATATCAAATGTGCAACAATCCTACAATATTTATCCTACAATGCCTATTCGTGTTTTGGTGTCTGCAGTCAACACTGATGTGCTTTACAGTTTAAGTCTTTTTTTTAGACAGTGTATTTTTTATTTTTTTTAACAGTCCAGCCATTTAAATGTTATATTGAAAATTAAATTATTTTATGAGCAGACTTAATACACAGTCTAATACACTTTCAAGCAGTGTTATTTTTATTGTTCTTATACTATAATAGTAATTATTAAGATTTTGAAATAGTTTTTATTTTTATATTTTTCATTTAATTTTAGTAAACTTTTTTGTGTTTGTCCTTTAATTTTGTAAATATTATTACTATTTATATACTTATTTATAAATCATATGTCTGTTTTTTATATACATGTTTATTTCTCTTTTAATAATTTTAGTGCTTCAACTTCATTATTTTCAAAGGCAATGTTTCTACATTTTTAGTTTGTGTTTTCATCTAATAATTATATTGTATTTTATTTTATTTGTATTTCTGGTTTCTTTATAATAATGAAAACGTTTTTAATAGCTTTTGTTCCTTTAGTGTGTCTGCGTGCTGATATATAGCTATATTTGGCGCTCAGACAAATGGCGACTATGCAGCAGTGTGTGTGGAGCACCTGCTCCTTCTCAAACCTCATGACACACCACACACACACACACACACACACCACGTGAGCGTTCAGCACCTTCCTCAGTGTCCAGCACGTACACACTCTGCTTCTCACTCTCTGTCTCTGACACCTCATAAAACCCAATTCCTCAGCAGCATATCATCAGCCAAACCGTCATCTGATGTGACATGGGAAACGTGGGCTCTTCCTGAGCTCGAGCGGAATATTTTTAACTCTCACATCCATCAAACAGAAAATGTTCAGAAAATAGTTCAGAAAATGGCATTTTGAAACCAAAATGAGCATTTCTAAATGTTGTCAGAGACTGGAAGATGACTGCACTCATGCGTGTCCTTTGGGTGGGAATCGTTTTGTTTTCCCTCGCTACGAATCATACAACTTTGGCGGCACATGGTCATGAACAGGATGCCGTCTTCTATACCAGGGAGACACTTATGACATTGTGCTTCATCTGTATGCGCTTTGAAATACCCGCAGAGCTGCGTAGATGACCACAACAATGGATATTTGCTTTGCCGCAAGCTAGAGGCACAGTTCAGCACAGAGGTAAACGGGGAGGTTTATGACAGCGTTTGAGGAGGAGAGGAAATCGTCCAGCTCTGCCTTCAATGATCCTGTTCAATGCCCGCTCACTATGGAATAAAATGGATGCTCTTCAGTCACAATTTATTTATGATATTGTGATGCATTTCATTTTTAAATCTGTTTTTCAATTTAACAGAGGGTGGTCTGGCTCAGTTTAAGCCAAGAAAGTGAGTAATTAGCAGCAAAATTAAAAATCCTCCCTTTACTAACATATATGCTGTTTATGAGAGGTTTCTGGCATCATGCTTTTGTCTCATGGATGTGGGCCAGTGAGAAAGGGATCGCGCCCTTGAGCATGTGCGTCTGTGTCCATATGAGTACGAGTTAAATCCAGGACGGATTCTGTGTCCACTGTGCTGTTACACAGAGTGCCGTCAGAGCACACACAAACCCTGTACACTCAGTGACATTAGAGACAGATCTCGACAGGGACAGAGCAGTTAAAGGGGTCATATGACATTGCTAAAAAAAACATTATTTGGTGTAACGCAATGTGTTTGTGTGGTTTAAGGTCAAAAAACACATTATTTTCCACATACTGTACATTATTGTTGCTCCTCTATGCCCCGCCTTTCTGAAACGCGTCGATTTTTAAAAAGCTCATCGTTCTGAAAAGCGCGTCGTGCTCTGATTGGCCAGCTATCTAGTGCGTTGTGATTGGCCGAATTCCTCAAGCATGTGACGGAAATTCAGATTCCAGGAAATTCAAGGAAATTCAGGTTCAGAAAACTTTCCTCCGTAAAATGCGCTGCACACACTCGAATATTTGGGTTGTACTGTTCTGGAACAGTGTTGCAAACAAAACTTAACCACTGATTTCTAGTTGTGTCTTCTTTTGGAAGGCCAAACAAAGTAGTTTGGCTTTTGCAATGAAACACAGCGTCTCCATCACATGATGGCGGCGCAACAATACTACAGTGAGAATAAAAGTTACGCCTTCTTTCTTTGTGTACACATTTGGGCGGTGTTATGCAAATCTTCCCACACAGTGACGTAGACATGTGGGGGCGTGTTTGAACGATGCTTATGAGGGCGTGGATGAGCGTTAACTTTTATATGAATATCTCTTTGGGTTTGAGACTTTCATCTTTGCGACTTTACGGATCTTCTGTATGCACAAACAGCTTTTAACACTCCAAAGACAAAGGGAAACATGAAATCGCATCATATGACCCCTTTAAAATTTCAACATGATGGCTGCAGTGGACGCCTCAACCAAACAGTATCTCAATCAAAGCTTGAAGGCTGAAGAGAGTTTGACATTATAGTGGCATCACTATATTGACTGACTGGGTCAGGAGGTCTAGAATAACTATTTCATCCAAGGAGGTCTAGAATACTAAGAGAAAGCCAGGTATTATACTTAATGCATTATACTAGATTTCACCAGATGTCAATTTGATATTGTAGAGAAATATAAACACTATAAAAAATATCTAACTTAGAGTTTACTTGTCAAAACTAAAAATAATGGCAACAGGCCTCTGGCCATCAATGGAGAAAATATGCTTTTTTTCTCACAGACGATGCAGTTCTACCAGCAGGGGCGAATGGGATGACGCTAACTAGTCAAACCTTCATTTGTACAAGTAAACACCACACTTGTGTATAAGGTTTTAATGGTATTACTATTACTGATACTGCTAATCGATCTGATACTTTGTCATTTCTAAATTGCATCCTAGACGAATGTCTTGGTATTTTCTCATATAGAAATGGTTGGTGAGATACAATTTGCAACACATCATTTATGTACCATTAATAAACATTGTGTATTTTCTTCAGTACCGAAAGCAGAACAGATAACATCCAAGCGTATCGGTACTACAGCCTTTCATCATTTAACCCTGGGGCCCGAATGATACCAGGTTTTGGTACCTATCCCTACATGCAGTTAGAGGTGTTCAGGCTGGACACAGGGCTGTATTTAAAGGTACTCTCATGCCTGTTGTTTGGGGCTCTATACTGACATCTAGTGGCCTGAATTTCCTGATCGAATGTTTTTATTCACTGCTACCTTTTCACACTGGAGGTGTCCGATTAATCTTTGCCTTGTTTGATTTCATGTTTTTAGTCTGTAGTAATGTTCCGGTTGTAGTGTTTGTTTTTGTTATAAATCTGTTTGTTTGCTTCCGTTGTCTTTTACTAGGGGCACTGCTCAGCAGGCGACCTGGCTGCGTAATCGAGTTAGAAAAGAGTATTTTTGGCCTATTTCAAACTATTGCGATTGTTCGATTGGAAGACTGGAAGATGACTGCACTCATGCGTGTCCTTTGGGTGGGAATCGTTTTGTTTTCCCTCGTTACGAATCATACAATTTTGGCGGCACATGGTCATGAACAGGATGCCATCTTCTATACCAGGGAGACACTTATGGCATTGTGCTTTGTCTGTATGCGCTTTGAAATACCCGCAGAGCTGCGGAGACGACCGCAACAACGGATATTTGCTTTGCTGCAAGCTAGAGGCACAGTTCAGCACAGAGGTAAACGACAGCGTTTGAGGAGGAGAGGAAATCGTCCAGCTCTGCCTTCAATGATCCTGTTCAGTGCCCACTCACTACACTCTTAAAAATAAAGGTGCTTCAAAAGGTTCTTCAAGCGATGCCATAGAAGAACCATTTTTGGTTCCACAAAGAACCATTTAGTCAAAGGTTCTTTAAAGAACCATTTCTTTCTTAGCTTTTTATAATCTGAAGAACCATCTTTCACCACAAAGACCCTTTTGTGAAACAGAAAGGTTCTTCAGATGTTAAAGGTTCTTTTATGGAACCATTTAGACGAAAAGGTTCTTCTATGGCATCGTGAAGCACCTTTATTTTTAAGAGTGTACGGAATAAAATGGATGAACTTCGAAATAATTAAATTTTCTGTTGAGAATATTGGGATGCAAGCATTATGGCTGTGACAGAGACGTGGCTTCAGGCCGACATCCCCGATGTCTACGTTGAGTTGGACGGTTTTACACTGGTGCAAGTGGACAGAGATCTGGTCAAGTCAGGAAAATCCTGTGGCGGTGGGGTTGTGTTTATATTAATGATCGGTGTTCTGGATGCATTACTGTGAGGGAGACCTTTTATTTGCCACGTGAGTTTGGCAATGTTGTCATCTGCGTTGTTTATGTGCCACCGGATGGAAATGCTGTAAGAGGAGTGTGAGTGCATGCAACAGCAGCTCCAACGCACCCCTAATGCTTCTTTGTTTGTATTGGGTGATATGAATCACTGTTATCTTTAAAAATGTCTTCCTGGTTTTCAACAAAATGTCAACTCCAATACAAGGAACACTAATATTTTGGACAAGTGTTATGGGAACATATCCAATGCATATACTGTGAAAGTTAAACCACCACTAGCAAACTCGGACCATAACACTGTGCTTCTCGTTCCTGTCTACCGTACCTTGCTGAAGTCAATTAAGCCTGTGAACAAGGTGGTGAGACTATTGGAGATATTGAAAGGCTGTTTTGTCTGTACTGACTGGGAGGTCTGACTCGGAGTATGTCAAATTCTGTGAAGATTCTGTGATTCTGTGATTACAAGCCTTATATCACCAAGGAGGGTAAAGAGTGCATAAATCAGAAACATTTGGCTTTTAAACAACGGGACCCTGAACTTTTAAAACTGGCTCAGAAAAAGCTTAATCATAATATAAGAGAAACTCGTAAAAATTACAGACATTTATCTGATAGTGATCCGAGTAAAAATAAAAAAAACTTGTGGTCTAAGGTAAGGTGTATAACTAATATGATAGGATGAGTTTGCAGGTTGTAAATGAGGAGACATGAGTACAAATAGAGGAACTGAAACTGAACTGAGCACAACTAATCATCTAATATCGATCAATATTAAGTCTACAGTATACTGTCCTGCGCATTTTATTTTTATTCTTATTTTTTTTATCTTACTTTTTCCATACCTTTATTTATATCTAATTTTCTTGTGTTTGTATTCTTTAATAATTGCACTGTCCATGGAGCGGACCTGACTTACATTTCACTGCTGGTCATATATTCTCTATATAACCATGTATGTGACATAAAAATCTTGAATCTCTTGAAACTTGATCTTGAATATCACTAAATTTGAAATAGACCTGCAGCCACAAAATGAGAGGAAAAAGGTAGCTATATCCTCTGCAAGCATGCATATTGCAAATAGCATACTGTATATACATGCTGGGATAGACGCCCTCGCAAGGCAAGGTTGCCATGAACGGAAAATACAAAGTGCAGCAAACAATGATGGCTTTGTATGCCTACGTTTTCTTTTCTACTCTGAGAGAGCATTTGGTCCTCATATACTGCATGTTGCCTGCAGGCTCGACCACATTTGTATACTTTAAGTAATAGGATTTTGGAAACAACATATTCTGAAGAACAGTGACAGAGGGATGTTTTGTTGACATTGGCACGAGAGCTTTCCAAAGTGTTAATGACATATTGCTAAGTATAAAAAGTTAATGTTGCACAAATAAAGTTATGCTGCTCCTTTCTATTTTATTGAGTGAAACGCTTTATTGCAGCGGCGTCCCAACAAGTGCATGCATGTTTCTTGAAGAGGAGTGTCTTGAGTGATCATTTATACGCTCCAAAATGCCTTTAGATAGTTGCTCTTAGCGGCATGCTCGGGCAAAGCATTTATGCTGCACGACAGAGACAAATGCAGCTCAATCACGTTAACAGTCGAGCAGCGTATCAGTTCGGTTCAGGCCTCTCATACTGGAATCTGTTTAATAGAAGGAGTCGTTGTATTGTTAGTGCTAAGCCATGTTTCCTCAGGGAAAACTGAATTTCCTGCCCTAGAAGATGCATCCATTATGAAGTGTTGGAAAATGTTTTCTTTCTATGCTAATCTGAATCTTCTAGCATTGTGGATACTCTGAAGTACTGAGACACTGCCAGGAGTTTTTCATTATAGTAAAGTAGCCCTAGTTCAGTATGAAAGGGCACTTGGATTTAAATAGATGGCCATATCAAATGTGGACACTGTTAGTTTAGCATGCTATGCAATCTTTCAGAGGCAGAAATAAGACTCTGGGTTATGCTGAGGCACTTGTGCAGTGCTATACTGTAGCACAAACATGCACTGTCGAGTAATACTGTACCATGATATATTTGTGTATGTGTCTCAGCACTACTTGTGTGTATGTATGTGCTGTAAAAGGGTTATTATGAGGAAGCTATGAGGGACAGAGAGATTGGTTACAGTTACCACATTCACCAAACACAAGGTCAACTTGTTTACAGAAACTCTTTCTCTCTGGTCGCTTCTTGTCATCCCTGCTTCATTAGAGTGAGTCTCCAGAGGCACGAGCACCTGAACCTCTTTCTATTTCAAGATTCTGCACTATTACCTCTCATTATTTGTCTCTGGCCACCACACTGTCAACAGTGTCGGTTTGTGTTTATGTCAAAAAAATAAATATGTACTTCAATATTCTAACATGTTGTTTTGGATTGAATCTACTTCATTTAAAAACATGCTCTCATGTGACTTTCGAATTGTTCTGTTCATACAGAAGCAGCTTGAATGCTGCCAGTATGAATGAGTAACTGAAGTCAAACGCCTTAACCATTTGTAAATATCATCTGTATCCATAGTGAATATGAAATGGCGACTACCATAACAACAGATAATCATATTACAACTGATATGATGTTATTTAAAGTTGGTATGAAATGAAATACCTATTTTCTAAATGCATGATATTGATCTTTATCGTATTGTAGTCCATTTAAACCCATTGCTTTTTTTGCGATCAACCTCAAACTCGCATTACAGATATGCCTCCATCTAGTCAACAACTGAGCCAAGTAATGCTTTTCTTTTTTTGATAATCCGTTTCACTCCGCAAAAAATATCTGCCTCTACTTCTGTTACATCATGACTTAAATAAATGCATTTAAGGTGTAGGTTCATCTGTCAAAGGACAAAACTGATGGAAGACAACAACTGGATCTAAAACCTTTGGATGACACACAGCTCATATCTCCAAAGCCACACATGAACACAGTTCAAATATCACTGACATTTATAACTTGTGTGTGCGAAATAACCATAATCAAAAATGCAAACATAATGCATTGCGTTTATCAGTGTCGTTGTTTTATCTCCTTTTAAAACTGATTGCTTCCATTCATAGTCCTCATGCATGGGTCTAAAGACTGCACATGATTTATCCAAGTAGGGCATGTTCCTGCATCAACATCCTTTTCCTGAACAACAAGCAGTACCCTACCCCTAAAATCAGTGCACCGATTGGTTGATAGGAAAACTGTTCCACTGCCAGCAAAGGATGTTGATTGAGGAACACGTCCTTCTTGGGTCTCATTTAAGCTCTGAGGCTTCATTAGATGAATGCATACCAGTTTGCCTTCCCGGCTCTCCTTTCTGCAGTATCCTTGCAGCTCATTTGGGGTTGAGCAGCTGCCGGAGCGTGACTCGAGGATCCCCGGTGACAGAGAGTAGAAGGGCGGACTGGGGCTTGGAGGGAGTCCTGAATCTGGACTATCAATCAGTCCATCCCGGTTCTTTCCTTTCAAACTCTCATCCATAGCTTGCAAATGTAAATGCCCCACCATTTCTGGAAGAGCGTAAATGTTTTAAGCCAGAGAATTCCCTCCAGGAACGACAATACGAGAGGTATAAACCTAAAGTCCCATATCAGAGCCACAGACGGAGTCCTGGTGTCCCAATAGATGCCTAAAACGAAAGTATTACAATATATATTATATGGGAGAATTGGGCTAGTTTTCACTTTTGACTCCAAAGTTTTCACTAGAGTCAATTTTGATTTCAGTGAATATTTCTCAGGGTAGGTTTCTTTTTCAGAGTCAGTTTCTATATAGACACAGACCTGGTCTATATAATGCAGGGCATGATGCCACACTAAATGGGGTAAGTTGTCACAACAGATTCTGTGATTAAACGGTCTATTATAGGCTTTTTAGCTAGATTAAAATGGTAATGAAACACAAAAGTAAAGTAAACCAGTTATGACAAACGAAACAATGCATACAACAGCAAACATGTAAATGGTAAATATATTTCAATCTATTGTTTTTGCCCCAAAATACTATTATTGTGTGACAATTTGCCCCGAGCTTACAATTTTATAAGAAACGCACACAAAACCTTATGTTTACTGAGATATAGCCCTTTTTACAACTAGCCCCGGTCTACCTATTTTACATAAAATGTTGTAATTCATTATAAAATAATTACTCAAATATTTACAATAAATAATGACTGACTTAAAACCTAGTGTGCTGCTATGCCAGACAGCAGTTTAGGCATCATAAGCGCGTTCGAACAGTAATCTCAGCTAGAACGTTCAATCGCTCGCATGATGCCCAAAATACCGCCCAGGCAGACAGCCGCGTATGTTCCCAAACGTGCGCGTTACAGGATAATGCATGGGCAAGTTCTTCTAGTTATTTGTACTTAATTAAAAGACAAACAAATGTCACTCTTGACGCTCTCTATTATACATTTAGACTATATGTGGGAGGAAAATATGCCTTAAAGAGTTTTTTTTTGTTACCTTTGAATTTAGAAATCCCGCCGTGCATAAAGGGTTCAGCGCATAACACTTTAGTTCATGTTCTCAGAAAAAAAAAAAAAGGTAAAATCCACAAACAGACGCGATGACTTCCACGCAGACAGTTTAAGAAGTGCGAGAAGAATACCAAAAATCTGTAAAGTCTCACAATAGTCCCCAGCTCATTAGTGCCGGTGTTTTCTGTCCGTGTCTTGTCCTTCTGGAAGCGCAGCAGCAGCGGTGCGCACACTGACGGCCAGCCTTTATGCGCCTGGAGCCAATCCAGAGCCGCCGAGGCGAAGATGCCATTACCCGCGCCGGCCAGCAGGGGGAGAACTGCATTTGACAGTTCTGACCTACATTTGAGCAAAAAGTTTAGTTTAGCAAAAAAATACAAATAAATTTGTCGCGCACACCGAATCAACTTACACATTTTAAAGTTATTTCAAATTGATTTCTGTTGCTGAAATAAAGAGTGAAATGAACCCCAGTGATTTCTGAAGAACATTTTATGTGCTTAATTGGCCTCAGCTCTTGAGAAAGTGTACTGGGTTGCTGTGGGATTAGTGTGTCACACTTTTGAAAATTAGGGTGACCAGGTTTTTGGCAGAGACACAGCTTGCATTCTCTGTAATGTAATGCAATTCTGTTGAGAACCATGAGCTGCTCAGAAAGACATTGAGGACACTTCATTTGAAGTCAGTCAGCCTAACAGCTGAAACGGGGACACACCTCATAAAACAGGGAGTGTCCCGGGTAAACCGCCACTTCAGCAGAGGACACTTGTCATTTCTTTATACCACATGCGCCATTTGATTATTGGTGATAACTGACCGTAATGGAAACAAAAATGAACTGCTGCACACAGTCGTGTGCATGGCTGCTATGTAGACTACTGTTTGTGTGTAAACAGTCACTATAGCCTACTTGACAGAGTTAAGTGCTAAAATGCATTTGAGATGCAGTCACTTGGATTTTGGCATACTGATAGCATATATATATATGAATTATGTGTTAATAGAAGTAATTAGGTTAACCTAATTGTTCATATGCATATTTAGCATGTACAGGCAAACTATAACACTAAAGAAATGTGTTCATAAACATTTTAAGATGAACATATTCAGCTGAACTTTTAAGTAAATCGCATGAAAAATGTGCACCAGTGAAATACTTGTGAAACTGACTGAATATGCAGTATACACCATTTGCCAATCAAGAACAGTTCAACCAAAAGTCAACAGATCTCCCTTGGTCTTCCTTGATCTTTGTTTATAGTGTCAGTGAAGCATAGCAACAGCTAATGCGGCTGTTACACAACTCATGTAAAAGATATCTGTGTTTCTGCTTCCTTACAGTAAATGGCACACGATTCTGTATTGTGTGGGACAGTTGGCAACCCTCATGCCTCAGCAACCTAAGGAAAATATTTACTTGGTCAGAAACTATGCAGAAGCCTAGTCTGAGCCAGCTTGCGTGTAAGCTGTGTGAGTGTGAACGAGCGGGTCGGTGTGTAGTTGTATTTCAGGCCTGGGTGGAGTAAGGGTGGGCACTTCCACTCTCCAAGGCATTTGTACTAAACCAAAAACACTTACGCGCACATATATGTCTGACAGAAAAACAAAGGAAGAAGATAACAATGCTGGCAGTAAAACCAGATAAAAGCAATGGGAGAATTTGGCAGTCATTTACAGACGTGCTGTTTGTTTGAACTTGAAGAAGAGTTAGTCACTGATTCTGGGCAAAGATACATGACTGGTTCAAACACAGAAACACGTGCATAAACACACATAATCATGAAACACATCCAGAGAACTGACTGAGGCTTTGATGGTTCAGCAGTTTTCTGACTTTACCTCGGCAAATTGCCAGGAATCACAGCAAAGCATTTATTGTTTGAATGGGATTTTTCCAAACAAAGGTGCCTTCATAGCACATAAGTGTTGAGTGTTAGAATAAACTCCCCAGAAACCCAGAACTCTTTCATTCTGTCATTCACGCACACGCCTGCATATATAAATGTAAATATCAAATGTAGCCGGAAATGACAATTATCAGGGTCCAAGCACAATGGAAAGGGGCAGAAAGTGACCTCAGTTTCCAAATATGGCACAACAGTATATAACTGTCATCTAATGCTGGTGAATTTCAACATTCTTAAGTAAACTTGCAAAGTTTTAAGTATATAAGTATTGATATCGTGCCTCTACATTTTGTGTGTGTCCAAAATGCCAAAAACATTCAGGAAGACTTTAATGAAGAACAATTTGGTGAACCAAACCTCTTTGAACAAGTTTTTCCTCAGAAGGGAGTCTAGATAATACAAACAAAATTGTGCAGCAATAGAATCAGGAGTCTAGGACAGGTTTGCTTAAAGGGAAATCTGTAAAGATAGAAAAGAAAACCATATGACCAATACATTTGTGAAAACTTACACAAAAAATTTTATTCTCTGTCACTAATGCAGTTCTGGACTTATTAGCGAAAATGTAAATTTGATTATTATAATGTCACCTAAAGCTTGAGATGTGAGATCATTATAACAATTTGATATCTAGGCACTTTACTGTTTATGATATGCAAACACAATTAGGGACGAAGAATCGTTATAAATCTGAATAAACTTTCGATGCTTGGATCCATAAATATGTTTTTATGCGTTCACTTTTTTTTAATCAAAAAAAGGATATTATAGTAAAATATTAATATTATTATAACTAAGTGTGAATTATAAAAGACAGACGGTGTGGACTGTTTTATGCACTATAGACCATATACTCGGTGTGTTCGCAGAGGATCTTCACTCACTTTGACTTGTTTTTCTTCAGTATTCAGTACAAAGAGTCCACTGTATGAGAAGGATCTCTCACTCTCTCTCCCTCTTCCTTCACATAGATGCAAACTCATGCATTTGTCGTACGTTGTACTGACTCACTGTAGTGATTCATATTCCCTGTCTGAAATGGTGTGTTTGTAAATAGTTATAAGTGATGACCCTTTCAGACATTGTGTGGTTTTACTCCTTCTCTCTCTCTCAAAACCAGACAGACTTAGTGTATAGTGTGTGTATGTGCCTGAAAGAAGAAAATAATGTTTACTGTATAAGACATGAGTGTGTTGGAAAGTGGAATGGGACTTTTTGAACACACACACACACACACACACACGTCGTTGTACAAAGCAATCACACACATCCTTCTCCAGTCTTCACACCTGTTGGCACTGATAATACAGCAGTGAAACCTGGCAACCCCATGCATTCACACACATGCATACTGCCAAACCAGCTGTGAAGAGGACGGTCCAAGTCCAGGTGTGTGCGTGGGCTTCAATGGTTTTTGAGTGAGAGAGTTTGTGCATGTACAATGCCTCTTTCTAAACTTCATGTTTGGTTTACATTTTCAGAGGAAAAAACACTCACCTGAGCTTCACCTTCAGATCCTCACACACACATGCCAAACACACACACACACCACACACACAACACACACCCACACACACACACATGACACCCCAACCCAACACACACACACACACACACACAAGCACCCACACACACACACACACACACACACACACCCACACACACACACACACACTCACTCTGGGGCATTGATACTAAAACTGTGAGGCAACAATGCTCCCGTTCTAGTGCACGGAAACCGAACAGCATCAGTTATGATGGTCAAAGATGTTCTTGGCTATTTTTGTCATAAATTATATTTTGACAGCTTATTTGATCATAATAGCTGATTATAATTGATGAATCATAATTAACACCAGATTTCAGCATTTTTTCTGCCTGCTACACATGTGCACAGTACAGTATATTGTGTTGCTTTGTTGGGAGACCAGGGTAAAATGAACCACAGGATCAAATGAGCCAGTCTTGTTTATAGGGAACCAGTTACAAAAATGCACGTGACTGCAGTGAAATACAGTACATAAGTCAAATAAAATGTTGTTTTTTCCCAGTAGCTAAGGGATAATCAGTATTACCTGTATTTTGTTGACCTTAAAAAAGCTATGACCCGTCTTAAAGTAGTTTATGCAACTTGCCCCTGCAGTAAGTTGTGCCAAAATACAAAATACTTGTTCTAGGCAGCATATCTATCAGTTTTTTTTAAATAAAGTAATACATTTATTCAGAAATGATGCATTAAACTGATCAAAAGTGACAGTGGCAAGACTTTTACATTGTTACCAAAAAATCTTTTTCAAATAAATGCTGTTCTTTTTTACTTTCTAATCAAAGTTTCCACAAAAATATGAAGCAGCACATTGGTAATGATAAAAATGAGTTTCTTGTGCAGCAGATCAGCATATTCGTTTAATCGCATCAGGTTACTCACAGACACAGTGTATGTTGGGCATAGCTGATCTTTTAGGTGTTTGTTTTTCTCATAAAGGCTATTTGAAGCAGACAGTGTGCTGACAGTGCTGTTCAGAACCCATCCCAGACAGGGGGAGTTTTCTCAGCTCTCTGTGAATGCGTGTGGTAGAGAGAACGAAACAGACAGAGATAGACAGAAAGAGAGGAAGAGAAAGAGGGGAAAGTTGGAGCAGGCCCCAATGTAAGGTTACATCAAGTGCTTAATCTGAAGCAGTCGGGTTGATGGATGGGGTTTGGAGTTTCTAAATATATCTCGGGCGACCCCTTTGAGTGCACACACCAACATTTCACGTCAGGACCTGCAGAACTGTCTCTGGTTCAATGTCTTTATACGCCGTGCTGCATGAGATACGGGTCTCCACTGCTCCTCTCACATCAAAACACTCTCTCTCTCTCTCTCTCTCTCACACACACTCTCTCTCACACTCTCTCTCTCTCACCAGACAGCTCATCTCTCTCTCTCACACACACACACACACACACACACACACACACACTCTCTCTCTCTCTCATTCCCTCTCTCTCTCTCACACACTCTCCCACACACACACACACAACACACAACACACTCTCTCTCACCAACACACCCCCCTCTCTCATCTCCCCTCATCTCTCTCTCTTTCCCTCTCCTCTCACTTCCCATTTTTTGCTCTATTTTTCCTCATCCTTTTCTGTTTGTCCTCCCAGCTCACAAAGGAACACAATCTTTCCGTAATTACTGCAGGATATTTTAGTTTTTGCCCATTTTCCTCGCATCTTATACACAGCAGTCACTTAATTTATTTAATTACTTATTAACGGATATAAAAAAAATGTAAAGCAATTACAAAATAGAAAATTATTAATACTCGAACTTAAATGTAGATATGTAAAAAGCGTACTATAAAATAAAAATATTATAATATTTTAATATATAATAAGAATTTATATGAAATATTAAAACTTGAAAGTCCAAATGCAAAAGCTTAATTACATATTATAAAATGACTATAATATAATATAACAATATTAATATAATATTTTTATAACTGCTCTAGATGGATAAAAATCATGCTTTTAAATGTTTACAGTCATGATTATGATTTCTAGTACTTAATTTATTATAATCCTTTACGACCATAAATACTAACATTATACCAGGAAACATTACTTAAAACTTTTTGTTTTAATTATTACAGTCCAAACTGAGTGCATTGTTCATTAACTACTACTGGGGGTTGCATTCTTAGCATTACCTTATCCTGGCGCCTTAAATTTTAATTTGTTAGTGCAATCATCCCCTTTTAAGCAACAAGCGTTTATCTAAAGCTGGCTTGATTGTGAGTAAACACATATACCTAGTGTGACCAGCTGGTGTGGTAGGTACAGTGGTGTGAAAAAGTGTTGGCCCCCTACCTGATTTCTTATTTTTTTTGCATGTTTGTCACTTTAATGTTTCAGATCATCAAACTAATTTAAGTATTAGTCAAAGATAACACAAGTGAACACATCATGCAGTTTTTAAATGAAGGTTTTTTTTTATTAAGGGAAAACAAAATCCAATACTACATGGCCCTGTGTGAAGAAGTGTTTGCCCCCCTGTTAAAACTGTGGTTTATCACACCTGAGTAAAATTTCTCTAGCCACACCCAGGCCTAACTACTGCCACACCTGTTCGCAATCAAGAAAACTCTTAAATAGGACCTGCCTGACAAAACGAAGTAGATCAAAAGATCCTCAAAAGCTAGACATCAAAATTCAGAAACAAATTAGAAAGAA
This sequence comes from Sinocyclocheilus anophthalmus, assembly GCA_018155175.1. Classification (NCBI taxonomy): domain Eukaryota; kingdom Metazoa; phylum Chordata; class Actinopteri; order Cypriniformes; family Cyprinidae; genus Sinocyclocheilus; species Sinocyclocheilus anophthalmus. The sequence continues at coordinate 271,870 of JADLZN010005037.1, read as the reverse complement.
AATAATTGAGATCTATCAGTCTGAAAAATGTTATAAAGCCATTTCTAAAGCTTTGGGACTCCAGCGAACCACAGTGAGAACAATTATTCACAAATGGCAAAAACATGGAAAAATGGAGAACCTTCCCAGGAGTGGCCAGCCAACAAAAATTACTCCAAGAGCACAACGACGACTCATCCAGGAGGTCATAAAATAACCCATAACAACATCTAAAGAACTGCAGGCCTTACTTGTCTCAGTTAAGGTCAGTGTTCATGACTTCACCATAAGAAAGAGACTGGGAAAAAATTGGTCTGCATGGCAGAGTTCCAAGACAGAAACCGGTGCTGAGCAAAAAGAACATAAAGGCTCGTTTCAACTTTGCCAGAAAACATCTTGATGATCCAAGACTTTTAGGAAAATACTCTGTGGACTGACGAAAAAGTTGAACTTTTTGGAATTAGTGTGGTTTCCCATTACATCTGGCCGTAAACTACTACTGCATTTCAGAAAAAAGAACATAATACCAACGTAACATATGTGGTGGTTTGTGCTGTCTGGGGCTGTTTTTGCTACTTTCAGGCCCTTGAAGACTTGCTGTGATAAAGGGAACCATGAATTGTGCACTTTATCAGAAAATCCTGAAGGTGAATGTCCGGACATTAGTTTGTGTCCTCAAGCTCAAGCGCATTTGGGTTATGCAGCAGGACAATGATCTTAAACACACCAGCAAGTCCACCTCTGATGGCTGAAGAAAAACTAAATGAAGACTTGTGGCCTAGTCAAAGTCCTGACCTGACTCCTATTGAGATGCTGTGGCATGACCTTAAAAAGGCGGTTCATGCTCGGAAACCCTCCAATGTGGCTGATTTACAACAATTCTGCATAGATGAGTGGTCCAAAATTCCTCCACAGCGCTGTAACTGACTCATTGAAAGTTATCGCAAACGCTTGATTTCAGTTGTTGCTGCTAAGGGTGGCCCAACCAGTTATTAGGTTTAGGGGCAAACACTTTTTCACACAGGGCCATGTAGTTTTGGATTTTGTTTTCCCTTAATAATAAAAACCTTCATTTAAAAACTGCATGTTGTGTTTACTTGTGTTATCTTGACTAATATTTAAATTTGTTTGATGATCTGAAACATTAAAGTGTGACAAACATGCAAAAAAATAAGAAATCAGGAAGGGGGCCAACACTTTTTCACACCACTGTATGTTTGTGTATGTGTGTGTGTGTGTGTGTGTGTGTGTGTGTGTGTGCATAAGAGCGAGGATTGCATGCTACCAAGTCATCTACACAGATCTGTAATCAACTTGCTCACCTGTTGTCCTCTTCTCTACCAATTGCTACTTCCTGTGGCATTCACGCAGTATGCGAGCATTGTGTCTCGCACTCCTCTACTTTGTCTGCATGTGTACGTGTGAAACTTATCATGTTTGCACTGGTTACTGGAAAATTCATTTGATGCTCCCTCCTTCATTGCTCCTGCTCACATCCGCTTGTGATCGATTGTGCATTATTCTGTAAGCTATCATACAGATTTGAGCTTGTCATTTATATAATAAAATCAACTGAATAAGAAAATAGCATGTTACAACATAAAACACACACATTTCACCTTAAGATCCAAGATTGTTCTAACTAAGCAGTATTTGTAATCACTTGAAAGAACAAAGAAAGGAACAGGTTGGTATTATTGATAAGGTGGGAAGTGCATCAGTGACCCGAGTGACGTTTAAACATGGGAAGATGGTGTGGGGAAAGGAACAAATAAACTGTTGGAGTGTAAACGAAGAGAGAGAGCAAAACCTTTGCTGTACAGGCCTAGTGAGAGGAAGATAAGGGCAGCCTTCTTCAAATCCCTTTTCTCTCACATCAGTACACTTACTCCCTCCCTCACACACATCGATCATAAAACAATAAGGACAGGCTGTGTGAGGAGTCTTATCTGTTGTGTTCGAAACGTGCTGTCGTTCCAGATCCACGTCCAAATATCTCACACTCAAACACAGTGTTTGCATGTAGACAGTTGACATGTGGAGGAGACGTTCCTGTTATGCAATGCATTTTCATGCCTTCATCATAAATATACCTTAATAAATTAGATAAAATATTAAACTCACATTTTTAATCTTCAGTATGATCAGTATAATTTCTAAATTGGTGTGGGTGTATGTTGCCATTTTTGTCATGTCCCTGTTACTGCTACTTTATTAGTAAATCTATTAAGACATATTCATTTTTTTCCCTTTCTAATAATTACATTTGAATATATATATTTTTTAAATGGGTAATTAATCCTCAATATTACTTCCTGACTTGAACTTTCCCTTTAACTTTTTAATTACACTGCCACTTCCTGGATAGCATCATCCTCCAGGAAGTGATATCATTTTAGCAGGAAAACAACAACACAAACAGCAGTATTAGCAATTGATTTTAGTCATTCTTTTAAAAATATTATGTCACACAGCAGAACAATTGAAGTGAAGTGCGAAGAAGAAAAAGGTGATTTAAACATGTTGATGAAAAATGACAAATTTGTTGGAGAAATGCTTTAGCAGTTAGTACATTGACCATTATAGCTAATCCAGGCATAGTGAGCTTGGCATTTGACATTGCTTGATTTCACACTTATGCCTGTGACGTATATGACTATAAAGTGAAGTATATATTTTATAATGCTGAAAAGTGCACACAAACATTTTGCATTGTCACAAATGTAATTTAATTAAAAAATATACATTCTTATAAGTACATAAAAAAAAAATTTGTGATTGAAAACAAGTTCACGTCTATGTTGTTTGTTGGTCTGTGGCAGATCTTTGTGTGAATATGCTTGTGTGTCTGGTTTCAGTGCTGATGGATGTGTTTCTCCTTAATTTACAGCCTCTTTTCTCTCTAAATTAATGTAATGGCCTGAAGGAGCAGAGTGACAAGTGCAGGCCACCCATGTTTAGAGTGGACTCTGCTTTATCTCCAACCGTGGGAGGAATTCCCCTCTGTGTGTGTGAGGAGTGGGGGTGAGGTTAAGGTCAGGTGAAGCACATTCCTCTGAGAGAGTGAAGGAGGAAGAAGAAGAAGACAGGAGGGAAGTAAACCGAACATTTGAGAGACTGGACTGTTTATGTGCAGAGAGAAAAAGCAGAAGCTTGTTTGTTCACTCCTATTTTAACCTGCAACGAGGTGATACTGCAATGTGTGCGGTGTGTTAATAACAGGATGTTATTGCAGCATTGTCATCTTGCAGCCTGAAACACGCAACCTGATGTTCTGCTTCTTTGTTCTTCTTCTTCATTTTTTTTCTAAAACAAATGAAGTGAGGAGCTGTAAAATGTGCAGTATTTGTGGTGTTCAACTTTTAGAAAAGGTGTGTGTACAGTTCATGAATTCCCCTGTCAGTTGATTTGGTGTGGCAGTGATCTGTAGGTATGTTTTTGGAAAGGTTGTTCCTCTGGCTGAGTTTCTTAGTGTAATTTTGCCATGTTCTAACATGAAGCAAAAGCACATTCCCTACATATTCTCCCATCTCACAGAGGATGAATGTTACACCAGGCTGAACACTTTCTTTGGGTTTATCTCCACTAACACTTCAACCTGCATTCAGGCATTGGACAGGACACTGTACAGGACACATCCTCAGTCCCTGTTATGCTGGTCTCCCCGACCACTCATGGCATTTAAAATTATAAATCATATCATATACGGTTAAATTTACTAAAATTGAGTGCTTACTACACTACACATAGAAGCCAGATCCAAACAGTAAACAGCTCATTTACACAGGTACACTGTAAAAAAAAGTATGTAAAATTTACGGTAAAAAAACGGCAGCTGTGGTTGCCGGAATTTTACCGTAAAAAATACGGTAGCAACGTTTTAGGTTTTGTGGTTTTAACTTAAATTTACAGTTAAACCGTAATTTCATTAACTGATGATAATGTTAATATACCAACCTATTGACGTACTGAAATCTGTTTTGTACCTTTGTACCTTTGTACCCCAAATGCAGGTGGTGATGAGAAAGTCACATGATGAACCAAAGCCCATTACAAGCAGCTTTTAAATAATTACATATATAGAAGGTGCACAGTGTCATTCACACAAACACTAAACCCCATCATGGTGACACAATACTGAAATAATGCAATAAACATTAATTTAAACATCATTAGGTGTAACACACAACCCTAATGTACAAAACTGATATGAAAAAACTAAGACGAAACATAGTTATTTCAACAAACAAACATCAAATTTGAAATGTAACACAGGGATTTCTGGGAATGTCAATTTACGGTTATTCACTGTAAATTATATGGTATCTTTCCCTTCCAAATGGTAAAATTTATGACCAATACATGTAATGTCCAATACAGTTTTTCACCGTATATAGTAGGGGAATTTACCGTTAACCATTTAACAGGTTTTTACTGTAGCATTTTACTGTCTTTTACCATTAAAATCACAATCATTTTTTACAGTGTACTTATATGCTGTTGAAACAAAGGTAACATTAATGTATTTACACTAACTCACAGTTGTGGGAAACAATGTATCGTATGCTCAATTAATAATCGTTGAGAACAAGCACATTAATTGTCACAAATAAAAAATGTTGTGGTCCGTTCAAAAGTTTGAGGTCGGCTGTATTTTTTTAAAAATGTTTTTGAAAGAAGCATCTCATGCTCACCAAGTCTGCATTTCTTTGATCAAAAATACAGCAAAATCACTAATATTGTCAAATTTTTTTACAATTTAAAATAATCTTATCTATTTTATTATATTTTAAAATGCAACTTCTTCCTGTGAGGGAAGCTGAATTTTCAGCATCATTACTCCAGTCTTTTGTCACATGATCCTTCAGAAATCATTATCATGTGCTGATTTGATGCTGAAGAAACATTTATTATATCAAAATTAAAAATAGTTGTGCTGCTTAATATTTTTATATAAACTGTGATGCATTTTTTTTACAAGTTTTTGATGAATATAAGTCCTAAAAGAACCATATTTATTTGAAATGGAAATATTTCATCAATTTAATGCTGTATAAAAGTATTACAATTTCATACTGACCCCAAACTTTCAAACATGTATGATCAGAAAAACTGTTAACTAGCCCTTAAATGCATCTGGTACCAGGTGTGTTTATACTTTATGATGAATTGGCTTCAAGAAAACCTGCAGCCCAGATCATAAAAATGTTTTTCCTTCAAATCTCAAATATTACTAATTTGGTGTTCCCAACTCAATTTGCAGCGGCCTGAAGTGAGAGCTGACGATTTGAGGCGACAATAGTGAAGCAGCAAACTTGACATTAACTACAGGTGCATCTCAATAAATTAAATGTCGTGGAAAATTTATTTATTTCAGTAATTCAACTCAATTTGTTAAACTCGTGTATTAAATAAATTCAATTTACACAGACTGAAGTAGTTTAAGTCTTGGTTCTTTTAATTGTGATGGATTTTGGCTCACATTTAACAAAAACCCACCAATTCACTCATCTCAACAAATTAGAATATGGTGGCATGCCAATCGGCTAATCAACTCAAAACACCTGCAAAGTTTCCTGAGCCTTCAAAATGGTCTCTCAGTTTGGTTCACTAGGCTACACAATCATGGGGAAGACTGCTGATCTGACAGTTGTCCCGAAGACAATCACTGACACCCTTCACAAAGAGGGTAAGCCACAAACATTCATTTCCAAAGAAGCTGTCTGTTCACAGAGTGCTGTATCTAAGCATGTTAACAGAAAGTTGAGTGAAGGAAAAAGTGTGGAAGAAAAAGATGCACAACCACCCGAGAGAACCGCAGCCTTATGAGGAAAGTCAAGCAAAATCGATTCAAGAATTTAAGTGAACTTCACAAGGAATGGACAGGCTGGGGTCAAGTAATCAAGAGCCACCACACACAGACGTGAATTTGGTTACATTTGTGGTATTCCTCTTGTTAAGCCACTCCTGAACCACAGACAACGTCAAGGGCGTCTTACCTTTGCTAGGAGAATAAGAACTGGACTGTTGCCAGGGTGGTCCAAAGTTCCTCTGATCAAGATGAGAGCAGTATTTGTATTTCATTGGAACCAAGTCCTAGAGTCTGGAGAAGTGTGTAGAGCTCATAGCCCAGTGGCTTGATTTCCAGTGTTAAGTTTCCACAGTCTGTTATGATTTGGGTGCAATGTCATCTGCTGGTGTTGTTCCCTGTGTTTTTTGAAAACCACCATCACTGCACCCGTTTACCAAGAAATCTTCGAGCACTTCATGCTTCCTTCTGCTGACCAGCTTTTTGAAGATGCTGATTTAATTTTCCAGCAGGATTTGGCACATGCCCACACTGCCAAAAGCACCAAAAGTTGGTTAAATGACCATGGTATTGGTGTGCTTGACTGTCCAGCAAACTCACCAGACCTGACCCCCATAGAGAATCTATGGGGTATTGTCAAGAGGAAATTGTGAAACAAGAGACCAAAAAATGCAGATTAGTTGAAGGCCACTGTCAAAGAAACCTGGCTTCCATACCACCTCAGCAGTGCCACAAACTGATTACCTCCATGCCACGCCGAATTGGGGCAGTAATTAAAGCAAAAGGAACCCCTACAAAGTATTGAGTAAATGTACAGTAAATGAACATACTTTTCAGAAGGCCAGCAATTCACTAAAAATGTTTTTTTTTTTATTGGTCTTATGAACTATTCTAATTTGTTGAGAGAGTGAATTGGTTGGTTTTTGTTAAAGGTGAGCCAAAATCATCACAATTAACAGAACCAAAGACTTAAACTACTTCATCCTGTGTGCATTGAATTTATTTCATACACAAGTTTCACAATTTGAGTTGAATTACTGAAATAAAATGAACTTTTCCACAACATTAATTTATTGAGATGCACCTGTATGTAAATAAAATCAATGCAATTAGCGACTACAAATGGCTGAAACTTTCTAGTGGGATAAGCTTTGTTAAAGTGTAAAGTTCATATGTGATGAATCATCCTATTATATCTTCTTCTCTGCTTAACTCTTAAACATAACCCTAAATATCTAGTATATTTGTTTCTAGTACTCTTTTCTTTGTCATTCACAGTTTCTGATGATAAGCTAGATATTTCATACTAGAGAAACGTTTGGTTGGGGTTACAGATGGTATCTTAGAGGTGAGCTGTGCTTTCTGTTGCTGTGGTTAAGGTTGTTTCTTTACCTAGAAAGATATCCATTATTCACTCTTGTCCCCTCAGGTCTAGTGATTGGGTTGAGGTGCGGGCATGTTTAGTGCAGTCGTCACCCACATGCCAAGGAAATGACAGCGACAGGGAGAGCTAGAAAAAAAACAAACCTGTAAATGCGCAGACGTGCTATTGCTCAACACCAGCAACACACACGCAAACACAAACAGGCTGCTTAGATGGTGCTTCACGCTGCAGGCGGATACAGACTTGCACAAACCTGCAACAGGATTCATTCTGTTAACACAAAGAAGGAAATTAACACTTGAGGACACACACATATATAGACTCTATTCTTCCAAATACATTTACCTTCACACACTCCAACTTATCGCTCAAACAGCATGTGTTTCTGATCAAAAGCGTGGAGATGCAGTTTCAGTGAGGCCCTTGTTAATTAAAGACTGTGTAACTGTATCGGGTGTGTGGTGCTCACTCAGGGACAGAATGTAGGGGACTTTCAGACAACTCCATAAACAATGTGTGCTTGCTGAGAGATCGCACTCCTAATTTTAGCGTGGAGTGGTCGGTATCAGACGAGACTTTAATGCTTCAGTAAGTCAGCATAGTCAGTCTCACACTGTTTTTCTGTTCTCACTCTCATGTGAAGTTGGTCACTAGATTAGGAGGTTAAATAAAAAGCTGTAACAAACGTTGGCCAATATTGAATGCAATTTTCAGAGATCCACCAAATGTTATTGAGCATTCAAAAATGTCTTAGGTTTTATTCTTCTTTCTGTTTTCCAGTCAATAAACATAAACTTCCTGAAAATATAATTAAATGTAAATTTTACTTACTTTATTTTTTTTACCCCAATGGCCACTTCTTTTAAAGAAGTAGTTCATCCAAAAATGAAAATTTGCTGAAATTGTACTCACCCTCAGACATTTCATGATGTAGATGAATTTGTTTCTTCATCGTAACAGATTGGGAGAAATGTAGCATTTCATCACTTGCTCACCACTGGATCCTCTGCAGTGAATGGGTTCCATCAGAAAGAGAGTTCAAACAGCTGATAAAAACAAAACAATAATCAACAAGTAATCCACACGACTCCAGTCCACCAATTAACATCTTGTGAAGCAAAAGCTGTATGTTTGTGAGAAACAAATCCATCAATAAGATGTTTCAATTTCAAACCGTTACTTCCAGCTAAATATGAGTCCTTTATCCATAATATTGCTTTGTCCTGTGAAAAAGTCGTCTTGTCTGAATCAAGAGAGAAATATGCACATATCAAGTACCTTTACAAGTAAAAACAATCCAAAACAGTTTCTAAACAAATATGTTGGTGGATTTGATGTGAGAGGACAACAGTGGATGGACTTTTTCACTGGGTTATGGATTCGTGCTTGAACAATAGTTAATGTAAAATACCGTAATGTTTTGCTTTGATTCTTTAAAAAGAATAATTGATGTACGGGAGGTCGTGTGGAGTTACTGTGTGGATTCATTGTGATGGTTTTTTATCATCTGTTTCGGACTCTTCGCATTCTTGACGGCCCCCATACTGCAGAGGATCATTGGTGAGTAAGTGATTTAATGGTCAACGTTTTCCAAAATTCTTTTCTGATGAACAAGCAAATAAACTCATCTACATCTTGATGGCCTTGAAGAATGATACATTTTAGGCAAATTTGTATTTTGGATTAACTTTCTTTACCTAAACCTTTTCAAATAATAATAATAAAATAAAAGTAATTTGCACAATGGTGCTTGAAAGAGAAAAATTTCTTGTTTTACTGAAAATGTTTTTTTTTTTTGCAATGCCCGATGCTTAGATTGTCATAGAAAGAAGAGTTTACAATAATTTAAAAACTGCAGGTCATGTTCATTGCAATCATGTATACTTTCTGATCTCATTCAAGTCAGACAGACGCTAACAGTACAGTAACGAAATATTCCCTCAGTTTCATTTTCTGTTTTCAGGAACATCCAATGGTATTATTAATTTCCCTAATTGTGGGTTATTGTTTAAATACCCATTAATAAATACATTAACTGCTCAATGGTATTGTAGATCTGACACTGTTGGGTCTTTATGAACAGACCTTTTGAGGAGTACCACCTCCTTCAAAAAAAAAAGGACAAATAGCAACTTAACAAAGGGCAAAATTATTAAAATAACACCGACTTTTTCGAAAAAAATCTACTCCAGTCTTGACAGATCAATCATACTTGATTTTAATCGGTCAGGAATTTTAGCGGATTTCTGAAAAGTGGGTCGTACTTTTAGTTATTGTTTGGAATTTGAGCACCAATAAATCTAAGTATTTGCAAGCATTTTTAAAAAATTACAAACATTTAAATATCTTGCAAATCTGCAATGACACTGAAAATTATTTCCTGAATGTGTTTTTCTGAAATCCAATTGGAATGGAATGTTTGAATAGACTGTTTGACCAGTTCAGATCATTCTGCACTTCTGTGATAATATTTGTACACAATTACATATATACAGGCCTCTGGGTAGCCAGATGAGGAAGAGCATAATAGCAGCACGACATATGCTAGCAATAAAGTTTACCAGCATATATAGCGACGTGTACAGCCTCTTTGCCTTTGAACTTCTGCCCTGTTTGCGTTGGAGAGTACTTTTTAATTTCTTTTACCCTCTGTTCTCTGCCAGTCATTCCATTTTCAAAATTCATTTTCATAGCTATTTATTATCCCTCAAAAAAAGAAAAGAAAGAAAGAGAGAGAGGGAGGGTGGAAAGAGAAGAAAAGAGAGTTGAAATGCCATCAAAAAAAGGAGGGGAGGAGATTATGTACTGTTTCCCAAGTTTTATGTTCAGGAGAATTAAAGTTGACTGTTTAAATGCAACTAGCCACGAGCATCTCTTCTCTTAGACTTTGTGTTAATGAATTTAGCATGCTAGTTTTGGCAACGCACTGCAGTATATTCTGTATGAGATTTTGGTTCTTTTTGGCTGATAAAAGACTGAGACTTGGGTTTATCAGTCATCTCTCTAATCCATGTTTCTTTTACTCTCTCGCCCAACAAGACTTGTTTTTACTGGAAAATCTTAATACAAAAAAAATAAAAATACTACAAGTGAATGAGTTACCAAACAAGATGAATATTTCCCTGAATCATTTGGAATTTTCCTTGAATTGGTCTAATAATTACCTCAATGCTTTCCATTACCTTTGAAATTCTATCTTTGAGTTTAATCACGGCCAAAAAATTTATATTTGATACTTAAAGGTATAGTTCACCTAAAAATGAAAATGTGATGTTGATCTGCTTACCCCCAGGGCATCCAAGATGTAGGTGACTTTGTTTCTTCAGTAGAACACAAACGAAGATTTTTAACTCAAACCGTTGCAGTCTGTTAGTCATATAATGGAAGTGAATGTGAATCACGGCTTTGAGAGTAAAAAAAAACATAAACAAAACCAAATTAAACCCTGCGGCTTGTGACGATGCATTTATGTGTAAAGACACGAAACTATCGTTCTGTGCAAGAAACTGAACAGTATTTACATAATTTTTTTACCTCTGATTCACCGCAATGTCCGAACTTTCTGTCCTGAGTGCGTCCTGTCGCTTCTTCTCACAGCCCTGCGGCGGTGACGCGTCTTCTTCTTCTTGCTTTACGGCGGATCGCAGACTTATAAGTGCATTACCGCCACCTATCTCTCAAATGGACCATTGACACTCTATCTACAATCTCAATTGGGAGTGTCAATGGTCCATTTGAGAGATAGGTGGCGGTAATGCACTTATAAGTCTGCGATCTGCCGTAAAGCAAGAAGAAGAAGAAGACGCGTCATGCGCCGGCTGTTGAACGCGCTCAGGATGCTCTGGACAGTTCGGACATTGCGGTGAAATTCAGAGGTAAAAAACTATATAAATACTTTTCAGTTTTTTGCACAGACCGATCGTTTCATGTCTTTACACATCAATGCATCACCACGAGCCGCAGGGTTTAATTTGATTTTGTTTGTGTATGTCTTTTTTTGACTCTCAAAGCCGTGATTCCCATTCACTTCCATTATATGACTGACAGACTGCAACGGTTTGAGTTAAAAATCTTGGTTTGTGTTCTACTGAAGAAACAAAGTCACCTACATCTTGGATGCCCTGGGGGTAAGCAGATAAACATGTTATTAAAAGTTTTGGGAACTATCCCTTGGAAGGCAGAATACACTACATGTTTTTGCCCCGATTTTCCCCTGATTTACAGTTTGGATAAGTCAGTGCTCGTTGCCGAAAGTCAGAGCCAGTCTGCAGATTTCAGTTGACAGATTTCATAGAAAATCACGTAGTGTTTAATGTACAGACCTCAGGTTTTTGGCTTCAGACTCTGGTTCCATCCAGTCGGAGGATATCAAACATATTTTGAGCTGATATTAGTGCACATATTGTTTTCATTTGTCAAGTTTGTTGTGATCGGAAGAACTTTAAAGTCTGATAGTGTATGATCCTCAGTCGTTTAGTCTATGATGGTCATTTTTTCCTCTGTGACTATTACAAAGTCAGTAAGTGTATGATGCCCAGTTATTTTGAAATCTGTTCAAATTTTAAAAGTTGTGTAGTGTATTCCAGCCTTTAATCTGAGAGATGCCTATATAAACATTTTAAAACAGACCAATAAAAGAGTGTGTTAGAGAGAGAGGTGGTGAAAGAGAAACCAGACTGATGTGAAAGTGTCATCTGTTCTCAAACAGGCATGTGCATCATTAAACTTATCATCAATATTTATGACGCATCTGTATCTCTCATCCAGAGTGGCATTTCCGCAGTTGTAACATCAATCGGAACTTAAACACACTGTTAGTCACAGCGCGTTGTGTGTATCGAGAGAGTTTGGGTGACAGATTTACACTCTGCAGTGTCAGCAGTCTATGTTAACCATTAATTATCAAGAGAACATTATAATTATCTCTGCCCTGCATATGGAGTTCAGCGTCTTCACCAACAGTCTTTCTCAAATACAAAGCCCCCTGTATTGTACCCAGTCTCAAACAATTGCTAAACCACATGCAGATAATTTTCACTATACATGTTAGAGCTGTATTGTGTTTGATGGAGGTCTGTGTTTTGCACAAGAAACTTGAATGCGGATACATCTGAGGTCTTTTTGAGATGCAGTGTCTGCTTTGCTCACTGCCTGTCAAGCATTATTTAGGATAGTTGAGCTGTTAATTATCTATTTAGCAGAGACATTAGTTCCATAGACATTGATTTATCCCATCCAACCAGAGGAACGTTTTATTGCTCACAGGTTGCTCTTTTGTAACTCAGGAAACTTAATTGAGCCCTCAGTTATGATTTAAATGGTTTGCCCCAGATGTTTCTCCTTAAGGCAAATAAAAATAGACCCAAATTAGATAATTAGTCACATACAATGTAGTGTATAGGGCTATTAAATTAATATGGATAGTACAGCTCAGATCATTTGGTCTTGGCAGAATTTGATGAGAAATGTTTGAGCATATATTGAGATCTCTGCATTTTGTACACTTTAACAAGCTTTTTTATGGTACTTACTGTAAAAATAATACTTCCAAATATAATATATTTGAATCAGAGGAATCTCCATTTGCTCTCCATTTAATCTCATTGATGTCTAGGAGGGAAATAAATCTTATTCCCAATAGGAAAGGTTGATTTTAAGCCTCTTCACCCTGGCAATCCTTAAATGATTAGGTTTTACCGTATACATAAAAACAGCACAAACACCAGCGATTTGCTGGAGATCTCATGTCTTTACCTTTTTGTTGTTTTCACATTCTGATATATGATAGCAGAGTTTCATTGCCTAAGACAACACATTTGCACCGGATTTCAGTATTTATGAAAGACATGCATGCTGGGTGGGTGTTTGTGAGGTCCTCCTTAAAGACAGCCTCTGCTGTTCTCTAAATGTAGGATCAACTTTGTCTGTGCTGGAGATGTTTTCTCTCAAAGCCTGAGACTGTCTGCTTCTCTCCTTTAGGCATTCTCTACTCTGTCATCTGGATCCAGAGCAGGCATTTTTGTGGACGGTGGCATGAGATCCGCTGGTTTTACCCAAAGCGCTCCAAACCCTTAGTGGTAGCATTTATCTCTTGAGGTGGTCCAGCTCTGGTGCGCTCCAGAGTTTTGTGGCCTCCTTAACCATGATGGAGGTGTTTTATTGGAACTTTCATGGATGTGCATGAAATCGAAATGCGGGTCAATAGTTGATGTTTTATTCATGTGCATGAAATGTGTGTTTTAAGCAACCAACATGGCTATGTGTCTCACTCTGTGTATTTCCAGCCTGAATGTGTGCATGTGGGTGTGTGTGTTTGTGTGTGTGTTGACTGTTGGGTTAATTTCACTTGGCGGATCAGATGAAATTACCACCACACAAGCTCAGACAAGGTGAAGTGTGTTGGAGAACGAGAACTCCAAAATTGGAAGGAGGCTCAGAAATTAAAATACAAGTGAAATATTTTCCATTGTCAGTTGCAGCTGTTTAAAATTATGAAATTGTTCAGAAATAGATCCATGTGTTGTTTCAGAGTTTGCTGACGGATATATTCGAGATCCTCCTCATCGGGTCTTTCTGGATGAACAGTTTCTCTGATTTACACAACACTAAATCACCACTTGATAACTGATAAATATCACAATAGAATGAGAGACAGATACGTTTTGACTTGGAAAATCAAAGTCCATGAATGTGTTTTCTGTTCTTTTTACAGAAACATCTTTCAGACAGTCTTTATCTGATTGGATACACCACATCTTCTCACTAACCTCAGGCTGAGGTGTGCATATCTCAAACTTTATTTATAGGGGAAGCACAAAGTTACAGTTATCCTTGAGTATGTGCATGTCACAACCCTTGTGATTTATTGATTTGACTACTGTAGAATACAAATGCATAATATTACAATACATATCATTGCAAGTATCTGCACTTTTCTTCACACTCCTGATCAAATACAAAACCTGAATGGTTGGTTTTAATTGCCCAGTGGTGGCTTTAACCCAATATACGATCTCATTCACCATGACCAACCTGTTTTTTTTCTGTGTATTATGTCTTGAACAAATCACATTCTGTCTGAGGCAGACCATAATTCAAAGTAAGCCAACATTTCCTCTGGCCACTGTCTGTTCAATCTATATGTACAGAAAGAGTTGTGAGCGCTCATAAATCCTCACTCTGCAGTCAATAAGTCAAAGTTTGGAAAAATGGACATTTAGCCCACTAAGTCCAAATAAAGCAATCTGAAATTAAACTAATCTTTTCAATCCCTCAAAGTAAAACAGTGCACAGGCTGTATGTTAGTGTGCACTATGTGTTTGGTGGATGGGTAGAGACTGGGCCGCTCACCTAAGAAAATCTCTTGTCAGGGAAGATTGAACTGTGGCTCATGTGTGTGGAACGGCAGAGTTTTAGTTTAAGGTCGGGGTGTCGACGCGAGGCCAAGTACTACTTGGGACAGACATTACGCAGAGACATATGTCATAATTCTATATGTGCAGGACACGATACTGCAAATCTCTAGATGCTTGGATTACAGTAATTTATGATATAAGAAAAATAGCTCCACTGGAATTGTTACCTGCAGCGATCATTTCAATCTCACACTCGTTGTATTCCTAGGGATTGTTCTATTCTGTGATCTGGTCTGCATTTTCACTGTTTCTCAGTTCAGTTTGGGGGTTTCTTTTAGTGTTGACTCTTTGTGGTCTTCCTAAGCTATTAATACGACAGTGTTATGTCATGTGTACACTGAAAGCGGACTACTGTACTTCAGTGATTCTCAACTCCTCACTGTCCAAGATGATATTCCACAATTTACATCCAAGTCCCTCGTATGGCAAAGCCATTTGGCTGCTATTTTAGCAAAGCAGCTACAGTATTTCCAGTCGTGCCAAAGCAGCTCCTATCTACTTGAATGGGGGGAAATGCCATTGCCATTATGTACAGTATATTCATTTTGTGACATAACATTTGCTGAAAGTGTAAATGAGCTATATAAGATTTATGCTTATTATGTCAGAAAAACTTGTTTATTATTATTATTAAGGAGCAATATTTGTCCTCTAGATTAGATTTTCAGGAGCTTTTTATAATTGTATTTTTTTACTAAACATATAAAAACAATTTGTCACACATTTACATTAAATAAATGACAAATTATAGCTAAATCAATAATTTTAAATCAATAATCAAGCTAAATAAATATGCCTGTTACTTATAAAACCAAATCAAGTTTATTTAGCAACAATCTGGAAAACGTTTAAAGTGTTTATTAACAAGACATGAAGTACATTTTTTAATAACTGTAATTGTAAGAATTGCTTGCAAATTTCACCATTAATTACCAAGGATCAACAAGTAACAACAATTCTTTAGTAGAACGACTAAAATAATATTTTCTTATTAAACGTACTGCGGTAATATTTGTTTTAGAACTGAAAATCATTTTTTACAGCGTAGTCTCATGTGAGTGTCCATCATTTTAAACATGCAGTATTTATCAAAAGTACTTTCCGCTCTTTTAGCAGTTGGTTGTATTTGCTGGATTTCCTGCATGTTTCCTTCAACTTCCATTTCTTTCTGTCTTTTTTGTTTTTTTTCTCAGGGGTTATGAGAGAGCATTGTGTTTGACATTTTGAAGAATGTGTTTTGGAAAACTGGCTGAAACGATCCTGGCAGCTATTGTTGCTTCCACTCAATCTTTGCTCTAATGGACATGTAGGTGTACGACAAGTCAGCACAGGTATGCAGAGTGTGTGTTTGTGTATAAGGGTGTGCGTTCACATATTAGGGTGTGAATGTGTGTGTGTTGGCAGTACTGTCTGTGTTAATGGTTTTACAGAGGGAGACATACAGTCGTTTGGGTGGGGAAGGTGTCTGTACAGAACAGGTTTATTAATGACTAATGGCTTTAATGTGCGCCATTGCTGTCGCCATACCTTAACTCTACCAGACAATCTTTCTCATGTGTGTCATACACTCACAATGTAGTTTGACAACATTCATTTTATGTGAATATTTTTCTCTTCAATCACAGACATCTGAAAGTCTGTCATTTGATGTTGAAACGTTATACTACCTGAAACGTCGAGCATGCTCACTCAAGCGGTCTTGATTTTGAGGTTTTTAAATCCATTTGCCAGACTAATCCTGTTCAGAATGCACAAGAAGACCTTTGCCAATCCAATTTACTGTTTATCAGGGTCTACGAACTGATCTCATAATCTGACACATTTCCTGCAAACACAAACCTTAATACACGAGGGGCTGATTAATATGATTTTGAGTCTGTGAAATCAATTCTGATATGTAATCTGGACAAACTACCATCATATATCATTACAGAAAAGTTTACATTTGTTTTGAATTCATACTGAACTCAAATGTTTCAAGACATATAACCCTTTAGTTATTATAGGGGTTTTTCAAACATTATGATGTGAAGGCCAAACATGATGCCTCTCTTGCTAAAACATAAAGCCAGCTATATATTCTCATTTATGCTGTGAGTAAAATATTAAGCGTGAACATGTCTAAAATTACGTAATGTACAAAACATTGTTTGCACATAACAAGGAAGAAGAAATCACCAACTTCCACATAACTATATGTAGATTAGATTTTTAAAAACTATTTCTGTGAATATATTTAAATAAGTACCATTGTCAGTGAGCAATAATATCAAATTTGGTTAATGTATTTAAAATTGACCCTTATTTACCTATGAGAAAAAACAAACAGATCACAGCTAACAAAATTCATTATTATTTATTTTTATCTATCTATCTATCTATCTCTCTATCTATCCTAGTCTATCTATCTATCTATCTATCTATCTATCTATCTATCTATCTATCTATCTATCTATCTATCTATCTATCAGATAACTTGTTTATTTATTGTTGGATGCTTATTTTATTTATTTATTTATTGTCACATTTATTTAACTTTTTTGTCAGTTGCTTGCTTGCTTTATTTATTTTTTGTTGGTCAGCTATTGTTTATTTATTATTTATTTATCTATCTATCCATCTATCTATGTTCCTTCCTTATGTAAAAATTGTTTCTTTGTGAGATTACTACAGTAAACTTTAGTATTATTAGTTGCTCTCACATATCTCGCACAGACACACACATTCAGGCAGTCATAATGGCTTTCACAAACAGAAATAGCGCTTTATTCATAACACTAATAATGTAGCTGCAGACGCTGCCATGGCCAAAATACATCAGCTCTTCTATCACCAAAACTCTGTAATATCAAACTTAAGATCATGTGATTCAAAAGAACTAACCTGCAGGAACTCAAAACAGGCTTAATTCATCTGTCAGCATTATCTGCGTTTACTTGACTTTTTTCATCATCGAGTTGGTGAAAAGTTGCACTTTGAAACAGCTGTTCTTTGAAGTGCTGGAGGGGGTAATGAACCTTTGGGGCAGCGCTGAAAGCCGGTGAGAGGGTAGAAAAGGTTTTCAGAGAGGTGGATGACGGCGCTTTGATGTGGTGCACTGACGATAGCCTGTTTAATGTGACCTGTCCAAACTTTAGGATGAACTTTTCCTGACATGTCAAAAAAGAGCAGAGGGGCACCTCTGCCCCAGCCAGGTCTAGGTTGAGCAGCTCTGACATTCCATTGAGTATCAAATGCACTGCATTTCCATGCAATACCAAAATATGAACCCTCACCACTTTGAGAGTTTACAAACTGTCAAAATAAACACTTAGGGTTTCATCCAGCTACAATTTATTTCTTTTGCTCGAGTTACAGGACTGCATTCCCGCTCTCGTGAGGTATTCTCAGGTGCTGGTATTTAAATCCCAGCTGTGGCTTACATAAGTTGCTCCCACTAGTTTAGAGAAGCTAAATAAAACCCAGTGCCTCCATCACTACAGGAAACAAGTGTGGTGGCTTTCTTCCACAAGACAGCTGAGGACTGGGTGAAATATAAAACCAAACACTGAGACGGCACGGTAATGAATTCAGGGTCTCATTAAGGGTCTCCAACTCAATTTCTTCCAGTCAGCAGAAGGCTGGTGTCTTTTCGCTTTGTCTGATTACTGCAGACTTGACTGAGAGACGCCTATAATAACTGCCACATTGTTTGGCTATGCTGACTGAGAGGAATATACAGAGAAAAAGTGGTGAAAAACTGAGGGAAACAAACTCGAGCACAAACCGATATGGAGATCTTGTCTGTTGCTCTTGTACAATGCCATATTGTAAACTGAGCCAGGAACTGTACTGTACAGCATGAACAGACTGAATGCTGGGTATAGCCTGAGTATAAAAGTCCTTTTATAGAAAACATGTGATAAATAATAAAGCTTTGATGACTAAACCAACATGAATTAGGCCTTATTCACTTTCTTAATGCACATTCAATGGTCTTATTGGAAACTGTGGCATTTTATTCCAAAGGAATTTTTTTTTAATCTTTGTAATCTTTCATTATAATGTAAATAAGCTGCTCTTCCTCTGAAACAGCTGTACAGGCTATTAGATAATGTTATAATCAATGGATGAATGCCCCATTTTTTTCTTGTTCAATATTTTTCACTTAGAAATGTCACATGAAATAAATTGATTGCAATGGCAATTCATGTTGATTTTAAAGTGTCTCAGATAATGCAAGCAAATAACACAAAACAGCATTTCAAGCAAATTGTCTTTCGTACATGTAAAATTAGATTTAAAAATGTATGTACATTGACAACATAAATAATGGTAATATAACACACTCTGACTGTTGAACAATATTTGCATTGTAACTCTTAATTATTCACTTCTCCCTGCCCACACGATGTGGCATTTGAGGCTCACTAACAGATTTGTTTGAACGTTTTTTTCTTATTTATTTATATCGTCTTTTAATGCGGTTTTTTGCACATGGTATTTATTTTGTGGTTGGAAAATCTCATTCTGTCCCTGGAAAGCTGTAGCTATTGTGATGCTAATTTTTGCCTTAAACCCTGAGGCTTGTCAGAAAGCCATCGCCATTGTCTCTGCCTTTAACTATAAAGAGAGATTATATGAATTATGTTAACCTATTATCAAACAAAACATGTTTAATTTTGGAACAAGAACTCCGAAATACCGGGAATTCATAAATCAAGCAAGTATTGTTGTATGCTATGAATACGTGGACAGTTAGCCAGTATATTTTGGCTGGCTGGACCAGCAAATGATCCCTTCATGTTTTATCTGTCTCTCTAATAGCTCTTGTTCATTGTAAGGCTGGAAGGATTTGGCACAAGAGACCTTTTCACCTTCACACTCTCGGTAGTGTCCCAGATGCACCTCTGGTGCATGAGATGCTCTGTAGTGCTCATGTGCACCTTCAAAAAAGGAGAAAAACTTTTTAATTCTTCTTGATTATCTTGAGCAGGAGTCTTCAACCTCAAGGGGTTCCTCAGTTGTAGGGGGTCTGCCAGTTAATGTTTGATCCTAAACTTTAGGGTGGCCATGTGTCCTCTTTTTTTGAGATCGAAAAGTTTCACATGCAATAGTCCTTAGGCTTTGTCTTCCTATTGTTTTCATACTTCCTGAGGGTAATGCCTAAAGCGTAGTTTGACCAATAGCGTGCTGTCATTGTCGGTAATCGACCGATTGTGGCGTTCGAGAGGGTGGGATCTTCAGAGAGGTCAAAACAATGCAAATACACATATAATGTATGAGGACAACAAAGCTAAACAGGAAAACAAAGCTAAAACCTGGACGTTTTATGCAATTTAGAAATCCCAGCCAGGACATGTCCGGGTCATCCTACCAAACTATATAACTAAAAATATGCATAAAACAAAAATACAATATATAATATAAGTTCAACCATAGCTAAATTTCAAGTAAAATTAAACTGTAATGCACAAACCAAATTTAGGACTCAGTACATCAATAATGATTAGTTAATTGCTTAGAAATGTGACCATTTCCAATACTTCCCATGATTGTATTGATGCAACAAGTGAAAAAGTAATCATTTCATGCTCTTCTCACAGTATGCCGCCTCTCATTCTTCTAAAACATGCAACTTTTCATTGGCAGCACATTCAGGAAGTGTTTCTCGTTTTCAAAGGGAGAACTTTGAAGTACATGAAAAAGTTACAAATGTCATGGCAGGTTAGACAGTCATAGATTCTGAAAACAAAAATAGGTCCCCAGTGAACAGAAAAGCCAAAGGTGGTCAAGAAATGTCATGATCTTATTTTAATGGTTTTAAGTGGGTGGGCACCCTCTTGGCTGGTTCATACCTTATCATTGGATGGTGCTTGCAGTCATGAATGTTCCTGCTATCTGTGCTACTGGTGTGGTTGGACAACAGTCCAGACATATGGCATGTTTTGGAGTGGAGAAGAGTACATAATTTACTGGATGGTGGTATTATTGTGCATACTATGGCTGGTGTGGTGTGTGGTGGTTTAGAGGACACAACATTTTGTTAATACATGGGTATGAACCTAGTCTTACAAGAAGAGGTTGAGTTATGCGGACCTTTTCCGTGTCCCTGTTACCACGGGCTTATAAAGAATTCAGGACTGCTTTTTTTGACAAGTCTAAAAAGGCGAGAAGTTCCGTTGAGGGGTAGGTTTAGGGGTAGGTTGGTGTAGGGCAATAGAAAATACGGTTTGTACAGTATAAAAACTATTACGCCTATGGAGAGTCTCCATAAACCATAAAAACAAACCTGTGTGTGTGTGTGTGCGCGCGCGTGTGCTCGCTGTCCGACTTCAAATGACATGGGCATCTCTGGCTGCTTAGAGTCTGGAACCTCAGCTGTCATTAAAGTCAGTCAAATTGTGATCCAAATTGTTGACGTCAGTATATCAGAGTAAAACAGCTTCTCAAAAGCAATGGAGAAAAGTTTCGGGCAGGAATTGATTTTGGATTGTTGAATCATTGTTGTTTGCTAACTTCTGTGTTCTCGTGTGAGTGAGTTCTCATTGCTGGAAGACAAGGCTGATTGTCCCACCTTGTAGTTGTTCATAAGAAAAGAGATTTGGTTGCAAGGGGGAGGGGAAGTTAATGTTTTGATGAAAGATTTCCAGGGCACATGAATTAAAAAAAAAAAGATGTGCATGGATAAATCATTTATAAACCGATACTTGCCTATTTAGATTTTATGGTGCAGATCAGAGGCAGGACACTGCAGGGATATTTCCACCTCTGCAGCTGTAAAGAGGTGAAACATTTGTAATGCATTATGAAAACCTGCTCTTTTTGCAAAACACACATACTCATGTGTGAATGTCCTTGCACGATACAAAATATCAAAAGTCAAAAGAGCTGCTAGAGCTTTTCTCAGAACTAATTAATTGACGTTATGGGTGTTTTAGTGGGTGTACACTACAGTTTAAATGTTTGGGTCAGCTGTTTCTTTGAAAGACATTAATAGGCCTACTTTATTGGATGCATTCAATTAATCAATAGTGACAGTAAAGACATCTATAATGTTACAAAATATTTCTGTTTCAAATAAATCACGTCTTATATAATCAAAAGAATCCTGAATAAAACTGTATCACAGTTTCCACCAAAATATATTAAGCAGCACAACCAATTTCAACAATTATAACGATAAAAATGTTTCTTGAGCATGAAATCAGCATATTAGCATGATTTCTGAAGGATCATGTGACACTAAAGACTGTAGTGATGCTGAAAATTCAGCTTTGCCATCACAAGAATAAATCACTATAGAATAGAAATAGAAAACAGTTACTTCGTATATTTTTTTTTACCATATTACATATTACATTTTGTGCAAATAAATGGCCGCCTTGGTGAACATAATAGACTACTTTCAAAGAAGACCAGAAAATGTCAAATCATTTTTGTATTATTTGGACAATACTGCAGTTCTTCCTTCATTTAAAGCCCTTGCATTTCTAGTAATATGTTTTCTTGAAAAGTGTGCATGGGTCACTTTGATAGTTTATCTACTGCAATAAAATTTTAAGCAAGGATAAATTGTCCTAAATACTTTTTAGAGCCATAGTGTGGTGTAAGCAGAGATGGACAGTAGGTGTAGGGTGAGGCTTCATGTGTGGTCTGAGTGTGTACAGGTAGGTGTGGGGTGTGTGTGTGTGGTGTGTGTCAGGTTCACTGCTGCTGATCTCCTGCATGGTCAGCAACCACCGTCATATGAAATGAAACACTCAAGCTAGACTGGGAAGACGGAAAACTCTCTTTTCCCATCTCTTTAATTATGCAATTTTTTTTGCAACACCGTTGGATGTATGAGATCATGTTTACAGGTATTTCGTGCAGGTCATGGATTAGATGAAAGCTGAAGAGTGCAATTTTCAACTGAGTTAGTGCTGTTGTATCAGGACACAGGTTACACGTTGGGGGAATAAGCCTCGCCTTATAGTTGTATCTGTATAGTAAGCTGGGATAGAAGAAAGTATTTTACCATCGAAACATGTCCCACTTCAGCTTTAAGATCTGCCCAGATACCCACAAGTGTATGTTTCACAGCGTGTGCATCATATTGCAATTCACCGACACTGAAAGAAAATATTTGGTGTAGAAACCATTATGATTAACAGTTATATTTTGCAAAATTCACAATTATAATTACAGAAAACAGCAAGTACCACATGAATTAAACATAAAACATAAAAGAGAAAGACTGAAAACAGTTTTCTTTTAAAAAAACCATGCTCAATAATCTTTGTTTCATTTACAAAAGTATATATTTTTTACCTAGACATTTCATAGTACTCTCTCTGCATGTCCTTGATTTTTACTACCCTACACAAACTTGTTTGCTCTCTCCTTTACTTCTTCTTTCACATTTCCTCTCTCTCTCTCTTTTCTTCTGTCTCCACCTCATGGATCTCCTGGAATGGAAACCTTAGAACTGCTGAGTGCTGACAGGAGCAACCAGGTTTGGACTCTGTGGAAGGTGTAGCGGTGAACAGATGGGCTTGAGGAAATGGGAATATTGCGGCATAGTCAAAAGCAGTGGATAAGGACTCCATGACATATGGGCCAGCCCTTGACTGTGCGTGCTTTAACCGTGGTGTGGGTTTTTGCCTAGCAGGTGGTGTAGGTATATTCAGGGACTACCGCAGATTGTGCTTTTGTGAAACAAACACACGTAGAGTGTGGGTCTTGTGTCTGGTGAGGCTTTGACAGGGTAGTGATGTGTCAGGGACTGTGATTGGTGGTGTTGAGTTTCATCTATGGAGATCCACATGCATTCCGGTTATTACTGCCAGCGCAACCATAACCAATTCAGCTGCCTGTTCGGAACATATCTGAAGCGAGGATTACACATGAGGGTGGACACATACCCACTGCTAACCTTTTTACTTTGTCAAATGTTTTATGTTTTGATCTTGTGATGTTTTGTGTTGTGATACACTTTTACTTTGCAGTGTCTTGAACATGTGCGTTACTTAGTAGTAGGAGTAAGAGTAAAGCTGAGTTGTGGGTTACATGCAACTAACCCTAAACCAACCTATCGTTAACCTAACTTATCATGGGTACATGGGAGTAATTGCGTGGTAATCGTATGTTTTTTAAAGTTAACTACCGAGGAAGCAAGGATGCACCTTCTACTTAGTGTGTAACCTTTTTAATAAATAAAATACACAAGTATTTTGTTATAAGTTGTGTTATAGGGTTTACATACGTGTCACTTGGCAGAACGATTCTGGTGGCTGTTTTTTGATTGTGAAAAAAAGAAAGGAGAGGGATTGATGAGAATAACACCTTAAGATGTTAGTAGAGAGGTGTGGGTTGAGCAGATGTCGAGGGAGCTAGTGAGTTTACAGATAGTGTTACTGTTACCTAGCGAGTTGCAAAAAAATAAGAAGTCAGTTTACAGTAAAAATTTCCACAACGATACATAGTTCCTAGAGCACCAACACTTACCAGTTTTAATTTTGGCCCTTGGTTAACCTCAATCACCCAATCTACCGTTATGAGAAAATAGGAGTAAACTTTTACACTATATTATTGCAAATTGTTTGTGTGGAATGTGTGACAGACAATTAGCTATGTAGTGCTGTTTTATCGTTTTTTCGATATTACTCCTATTCCATCTTAGTATGCCGAGTTATAGTTCACTGACACTGACACTGAAATTACAAACTAAAAATTTTAAGTATCACTCTCATTGGGGAGAGAAAGAGAAGTATTGCTTTAAAGATTAGAGCATAAAATATGTTTAATATGTGTAATTTTTGCATTGTGAAAAAGAGTGATTTGGACTACATTATATTTGTTTGTGTGAGAGAAAAAGACAAAGATAGAAGGTGAGTGAGAGTGCAAGTGAGTTCAAAGAGTTAAAGGAAAGAGGACATATGGGTGTGTGAAGAGAGAGAGAGTTTACAAACCCCAGACTGTATCAGTAGGTCTTGGGTGAGGGAAACAGAAACTGTATCTCACCTTAACCTTGACTCTTCATGAAAGGGAATACCATACACATACTCTCTAAAAAGCCCCGCTTTTCTCACAACTGACTGTTAACTAATTGGTGTTTTTGGTATTTTAGTGGATTATGAAGTATATATACTACAGGGTATTAAATTGAGCAAAAGTGCAAGGGTGTTGGTTTGATGTTGATATTGGTGGGGACATGACAGCAATAATTACACAATTTTGATTATGTAAACCAACAACATTACAACAGGCTTACATTCATAACTGAAAAGGAAAAAAAAAGTTATTCAGGGACTGGCATTAATGTTTTAAGTCTATATTGACTTCAATTCATAAATTCTGTAATGTCATTAGTAAACTTTAACAAGGAGGCAATTTAAGTTCAATAGTGCAATCATCAGCATCAGCTTCGATGTACATACAGTACAGGTGCATCTCAATAAATTAGAATGTTGTGGAAAAGTTCTTTTATTTCAGTAATTCAACTCAAATTGTGAAACTCGTGTATTAAATAAATTCAATGCACACAGACTGAAGTAGTTTAAGTCTTTGGTTCTTTTAATTGGTATGATTTTGGCTCACATTTAACAAAAAACCCACCAATTCACTCTCTCAACAAACTAGAATACTCATAAGGCCCACTAAAACCAATTGTTCGGAATTGTGGCTTCTGGAAAGTATGTTGCATGTATGTGTAGGTTCGGACCAAGGTCTGACACACCACTAATTTTTAGTTGGATTTAACAATCATTATCAGTGAGATTAACAAATGGTCACAGGTCCCATCGCACCATAAAATCGGGCTGCAAGGATTTCTGTGTGAACACCATCCCCCCCCGTTGGTCACCATGACAACTAATCATGATATCGCTGGTTTTATGACTCCCCCAGGAATGTGAGTAGGATAACCCACGCTTTGTCCCCATAGAATAGGCAGAGCAGAAATTGACTTTTCTACTAATTAATTCATAGGAAAACAATTCTTTGAATGAACACACATATTCTTCAGCCATTGTGTATATTATTGCTGTTTTGTATTAATCTGTTGTAGTATAGACTATTTTTATTCATGCTTACGATAAACCACTCATTCATATAACCTTACAAATACTGTGTTTAGTATCTATGAATTCGCCTTATGATGATCTAAACAAGATTGTATAGTATATGTTGATACATAGGCAAAATATTAGTGTCCTGAGAATCTTTAGTAATTTCGATTCAAGTTCCAGATACTAAGTTCCATGTTTCAACACAAAGAGCGCTAAAAACCTCCAGCAATTGCCACGTCCCGCTAGGAAATTTCGATCTCTCTCAGTTGGACAAGGACCATCTTGAAGGCGGGGATAGTTCGTCGACCTTAAAGGCCACACTTCGATGGGACCGCCCAGTCACGGTGGTTTCGCGGTAGAGCAGATGAAAGATGTGAAGAAAAAGACGTTCGAAGGATTCGAAAGCTGGTGCAGCCAGGCCGTTCGGACTGTGAAAATTTTCTATTCACCAAAGATTCTCTGACTCAAATTGGTTCTTTTCATCAACTAATTTCAGCAAGATCTTGGGACTTAAGATTGCATCAGGAATCTATTTACAGACAGACGAGACTTGCAAGTATCAAACTTAGTCTTATTAATTGATACATTAAGTATCGGTTACACCTTTTTACAAAGGTGTGTGTGAACTAAGAATCTGACATTTTCCCTCAGGCTTAGATCGGCTGAATATGCAAAGTGTTCCATAAAATTCATTCTTTATGCCTCTTTCTGAGTGTGTAAACTTTACCCACCTTCCAGATCCAAGTATTTGTGTGTGTGTGTAGTAGTTAGACCAGTTAGGTGTGTATGTAGGGTGTTAGACCAGTTTATGTGTTTGTGTGTTAGACCAGTTTATGTGTTTATTTAGTTATGTCGAGGACTCGTTTAAGTGTTTATGTAGTTAATAAAACCTTAATTGTATCACACTTGACGTGTTCATTGTTGCTCATAACCGGAGTCACTAATCAGGCAGATTTACGTTACAAGCTTATAGAAATGTACAGTAAGAAGTTCTTTCCTTTAACCAGGAAATTAACGTTCTTAGATTTGACAAGACAGTTGACCTGAGAGGTCAGCAAATATCTACAGCGGATCTAAAATATAAATAATTAATTATAACTAGTTATGGTAAATTATTCATATTTCCTGTTGTGAGCTAAACTTTCGCTTACACTGTACATGTACTCAATATTTGGTAGGGGTTTCTTTTGCTTTAATTACTGCCTCAATTCGGCGTGCCATCAGTTTGTGGCACTGCTGAGGTGGAATGGAAGCCCAGGTTTCTTTGACAGTGGCCATCAGCTCATCTGCATTTTTTTGTCTTTTGTTTCTCATTTTCCTCTTGACACTTTGATTCTCTATGGGGTTCAGGTCTGGGGAGTTTGCTGGCCAGTCAAGCACACCAACACCATGGTATTTAACCAACTTTTGGTGCTTTTGGAAGTGTGGGCAGGTGCCAAATCCTGCTGGAAACTGAAATCAGCATCTTCAAAAAGCTGGTCTGCGGAAGGAAGCATGAAGTGCTCCAACATGTCTTGGTAAACGGGTGCAGTGACAATGGTTTTCAAAAAAACACAATGGACCAACAACAGCAAATGACATCGCACCCCAAATCATCACAGACAGTGGAAACTTAACACTGGACTTCAAGAAACTTGGGCTAGGAGCTTCTCCACCCTTCCTCCAGACTCCAGGACCTTGGTTCCAAATGAAATACAAATCTTGCTCTCATTTGAAAAGAGGACTTTGGACCACTGGGCTACAGTTCAGTTCTTCTTCTCCTTAGCGCAGGTAAGATGCCTCTGAAGTTGTCTGTGGTTCAGGATGTGGCTTAACAAGAGGAATACGACAAATGTATCCAAATTCCTTGACACGTCTGTGTGGTGGCTCTTGATGCCTTGACACCAGCCTCAGTCCATTCCTTGTGAAGTTCACACAAAATTCTTGAATAGATTTTGCTTGACAAAAAGGCTGCGGTTCTCTCGGTTGGTTGTGAATCTTTTTCTTCCACTCAACTTTCTTGTTAACATGCTTGGATACAGCAATCTGTGAACAGCCAGCTTTTTTGGCAATGGATGTTTGTGGCTTACCCTCATTGTGAAGGGTGTCAATGATTGTCTTCTGACAACTGTCAGATCAGCAGTCTTCCCCATGATTGTGTAGCCTAGTGAACCAAACTGAGACCATTTTGAAGGCTCAGGAAACCTTTGCAAGTGGTTTGAATTGATTAGCTGATTGGCATGTCACCAAATTCTAATTAGTTGAGATAGTGAATTAGTGGGTTTTTATTAAATGTGAGCCAAAATCATCACAATAAAAGAACCAAAGACTTAAACTACTTCAGTCTGAGTGCATTTTTATTTAATACACGAGTTTCACAATTTGGGTTGGATTACTGAATTAAATGAACTTTTCCATGACATTCTAATTTATTGAGATGCACCTGTATGTAGAGCACTTGCAGGCAGGGTGCAAAGTACACAGTGTATTTCTGCATTTCTAATGAACACAACTTTCACATGCATCTGATTGACAGATAAATGCTGCTTTTATTTCCGTGTGTTTTAATTTTGTGGAATTTCAGTTAACAACATGAATTAAAGTGAAAGAGGGTAGTACATTAACTGAACTGTGCTCGTGATGCTATGTGTTAAACACTTTATTTTCGTACCCCATCCATGCACATCCTTGAAAGAGCGCCGTTTTCTATAACGTATTTACTATAACTTCTCAGGTAATGTCAGAGGTACTGTATGACCCATTTCAGACAAGGCCAAAATTACAACAACAATCAAGTATCATAGTTTATACAAAAATATTAAGCAGCACAACTGCTTTCAACATTTATATATTAAGAAATGTTTCTTGAGCAGCAAATCAGCATATTAGATTGATTTCTGAAGGATCATATGACCCTGAAGCCTACAGTAACAGTGTTTGCTAAAAATTCAGCTTTGCAATCACCAGAATAAAAAAATGAGCCACAAGATTAGCATTTTCATAAATCATTGCATGCATCTGGTGAGGTGAGTTTCGTGAGGTAATGCTGTCTGCTTTTACATCTCAGTGGCATTTATAGTCTGTATTTATATCTGTGTTGTGAATGTGATGTCGGTGGCTACAGTGCTGAACAGTGAGATTGCTCCTGTAGAGAGTAGCTGTCCCATGGAGAGATAGTGCCAGTGTGGACATGTACATTCTGTAAGTGTGCTTTGTGCCGAGAAAAAAAAGGTCACAGGTCAGCCGGGTCAAAAACATTAGCATGTATACACATGGCTCTGGATACCTGCCCATAGAGAGTTCATAGAAAGAAGGTACGAATGACCTCTCAAACTGATTTATGCTTTGCATAAATGCAGCTGTCTGAATGCTAATTGAGGTTGAGCGAGGGTCAGTACTTCAGCTTTGATACAGAGAGAGAGAAAGACACCAGTGATTAGTTAGAGAGCGAGTTTGCATATGCATGCTTTTTACTGAGGATGTAGAGTTGAATGAATTTCAGGTTTGTTTTTATGGAAGCCAGTGCTTTTCATTCAAAGTCACTGCCAAGCGAATATGGGTGTTTTTTATTCCTTTCTTTAACAAAAAGAAAAACAATCTAACCTGTTAGTTAAATATAAATAAACCCCTTGAACAACAACAACAACAACAAAAGTACTTAACAGAATACCAATGAATGAAGATTCAAGTGAAGGAGCAGTCATAAATCAAACTGGAATATCTTGCTCAGGGACCAGTAATGACAGGACAGACCTGTGGCCTCTGGAACGCCATTGGATTGTACCAACAACATAACCGTGTTTCTACTTGCCTGTTTGGGTGGATGAATACTGAAGGGAGTTATTAAAATATAAGTCTGAGTGAAAGACATCATTAAAGGTATGTTAAATGGGAAACATTTACTACATCAGGAACTACCTCCTGAGCAAAAGACAAGTAGGCAGTGATTGTATACAACTTCTAAAGACATTTCTAATGTGTGTCTCTGTTTGTGAAGTGAACATTCCCTTGTAATCACTTCCACATATGAGAGATTTTTCCTGAGCACCTCGATACACCATTCTCTCTGTACCATGTAAACACAGCACTGTTGTAACCAGTCCATGTGCTCTTTAACCCAGAAATAAAGGTTCAGTTCTTGGCACAAGAGCTCAAACTTTGCTCAGACAACACTAATGTGACAGTTTATCCATATGGCCTGTGGTGGAGGTGTATTTTGAGTGTCTGTAAGGGCCAAAGTCTAGACATTGTTGCTGTAAGTGCTGTTACATTTGAATCCTTAAAGTTCATTATCTGCTGAATGAAACGTCATTCATCATCACACGAATGCTTTCATATAAACAGACCTGAAGAGTGCGTGAGTCAGGAGCTGTAGATTGAACACTGAGGCTGTAGATGGAGAGGGCCGGTCGGAGTCTTTCTCTCTAATTAGGCTCATGTGATAAGAAACAGATGTCTATTAATAAATTGATGGTGTGCTTTGTGTTCCCTCAAATGCCTGTGTTCCAGGAGCAGAGCAAGGACATAAAAGCATTCCTGCCAGTTCCTCTGTGGGACGCCGAGCTCAGCACACATGCACATAGTTCACGATCCTGAGTACAACTAGACCTGTGAACAGCTGTATTCAGCTTATGGTTCTTACATGTAAACAAGCCCAAACAAAAGGCTGGAGAATATTGAATTTCCAGTCAATCTATATGTTTCTTATATCATGAATAATAAAAATTACAGTATACTGTATAAAGAAAACTGTGCTTCCACCTTAAAAAAAGATCCCTTTGAAACTTGTATAAATAATGTATTGTAAAGATATTTAATGCACAGTATAATCAGTTATCTTAATCTGTATAATATATATCTTTTCATAATTAATTGCAAACCACAGTTATAATATATTTTAATATACTCAACTATTTATGGTCAAACTTCAAAAACGGCAATGCATTATAACATGTGACACATTAAATGTGGTGTTGCTGTTTAATACTCTTTAAAGGTAGAACTATTAAAAGGTAAATATTGTAATATATTATAATTGTGGTTTTAATTATTAATGAGAACATACACTACTGTTCATTAGTTTGGGGTCAGTATTTTTTTAATGACTTATGTTCACCAAGGCTGCATTTATTTGATCAAACCTACAGTAAAAACAGTGATATTGTGAAATAATATTACAATTTAAAACAACCGTTTTAATTTTAATATGTTTTAAAATGTAATTTATTCCAATGTTACTCCAGTTTTTGTTCCAGTGTTACTCCAGTCCATTTATTCCAGAGTTACGTTTTTTTTTTCCAGGATTCTTTGATAAATAAGTAAAAGTTTAAAAGACCTTCACTGTCGCTTTTGATCAGTTTAATGCTTCCTTGCTGAATAAAAGTATTAAATGGCTTGAAAAATCGTATAAACACCAAACTTTTGAATGATAGTGTAGAACTAATTATAAGGTGTGTTGTAAGACCTTGTGAACACATACAGTAATAACGCAGCTAAGAGTGTTTAACAATGCATTAGGAGTATGCAAACTTTAAATAAAGTGCTATTATGTAAGCTGTTTTGAACTTACACTGTAAAGCTAGTTGAATTGCTGTGTGTCATAACCTTTTGCTTATTGGTAATCACCATTCTTTCACATACTATTCTGCATTTACAAGTTCAAGAGGTGACTGTGACATTTGAAGGTTAAAATATTTTGTGAACCAGTGTGGAATGCATCATTCTAGGCCTTGATGCTTCCAGATGTCTCCTGTCTTTTGTTTGGGCTTGTTTACAAATCAAAAGTATTTAGTTTCTTTCCAATCACAGCTAATTCAATTGCACTTCCTGTTCTTTCAATCCAGTCAGTTGTGTAGAACAGCACAGTCTCTGCCTGAGGCGCAGTGGCTGCTTATTGTTATGGTGCCTTTTCTTTCTTTCCTTGGAGAAAAAGTTCATTGACTCCTTCAACCGGTTTTTATGTTTTCCTCCACATGCCTGGAAAAGTGAAATCCATCTTTTCTTTGTATCTTTCTTTCTTTCTAAATTTTATATCATCGGTACTCACTGTGTTCAGCTCAAATGTACCCATCTAAACATACATGGAATAGAAAAATAAAGAAAAGCCAGTATATTACATCACTAGATTAAAGAGAGAAAGATTAAGCTCCTCTGGTCTTTCTGGGGTTAAAAGGGTATTTGACACCCTGTACACAATGGAAGGAAGTGAAGTTTGTTTTTGCACCTTCCCTCGCGCCAGAATCAAACTACACAAATATACATGGAACTCAGACCCTCAGAGTTCTCCCTATCGCTTTCTTTCTCTGTGTGTGTGCATTAGTGGCCTCCTGGGCCCCTTGCGGTTCCCCGCCGATGCCTGTTGGCACATTGACTGAGGTCAGAATAATAGACAGCACGCTGATGGACCGTGACTTGAGAAAGACCATGCTTATATACTGGAAAATGTTTTGTCAGGTAACCTAAAATGAGCTTGATGTGATATAAGATCTTAATTAACTGATTAAAAGCCAGAAGTATGATTTAATTTGACTACATCAACGTGACTTGTAGGGCTGGGTAAAAATATACATTTTATGATATGATTATTTTATCTTAATTTTGATTTCTCTGTATAGAATCACAAGATTTTACCATATTGCCAACACAATCTCATGGCTATTTATAAATATACTACATTTTGGGTGAATTGGTGGCTAATTTTTATGGATTTGTACAATATCATATAAGTTTTCATACATGCTGCTTAGTGATATTTTTATTTAAGGGCGAACCATCATGTTTACCTTTTCTCTAAAAATACGCTTTTTGTTTGATTCACAGTGTACAGATTCATACAAAATCTCCACCTGGTGAATTATCTGCGTTTTCCTGTGTGATTGGGTTGATATTACAGTGTTTTCTGCAACATGTTTTAAGTGCTAAACTACAGCCCTACAGTAGAATAAGTCATATTTTACCCAAGATTCCAGTGCACTGTGAAATAATAATAAAGCATGACATAATCATACAGTGCAGTCAGTGTAATCCAAATGTTTTTTTTTTCAGTTCTTTTGAGTGAATCACAAACATATAGCTCAACTGTATTCCCATTCCAGACCAAATGCGCCATTCCTTGTAATTAATTGTTCAAAAAGACTCACAAGCTTTCTGTTCACTTTTAAATAAACTGCATAGTTTGGGCATTTTAAATTAATTTCCTTCATATGTAAACAAAATGAAGTACTGTATGCCCCATTACTTTAGAATCAAGTCAAATTGAATCACAAATCAGAATCTATCAAATCAATACACAGTTCTACTTAGTTTATTAGGTTATGTCAGTGAAAGCAATTTGTAAGGGTTAGATCAGCTAGAATTAACACCAAACAAAACAGAGAAGAGATGAAAAAGATAGCCTCGTGAGAAAAAGATCAAAGAAAAGGTGAGTAATCGAGATGAAATGTAAGACAGAGGAGGGAAAGGACTGAGGTGGCAAAAATCCATCTAGAATCCCAACAGAAAAGCTTGAAAAATGGAGCAAGTGAAAGAAAGAGAATGAAAGGGAGACTCGATTCCAAGCCCACACATTATTGGCCAGCAGTGAAAGCGGTGGAAAGAAAAGAGTGAGTGTGTGAGTGAAGGAGAGAGGCAGGGAATGTCATGCATGAGCTGCCTGCCAAGCTTTAGGGGAATGAGCAGTTTAAGTGGCATATGAGTCCAGCCTGACTGACTTACGTATGTTTAATGTATGTTGTATGCTTTCATCCTTTAGTACTGCAAGTAGGATTTAGTACTGCAAGTAGAAACACTGCACTGTTTACATTTGCAGTAAGACTCTTATCTCCATTGTTATTTCTGTTGCCTCAGTACCTTTACATGGAGCATTGAATTCCGATTACAGTCAATTTAGAAGTCCAATCAGAATGCCCAAACGATTGAAATTTCAGTCTGGTTGAGAGGGGTGGGATAAGCCTTTTCTAATCTGTTCAATAAGACATGTAAATGATGTAAAAACTCAAACTTGAAAAGTTTTGCGCATGTGCATTGATGCAGAAATGGCGTAATTTACACGAGCTGTAGTTGTTGTTGTTGAATATAATAAATGACTCTCGTGTTGATCTAAAATGCTCTTTCCACTCATCGTCTGTGAAGTGGTGCAGGATAACGTTGTCCCACAAGTGCTTGCCTCAAACGCTCATCTGTAGACTGTATTGCTTTGGGTGCGGGAATGGGCGTTTTTACAGCTTGATTAATAATAAGCATCATTGCACAAAGTTTCATGTGCTTGTTCTCTCCTAATTAGGACCCGAAATAGATAAATATTAAGTCTGCTTTTTAAAACATAGTAAAGGAGGATGGTTAGTATGCAAAAACAGCGGGAAACTCTGTATATCCATGCAGTGTGTGCATTTCAAACAATTAAACCCGATCACTTTTAGTGTTAATGTAAACACTATGTTCGGATTCATCAATCAGAACGATTTAATTCCGATTATACACGGAGTGTTATGGTAAACAGGTCGGCTTTACAATCTGTTAAATAGGAAGTACAGACAAAACCCCATAAAATAACCAATCTTTGTTATAGTATAAAAAATATGCCATACACAGACACGTGTACTAGGTTCTTAGTTGTGCTTGTCATTAGGTCTTGCTGTGGAATAGGTTACAGAGACATGCTCTATATGTTCTTTGTCATATGCCTCCAAAACAAAAATTTTGCAGAGACCTATGTCCAATGTATATCATGCGACTGTTTTTGGCAAGACTCAGAGTAAAGAAAGGATGTGTGGCAGATATTTAGTATGAAAATAGATTTAAAGCGCGAAACACAGGTTTCAGGGACCGAGAGCCATTCAAAAAACTACTGATTAATATGGCTTGCTGTTATATTTGACATTTTTGGCTGGAGTGTGTGGCTTTATGGGAGTCACTATTAACGGCCGGCTCAACACCCTTCAATCATGCTCGGCTAAGACCACGGGCCTGGAGAAAACACTGGAGGCGTAGAGGACCTCTGAGAGAGTGCGGATAGCTGAACTGAACTGCGGCTACCAGTCAGTCTAGCAGAGAGAGTGAGAGTTGTGGCTCCAGCTGGTGTGTTTTATTAGTAATTAGCTGTAATCAGTCCTCTCAGCTCTTTGGGTGTTCCAGAGCCCTGTTTTCACACGCTGACACACACACATACACACGTAAACACAGTAAACAGGCAGCTAGCACTACTGCGACATAAGTACTGTATGAGTACTATCAAAGAGAAAATTAAATCTAAAGGTTAAAATTATCGTTTTTTTTGGCAGTATTGCCTGTTACTTTGTGTATTTTTGCTGTATTGAAAATACCAAATTAAGTCAAAGCAGAATGAACACAGTAGCAACGCTATAGTGGTGTTTCATTCCTGAATGAAACAGGGGCTAGAATTAAGTCCTTGGACGAACAAATTTGGAAATGCATACAGAAGTGGTGTTTCAATCCTGAATGAATTAATGTTTTTAAATGAATCAGTTGACCGAATGATTCAGAGCAACTCACAGTAGTGGTGTTTCGTGCCTGAATTGTGTTTCTAAATGAACTGCTTAATCAAAGGATTCCGAGCAACTCAGTGTATTGGTGTTTCTTTCCTAAATGAATCAGTGCTTCTGAAAAAACTGGTTGAGGTGAATGAGGTCGACGCACACAGTCGTGTGTTTCCTCTCTGAATGACTCATATTTTGAGCAATTGGTGACCGACGTTTTCAATTTGATGCATTCTCAAAATAGTCACTGCGTTTCCGCCTGAACGAATCAGCGTTTATTTCACCCTAATAGTTGCGTTCCAAGCGCCCACACACCGCTCCCGCCCACCCCAAGCCCCCCCCCCCCCCCCCCCCCCCCGCCCCCCCCCCCCCCCCCGGGCCCACCCCCCCCCCCCCCCCCCCCCTCCCCCCCCCCCCCCCCCCACCCCCCCCCCCCCCCCCCCGTCCCCACCGTCGCCCCTTCCACCCCCCCGCCACCCCCCCCCACCACCCCACCCACCACTTTCATCAAGACAGACATTGTTGCCCATCTAATGACATAATGATGGCACTGCAGTCACGAAAACATTTTCGTTTAGTGACTGTCAGTCAATGAAAAACACAGAGCAATATTATTATATAACCAAAACAAACAACAAACAACAAGCAAAGCAACAACAACAAAAAGATTTTATCATAGGCTGAAACACAGATGCATTGTAAAAATGGCCAGTTTAAGACCTTAAATTGCATTTTGACATACTTTTCTGTGAAACAATTTAAATATTTAATGAAAGACTGAACATGTAAAATTATTACGGGTGTTACCACATTAAACAATGGTGCTTTTACAATATTTTTAAAAAGGAAATATTCTCTGTATTACTATCTCGCGTTTGCTACTATCTTAAAAATAAAGGTGCTCACGATGCCATAGAAGAACCTTTTTGTCTCAATGGTTCCATAAAGAACCTTTCACATCCATGGCCGGAACCTTTTGTTTTCACACAGGTCGACTTTGAGGTGAAAGAAGGTCTTCAGCTTATCAAAAAGGTAAGGAAAGACATGTGTGTTCACAAAGAACGCTTGTGACGTGAATTGGTTCTTTGTAGGAACCCAAAATGGTTC
Organism: Sinocyclocheilus anophthalmus; assembly: GCA_018155175.1. Classification (NCBI taxonomy): domain Eukaryota; kingdom Metazoa; phylum Chordata; class Actinopteri; order Cypriniformes; family Cyprinidae; genus Sinocyclocheilus; species Sinocyclocheilus anophthalmus. Next base: position 235,673 of record JADLZN010005037.1, on the reverse strand, counting down.
TTCTATGGCATTACTGTGAAAACCCTCTTTTGTAACCTTTATTTTTAAGAGTGTATTTGAATGCATATGATGCACTAAAATAATTTGAACCATATACAAAAAAAAAAAATCTTAAGCAACATTATTAGATACGACAGCAGTAAAGTGAGTACTTTGAGGTAGGCTTTTATTTGAGATACAGTGGGTTAATATTTTGAAGGTTAATTGAATTTGAAGGTAATACATTATAGTTTTTGGCTAATTTAAAACAACAAAATCATTTAGAAAATTCATAAAATGCCTTGGTTAAAAAAGCTGGCCCATTTTCCTTTCATCAGTAACTGATAAATTCCCTCCTGCTTGTTTGGAGTTCTTGAAGGAGCTGCTTGTTTGTATGTTCCGGTCTTAATATAAAAGGTGGTCCTCTCTTTCTCATACAGTGATTTGTGTGTGTGTGTGTGTGAGACGTGGATGTGTGTGCTGAGGTGTGGCGCGTAGCTGCAGTGCGAGTGTGTCTGCATCCATCATTAGTTGGCAGCGTGGTGAGTTCGCGGTGTTCCTTCTGTCTCTCTATAATGGCTGGTATCCCTCACAAGAGTTACTGGGCCTCCCCTACTGACCTACACGCACACACACACACACATACATACCCTAAACCTGATTAGAGGGGTTAAACTGCATTAGAGCATAATGAAGCGGCCTAACTACCATATTCTCAACTCTAACAGCTGTAGATGAATCACAAACCTCTGCAGGAACATTTACCCAATTCAACATTTAAATGAATGTGGTATTTAAACTATTTCAAGACTTTAGCAACACTATATTTGATCTAAACAAACACTCACTATTAAGTATTTCCCAACAACTGACTCCACTTTAAATAAACCTGTTGTGCTGTTGCCCATTCGAGTGTCTGTCTTTTGTTTCTCAGAAGCTTGGGTGATGCCAGGTAATGTACGGTATGTATGTGTATGTCCACCTGCTTTAATCTAGTGCACATTATAAACTACAAATCTGAGTCGACTTTCCAAAGAGAGCTGCATTTTCACCTGCCATATGTTATTGAGGTTATATTTAGGTAACATTTCTAGGAATGTTACATAATATTCCCAACATTTATGCCACTTACAGTACTGTTGCCAGGAGAGTTCTATGGAAATTTGAGCACAAGGTAACATATTCGCAGACTCTTAGTTTATCCACAATTTGTATACAAACGTTAACATAATATTGTATAATGCAGTTAGATCAGTTACTGATGTTTAGCATTATATCATGAGCATTTAAGTTCCGTAATCATCAGTGACTGACGGTGACATCATCGTGCTTAGTTAACATAGATTGGTAGACTGTAAAAAAACTGACCGATTGATCAAGTAAAAGTCATGGCAACTTAGTTTTTACATTGACTGCATCAAAAAAAAGGTTTGAGGCAATTTCAAGCTTTATTATATGAAATGCTACTATTTCAGCAGGTTTAATGTAATTTAAGTTGAAATTACTTGTACAACCAAGTTGATTATGCTTAAAAATTTAAGGCAGCAACTGAATTTAAGCTTTTAAATTGAAATAGGTGAGATTTTTTTTAAAGTGACATGAAATATTGATTTGAGAAATAATTTGATTATGTAAGATGAAAGAGAGATATGAAACTATCACCGATATGTAGGAAATCAGTTGCTTAAAACAACAGTCAGTTATAGCACAGTTTCGATCATAACACAAAATTATTTTACCGCACAATGATGCAGACAGAATCAAGTATTAAAGAGATACCATTCAAACATTTTGTCAGCAAACAGAAGAAGACAACACAGGTAAATGATGGTCTCACAGAGCTTTATTACAGGCTTCAGGAGAGGAGCAAGCAATGATCACAGGTGAGATAATATAGTTGATAATCTTGAGCAAAGACTTAGCTTAACAGTCACTGAGGTTTCTTTGCAGGGTGAGGCTGAGACAACGTGCTGGGAGGAAGACAGAAGATGATGGCAGACAAATGGGGAATAGGCAGTTCGACAAACAGGTAGGTAGAGCAGGTAAAGCCTAGTTCACACTACACAACTTTAAACATCTGCAGATCGCTGTGCTATTCAGACTACATGATGTGCTGTCTGTCTTGAAGTCGTTGTGGTGTTCACACTACGTGACACTATGTAAATGATCAGCAACAGGGTAGCACTACACGAGCGGACTACAAAACGACTCCTCGTGGTCCCCAAACCACGTTGTCACGAAAACACACGCGAGAAGTTGAACTGGAATGACATGAAACAACAAGTGAAACAAAATAGACATCGGGAAGAAATTAGCGCTGCAAGCTTTTTGCTCGATGAAAAATTTTGCTCAATTTATTGTGTCCAAATTTTTCTTTAAGCCATGTGGCTGCTGTTGTTTTTCTTCCGGTAACCTCAACCCATGCCTTGCTCTCTGATTGGCTGCAACTCGTCACAACACCTGACACCACGTGATTTCGAGTTGGCCGGCTGGTCCAGATATTTGGCATGCTAGATATTCGTTTTGTGTCGGCGAGCCTCTTTGGTGCGTAGTTGAGTAGTTCATACATAAAGATTGCCGAGCACTGATCACCTGCTGATTTTCCCCCGATCACAGCCCGACCTGTCAGCGAGCTCGTTAACTTACAAATCGGGCTTAAAATCCTGTAGTGTGAACTAGGCATAAGTTGATGCACGCTCGTGAACAACAAGACCCGGCACTGAGGTGATGATGGGAAGTGGCTTTATACTGTGACTGATAGTGTTGAAGGTGAAGTGCACAGGGAATTAGGTGATGTGATGGGGGGGTGGGAGAGGAAGATCTGGTGTGCTGGTTGACTCGGGACCATTTGGGGTGAGTAAGATTTTATTTGATTTTTTTGTAATAAATTGAAAGTTTTATTAAGCAAGGACGCATTAAAGTGATCAAAAGTGATAGTAAAGACATTTTTAATGTTACAAAAGATTTCTGTTTTAATACATTGTGTTCCTTTGAATTTCTATCATCAAAAGAAATCATGGGAAAAAAAGCACGGGTTTCCACAAAAAAAATATTAAGCAGCACAACATTTTCAACACTGATAATAATTAGAGGATGTTATCTACCTTATCAGACCTATTAGTGTGGACTTTAAACTAAAGGTATTACTGAATGATTTGTGAAGGATCATGTGACAATGAAGACTGAAGTAATACATTTTAAATTCAGCTTTGCCATCACAGGAATAAATTACATTTTAAAATATATTAAATGTTCTATTTTAAGTAAATAAAAAATTGTTCAAATAAGATGAACAGGTCACTTGGTCAGCATAGATATTTCTTTCAAATAATTACTAATCCCAAACTTTTGAACAGTAGCGCACATTCAATTTGTGAAACTGCGTCTTAACTAACACACAACAAAGTTTAATGCTGTATATTTGTTCAAGTACTGTGATGTAGTTGAATTACTTGCTATGGGCTACAGAACTGAGAGTGTGCCTATACTGTCTGTATCTTGACTTTAATATGAGAATGCATGTGTCCCCTCTCTTTCAAACCTCTGTGCATCTGTGTGTGTGCGTGTTTGTGAATGGGCCATGACTCACATGTCAGGGGCCCAGTGTCTGTCTGCTGCCAGCTCTGCATATTTTCAGAGTCAAAATGTGAAAATATCTGAGACTCAGCCCACCCCTGTGCGTATATGTGTGTGAGTGATGGGCCTTGCACAGTATGGTTTAAATAGACACAGGAGACTAGCCAAAGAAGACAACTGAACAACTGTGAAAAGGCAAGGACCTGTGGCAAGTGACTGGGAGCAGTTTCAAATTATATGGGTCATTTAAAAGTCTAAATTGTGTGTGATTTATAATTTTTTTTAAGTAACACAATTAAGCATTATCACAGATTGTTGATATTGCTTTATACAAGTTCAATATACAAGAATGTATTATTGTCTGAAATTTAGTTTACACTGTAAAAAAGAAATTGTAAAAAACGGCAGCTGTGGTTGCCAGAACTTTACAGTAAAAAAATGGTAGCAATATTTTAGTTTTTACAGACTTAAGTTAAATTCACAATAAAATACCGTATTTCATTAACTGATGTAATGTTAATATACCAACCTATTGAAGTTCTGAAATCTGTTTAGAACCTTTGTAATACACTGATAACCACCAAAAAATAGATGGATCTTTTCACTGTAAAAGCAGTACCGTCATTGATCACTTCACAAAACTGTATTAACCGTACTTATCACATGAAATGCCGCCTTACAGTTTTTAAATATATTGTAATGTGAACGGACTGTGATAAGCCAGATAATAAGAAAAAGATTTTATGTAGCATTTACAGTCTGTGTACGTTAAGAATCATGATTATTTTTATAGTGTACAATTTAGCTACACGCTTGTGTAGTCATCTGGTGTTTCTGAATAACAGAATTCACAAATTCAAGTTAGTGTTTCTTAAAAACAAGATGAAAAGCAAAAGTTGGTTTTGATCAGAAATAAGATCAAATATCTGCACTGTGGTAGAAACATAAACTTGTCCCTTTGGTACATTTACAGTATGTCAACATTGTGAAGTGGATCATAAAAGATTTCATTAAAGTGGTCCTAAAACAATTAAACCCTACCCATTCTTGTCTTGGGACAACTTTGATGAACTTTTTGATCCACTTCAAATGTTGCATGAACCTTAATTAATTTGACTTGAAGATCAGCAATCGGTTAACTGAATGATTCAATGACTCAGATTGACACTTTTTAAAGCCATCTACTGAAATAACGATATAACTTAAAGAAAGAATTACTGAAAAATCTTGGGCAAAGCATTTGAGTGCCATGAAAACTTAAACCTGGACCCGATCCAAAATATTTGGAATATATAGATATAAGATTAAAAATCAGATACTATGATGTAATATAATATAAATATATATATATCTATATACAGTGGGTACGGAAAGTATACACACCCCCTTAAATTTTTCACTCTTTTTAATATTGCAGCCATTTGCTAAAATCAAAAAGTAAATTTTTTTTTCTCATTAATGTACACACAGCACCCCATATGACAGAAACCACGACCGTGTTACAGTTGCAGATTTATCAAAACATCAACAACTGGGAATATCACATGGTCCTAAGTATTCAGACCCTTTTGCTGTGACACTCATATATTTAACTCAGCACGTCCATTTCTTCTGATCATCCTTGAGGTGTTTCTACACCTTCATTTGAGTCCAGCTGTTTTTGATTATACTGATTGGACTTGATTATGAATGCCACACACCTGTCTATATAAGACCTGACAGCTCACAGTGCATGTCAGAGACAGAATGAGAACAGGAGGTCAAGAGGAACGACTGAAGAGCTCAGAGACAGATTGTGGCAGAGGCACAGAATCTGGCCAGGGTTACGAAAAAAAAGTTCGGCTGCACTTAAGGTTCCAAAGAGCCCCTAGTGGCCCCATAGTCCGTTTAAATGGAGAGACGGTTGGGAACAAACCAAACCTTCCTAGAGCTGCAGTCTGGCCAAGAACAGTGAGCTACGAGGGGAGGAACGAGGACCTTGAGGTGAGAGAGGTAAAGAAGAACCAAAGATCACTGTGGCTGAACTCCAGAGATGCAGTCGGGAGATGGGCGAAAGATGTAGAAAGTCAACCATCACTGCAGCACCTCCACCAGTCGGGGCTTTATGGCAGAGTGGCCGACGGAAGCCTCTCCTCAGTGCAAGACGCATGAAAGTCCGCATGGAGTTTGCTAAAAAAAACACTGAAGGACTCCAAGATGGTGAGAAGATACGATTCTCTGGTCTGATGAGACCGAGATATAACTTTTTGGCCTTAATTCTAAGCGGTATGTGTGTAAAAAACCAGGCACTGCTCATCACCTGTACAAAACAGTCCCAACAGTGAAGCATGGTGGAGGCAGCATCATGCTGTGGGGGAGTTTTTCAGCTGCAGGGACAGGACGACTGTTTGCAATCGAGGGAAAGATGAATGCGGTACAGGGATATCCTGGACGAAAACCTTCTCAGAGTGCTCAGGACCTCAGACTGGGACGAAGGTTTACCTTCAAACAAGCCACTGACCCTAAGCACACAGCTAAAATAAGAAGGAGTGGCTTCACAACAACTCCGTGACTGTTCTTTAATGGCCCAGCCAGAGCCCTGACTTAGACCCAATTGAGCATCTCTGGAGAGACATAAAAATGGCTGTCCACCAACATTTACATCCAACCTGACAGAACTGGAGAGGATCTGGCAAGGAGGCGAATGGCAGCGGATCACCCCCACACACAACACCACCCACGCCCATTCCAGGTGTGAAAAACTGGTTGCATCTTTCCCAAAAAGACTCATGGCTGTATTAGGTCAAAATGGTGCTTCTACTAAATACTGATCAAAGTGTCTGAATACTTAGGACCATTTGATATTTCAGGTTTTCTTTTTTAATATATCTTTAAAAATGTCAACAATTCTGTGTTTTTGTCAATGTGGGGTGCTGTGTGTACATTGAGGGGAAAAAATTAACTTAAATGATTATAGCAAATTGCTGCAATATAACAAAGAGTAAAAAAATGTAAGGGGGTCTGAATACTATCCGTACCCACTGTATATATATATATAAACATTGCTTCTGTGATTTAAAAAAATAACAATTTTAATTCTTGCAGGTGATTCATGGGAAATAATCTGAAGCAGTAATTTGTTACAGAGGTTAAAAAGTTTCACCGTGGAGCTTTTGGAGATCATTTCTGTCCTTAATGTCTGTCTAAATGTTCTCTTAATGACTGCCAGCACACAAAAAACATTTCATAACCAATGTAAATTAAGTGCAGGTGCAGGATTTGCTCCAGAAATGGTTCTGTTTTGACGTTCTGAGGTAAATTTTCAATTCAGCTCACATCTCTGTGTGCATATGTGCCGTCTGTCTGTTTCCATAGGCAAGTACAATTACCTCTCACGTTCTGTTTTGATGGAAAACTGGTGTTCTTTTCTTGAATCAGCCTCTTCCTTCTCTTCTTGCCCTCTGCCCCTCCTCCCCACTTCCTCTGGTTTGATGTTAGGCGCCCAACATTCCAGCATTCAGACAGGATACCCCACATCCTGAATAAAGAAAGAGTACAGCAACTCAGGATCTGCTTCTAGAATGAGGAGGCTTGTTTTAAGCTGGAAAAGATCACACAGGTCTGGGTCCTCTTGAGCATCACAAATCTGTCACACAGTGTATTGATCATGAGTGGAAGCTTGTGTCTGCCACCAGCTAAAAAATAATAAAAATTTACAATAATTAAACTTTTTATTTACTTTCATCTCAGAATTGTGAGGGGGGAAATCAGAATTCAGAAATAAAGTCACAATTACCATTTGTATTTGTATGCCAGGGGGGGGAAAAACGGATGATTGATTGATTGATTGATTGTCTGTTAAACCATCTTACAATTTTATTTGTACTACTTGTAAATGTAGTAAATGTTTGGATTTTATTGTTTTACACTTGTCCCAGAGTTTAAATGTTAAATTATAAAAAAACATTATAAAAAATAAAATGTATTACATGTTTAAAATTATGATTAAATAGTGAGATAAACACCCTCTCATCATTTATTGTGTTAACATTTATTTGTACACAATCCCTCAGCTGTGGCATTATTTCCACCACAAGTAACAATTTGGCCATTAATAAAGTTTTATCAAACTTTGTGTTAGTGTACATGTTTACAAAGAGAGGACATTGTCATGATAAATAATCACTGAAAATTTAATTTGGAGACAATTGTATTTAGGATACCATCGATGACTAAACTGAATGAACAACCAACTCCTGGGGGACCCTGTCAAGGTGTGGGGCCCCTCAATTGAGGTCCCCCCGGGTAACAGCTAATAATATTCAACAGATTAAGTTTTTTGAAAATCAAAAAATGCAGAAATTTTCCTGTAAGGGGTAGGTTTAGGGGTAGGTTGGTGTAGGGCAATAGAATATACGGCTTGTACAGTATAAAAAGCTGACCTAGGGAGAGTCCACACAGGATCGAAAGTAGGAATGTGGGTGTGTGTGTTGTGTGTGTGTAGAGGAGAGAGAATCTGGTCTAGGTCCAGTCTACAGTATATCCGCACTGATAAACAGATGCACAGCAGAAATTCAGCCCTTCTCTCAATTTGTATGTGTCTGTACACTTCAGGCTTTCTCACTTTACACTTTGATCTGCATTTTCTTGGTGTGATGCATGATGAAAATCTGCCTCGTTGCTTTCATCTTGTGCCTTCATCTTTCAGATCCTCGATTTGAGTCAGAGACGGGTTGGGTGGGGTTTTATTTTGTGCATTTGGCAGAAGTGGTTGTTGAAGGAAAGGAAGAGGAAGGGTTGTTTTTCTACTCTTTTATATTGTCAGAATGATAAAGAATGCTTGAGAAAAAAAAGGGTAAATAATTTTTATGGCTACTATACCATTCAAAAGTTTGGCATCAGTACAGCAAGGACGCATTAAAGTGATCAAAAGTGACAGTAAAAGCCACTTCTATTTACGAAAGCTTACGATGTCCAAAAGGAAATGCTGTCTTTTAAAACGTTTATCATCAACGACTGCACTAAAAAAAATGTATCATGGTTTCCACAGAAATATGAAGCAGCACAAACTGTTTTCCCTAAGAAATGGTTATAGTGAGGGCAACCAGATCAGCAGAAAGATTTCTGAAGATCATGTCACACGGAACACTGGAGTAATAGCTACTGAAATTCAGCTTTGCCATAACAGGAATAATTTACATTTTAAAATATTCAAATAGAAATTGTTATTTTAAACTGTAATAATGTTTCACAAAATTAATTTTTTTGTATTTTTTATCAAATAAATGCAGCACTAGTGAGCATAAAATACCCAATTTCTTTATAATGCATATTCTATATACATTACAATGTCGGAATTATATATTTGGTGCATGTTATTCCAAATAAGAAAATCATTATCTTTTATGAAAATATAATAAGTTGCCTTTACTCTGAATTAATTTTTGATGTCACATAGGCTGCACAGGCTACTAGATAATGTTAACTATTATAGCCAAATAGCTATTTTGGCATTGTTTTTAGCAAACTCGCATTGAGTTTTGGCTCTTTTCGGTCAAATACTTTGATCCCATCCATTCAGTAATAGTGTCAGATAGATGTGACGATATTGTGTGACTTTAACATGCTTCAAATTGTAAATATATTCCTGTTCCTAGCTTACATTAAACAGCTGCTTTATGTACTTTAACCCCTTTAACTCTGTTTAGAATGAATGCATGAAAATGCAATTTTGCTTCAGTAGTTTTCACTCTCTCTTGCTCTCATCTTTCTGTCTCCTGCAACAAGGGGGGGGGGGGGGGGTTTATTTTTTTTTTTCTCCATCATTCATATGCCCCGCTCACCGTAGTTCTACCCTCTGAAAGTAATTGCTCAGTCTAAAACTCCTATGTGGTGCTGGGACTGAAAGCTGCTCCCTGTATTGGCAACTGTGCCTGAAGACCCAGATTAACAATCCCTGTGATGACAAATAATTTTCCAGTGTATGTGGCGAAGGAAGCAATCATGTCTTTTCTTTGAAGTCGGCCACTGAGCAAGACTTGGAAAGGATTGTTTGTTTGGGTACAGAACTGGCTGAATTCACACATCACTCTGTTAAAGTGCCGAGTACATGCACACAGCGCTAATGCCAACCGCTGGCTGTATAAATGTCTCTCAATACTGCAGAAATAGTGAAACAGACAGGCAGTGACTGTAAATTCTCTTGCTTCTGTGCCTGAGCCATTCAGACAGAAAGACTCAGCACAATTTCCGCAATCCTGTATCCACTTGTACAGAGGACGGAAAAAAAAGTCATAATTTACTTTCCTTTTCACAAGAACATAAAAAAGATATACAGTGGAATTCGCTATTCAATTTAAACCTGGAAAAGGATTTTGAAATAAGCCTAATAAGAGTCAAATAAGAATAATGGTAAACAATAACTGTGTGTGCTGTATATAATAAATTATTTTTTAAAATGTAGAAAATATCATTTAAAATTTTCACCCACCGATATTCTCCAATGAACATCTCTCTCTCTCTCTTTTTCAAAAGACTTTTGAAAGAGAAGTGTTCAGTTTGTGACACATGGCATCCAGCCATGGGCAGTTATGACTAATATAATTGAGTGTGTGTGTCTGTTGGTCCAATTGACCTTCTTGCCAGGCTAAAGAAGTGGGTTGGTGTGCATTCATTCTCATGCCTGTCAAATACACACACTCACCATGCACTGAGAGAACACATTACTACAACACCTGTACAAACACTGAGTAAAAGCCAAACTGGCATTACCACTGTGAAAGAGAAAGTGAGAGAGATGCTCAGATACTCCAACATTCATCATTTCAAATTGAAGAAAAGTATTTTCAGCAACTGACTTGAAGTATCTGTCATAAATTCAAGATGAAGCAAATGCTGCAATTTTTGAAACTTGAATTATTGGATTCTGCAACAGTTAATAATTATAGTACATTTTATATTTTGAAAAAGTTTACTACACAAGACATAATTAGTCTTGAAGGAGTCTAAACCAACTATAAAATGCAATTTTTAAGTTTTTTTTTTATTTTTATCTTTGCTTATATAAGAAGTGTACTGTATTTGTATGGAATTTCATAATTACTTTGAAATATTACTGTAGTGACAAGCATGTCATGGTGATCCATATATAATCATTGCTGTTAATAGTGTTCTTCGTCTTTTTGATTACGTCTTTAATTGATTTTTCCCATACATTTCTGCCATATGGACATCAACTTCACAGTCACCAGTGATAAGCTATTACTAAATATAATGTAAAAACTATAATTTTCTGTAAAGCGATTAATACAAAAGATTATTAACAATGATTTGAAAGTATTTCAAGTAAATACAAATTTATAACAAAGTGCAATTTTTATGTTAAGAACACATAATAGGGTCTCTCTTTGAGGATGCTTATGGGGCCTTTTATGTCAGTAATATTCATTATACGCAGATGCAATTTGTTAAAATCCTTTTGAGATTTGAAGTACACTGCAAGTGCACAAGTACACGGTTAACACACTTCTTTTTCACAGGGGTATGCATGTTGTCCTCTGTCAGTCAGTGTATACAAACTGTGTAAATATATCATCACCCATCTGCATAAATAACAAAGGTGCTGCAGTATGGAAGTAAATGAAGATTGATGCCAGCAGTGTTTGGGGGAGTCTGTGTCATATGTTATGATTCTGAGCGTAAACTCATTTAAGCTTTTTCATATTGTTTAAACATGTCTGCTTTAATGCTGACATATTACATTGGCTCTTATTTTTCACCCATGTACCCCTCACAAGGACTCGCTCACAGTGTAAGGTGGCCCGCAGACCATTAGCTTTGAATAACAGTGAACAGTGTGTTTAGATTTGACACTGTTCCCGAGCTGCAGTAGACTTATAAAGCTCAGCAGCTGTAAATGTACTCATTTGCACTCCTCGTGGCCAGTGTTTACAACGAAGAGCTTTTCTGATAACCTGCCCTCGGATAATTTTACTTGTTCCCATTAAATTTTAGCCCATGCTCTCCTTCTTTGTCTAGCTCTGACAGTTTTCCGAAGCTGAGTTCAAGGACTTTTTTATTGTGGGAAGCTCATAAAACAAACTCCAGTAAAGTTACTGTATTAAAACATTTACAGCGAGTGCTTTTAATTAAGGGACTTTTATTTCCATTATTGGTGCGTATTGGCCACCGTTGTATATGAAGCTGTACTGTTTTTAAATGAATGTTATGTCACACAGCCTAACATGTAGACTTAAAAATAATGTAATTTGGAATGCAAAATATGGCATTATATCTGTTATTGATATGTAATTGTTCTTATGAATTTCCTATTTTTACCTATAGATTAATATTGATTTAATAACATTATTAATTGCTGTTTTTTGCAAATCTCAAAACGAATCTTCATTTTTCTTACTGTACATTACAATGTCATGATGCCTAAATTCATTTGGAGTATTTTTTGTTTAATTTTTTTACTCAAACTCAAAATAGAGTTTTTTAATATTACTATATATCAAGATACATTGATTTATCTGTAGAGGCCTACATTTTCATATTGGTACATTCCTAAATGTCACTGCAATAACCAAAACATCTGTAAAGCATCACATAACACACATGATTAATGTGAGAAGTATCAAATTCGCCTGATTTAACATTCATCTCACTCAGATTTGATGTGAATCGTGTCAAAGGCTCACACACTAACACATTCCTCAGCTGCTCTGCTTTGCTTTCATTTGCTCAATAGCAGATGATGTCACAGGCAACTATAAACACCTAACCTGAGGTGATTCAAAAAAAAATTTTGTGGCCACGTTAATTTGACCAGAGGTCCTCAGACTCAGCGTAACTACGGCCAGAAGCAGGTCTCACTCCAAACAGTCCTTCAGATACACACAGAAAGACTACACAAACAAAGCCATGCTGGTTAAACTGTGCGCCCGTGCCAAGCTGTAGAAGTGATGTTAAAAAAAACAAAAAGAAAAAACGTGGACCTCTTGACCTCTGAGCTGCAGTACAATCAGCAGTCTCTTCCCATACACAGCTGCTGCTCCCTACTCTCTAAAAGAAGAGAAAAACAGCTGAATGAAAAGAGCTGACATGAATTGCAACTAATTCAGGTGAATTGGGCCACTTTTGACATCGAGATGACAATCAAAACGTCATTTTACCTAAAATCACCATATAGTGAACAGAAAGTGTGACATGGTAATAGATGCATAATTTATAAGATCTCACACTGTAACCAATGCTAATACCTAATGACATGCTAGTTCGAACTAAAACTATGTTTGATTGTAAAAATGGCATTGTTATTATATAACACCAATTATCTATTTTCCAGTTTAATAGATTAGTTTGGCCAACCAACAGTCCTGCTACATTATTAAAACTATTCTCTTCTCACTGTTATACCAAATGTGTCACAGAACAGGCAGTGTATATACAATGACAGCGGACCCAAAAGAGGATGAAAGGGACGGAGAGAGATTGGGAGAAAGGTCTGTTTGCTTTGTGGACCCCCACTCAGGTGGGTTTTGAGTATCAGGTGTTGGGTCAACAGTAGCAGGCTCACTGCGCACCATCACTGCACAGACTCAATTACTCCCTACAGGATTCCTCAGTGGCATTAGAAAATATTTAGAGAATGAGAGAGATTTGTGTTCACGCCACAGTGTGAATGAGAGAGAAAATATTTCCGAGCATGCATGGACTTATCATAAAACTCTTTCGATCCAATATTACATGTTGACACATTTATAATTTTATGTTCCACTTTTGATTTGGCTGTAACTTACAGGTTTTTTAGCAGTGTGTAACCTTTGAAATGTGGTACTATACAAGCAATAGTTGTACCATAAATCACAGCAACTCAGTCTATCTATCTATCTATCTATCCCATCCATCCATCCGTCCAGGCAGGCAGGGAAGCTGTGATTGAATTTGCCCCCTAGCTTCAAGTTTTCTGTCAGGTATTGCTTTTAAAGGTTGTTTCACCCAAAAAGGACCATTTAGCTGATGCGGTTGTACTCACCCCCGAAGGCATCCTAGTGTATATGCACTTTCGTCCTTTGCAGACCCATCCAGTTGGAGTTAATCAAAATTTTCTTTGATCTTTCAAGCTGTTTCATGCCACTCAGCGGGTGTCGCATGCATCAGTCCAAAAGCACTTAATAACAAGTCTATCCATAAAAAAGTGTCTCACACGGCTCCCGGGGGTGAACAAAGGCCTTCTGTAGCAAATCGATGTGTTTTTGTAAGAAAAATATTCATATTCAAAATGTATTAATCACTTTAATGTAGCTTGCGCTCATTGTTGTAAAGGGAAGCAGTTCCGGGGGAATGGCGTATGAGGTCGGCTTTGCGCATGTGCCACTCAGGGACACACGCGGAAACACAGGGGCGAGATTAAAACAAAACAATGGTCAAGAATTAGAAGAACAAAATGAGGATTTGTAAAGAAATGTCGGAGGATTTCGATATAAACCAAAAGGAGACTAGTATTCCTTTGCTAGAAGGAGGAAACTTTGCTATCCAAAAATCCTTCGAATCCTGTAACACCTTGGAAGGTTTACACGAGACTGCACCCGGCGGTCATGCGCAACGTCTGACCTCATACGTCAGCTGCCCGGTAAACTACGTTATCTGTGTACAACTGTTGGCGCAAGCTACATTTAAGTGATTATTATGTTTTGAATATGGATATTTTTCTTACTAAAACGCATCGATTCGCTACAGAAGGTCTTTGTTCATCCCCTGGAGCCGTGTGAGACACTTTTGTTTTTATGGATGGGCGATTTTTAGTTCTTTTGGACTGAAGCAATGCAATACCCGCTGAGTGGCATTAAACAGCTTTGAAAGATCAAAGACAATTTTTTTATTTTATTTTCTCAGATGATTTATGAAAATCATAGATTGGTGTAAAGTTTTGGACTGTGCACCACACAACCTCCAGCTGTCCATTTTTTTTTCTTAAATATCTCTCACTGGAAACATTGGAAAGCGGGAACAATTTATCCTCTATTTCACATACCGCAAAATGGAAAAAAAAGTCTTATCACAAAGCTCTGATTGTTAAGTTTGAATGCTCCCTCCAACAGAAGCGTGCACACACACAAACAGGCAGGAAAAATTTACAGTGTTTATTTTCTACTGGCTATATCCCACTTCATGGGTTTTGTCCCAGTTGCTCAGAGATTGTTTGAGGGAAGTTGTTCGAAGAGTTACAGCAGGAGTTTGATAAATGTGAAAAGCAAGGGTTTGTGGCAAGCTGTCAGTCAAAAAGAGGAAAGCTAAAACAAGCCTCATTTTATTAAACTCTTTCCATGCAGATCTGCAAGTTTGTGGCCTCCATCGAATTAAGAGGAAGTTAACCTCACTTCCTGGTGAAATTCTAGCTCGTGTACTTATAAGTGATAATAAACTGTTCATGACGATTACAAGATCGTATGTTTTGTAGGTGATGAGTTCTTGACTGCTATGTCAATGTCTTTAGAGTACACTCTCCAAGATAACTGTTTAAAAGTAGGAGATTTTGATAATTGTTTCATCTCAGTTATAATCTTATGTATTGAGGATTTGAGAGTCCAAGCACAATATCTTGCCTTTACTAAGACCACCTTTAGTTTATGTCGTTTTTTTTCTAATTTTAAACCTTAACCCAATTATAGAACGAGGCATTTTTGCATCCAGTGGGGACATAATTACAGAGTATAATGACTTTAGCTGGCTTTTTACGCGTTGCGTTGCATTGCGCCGCGTAAACATAAAACCAGTCGGCATTTTGTGATCAAGAAATGGACAAACAACACTGCTACCTCTACCCTGCTCAAACCTCGCGTTGGAATCGTCATGGCAAATATCCTTTAAATATACAAAAACGTACTTACAAGAGTCTGGGAGGTCCGAAACAGCCTGCATGTAGTCTACTTTACAAGACTTTAGTCTTTGCATTTTTACAGATCTTCTTTATGCACCAAGATCTTGTAACACTCCAAAGAGAAAGGAAAAATTTAAATCGCATCGTATGACCCCTTTAAGTAAGAACTTACGAATGACTGGTGCAACCCTACCCAGAATACTAATCAAAATGTTCTTGCTTTTAATACCATATTTAACACATTGGGCAGTACAGTGTCACTTAATATTAAATATATTTGTTGTGAAGGGGTTCATATAGGGATCTTAAATATTAACCGTTTTATTGATTCTCAGGCAAATTTCAGAATAAAATACAGTAACTCTGTACAGAATCACGGTTCATAGGGATCTTGAAAAAAAAAATGAGATAAAAATTTGTGCTCAGTGTGAATAGACTTTTACCTGAACATGTCATCCTCTTATTAATGTTCACCGTAGCTTCGTGAAGTTAAGTACCATCGTCCTTGCCTTGGACATATTAACTCCACTGATTTCCATGAACCATTTGACCATATGCATGGTAGTGTTCTATAAATTAAATTACTCTATGGGAGCGGTCTGTAGACACTGTCCCACTGGAGGCATTAATCCAGAGAGCCTGCGGGGTATTTGGTTACTCCTCTGAGGCAGCTGGGTCTGAGTGGGGGGCAGCCTGTGGTCTGGTCTGATTCTCTTTTGAAAGGGGATAGTGGGTGTTGAACCCTGAATGGATAAGCTGGGATGTGTGGTAGACTATGCTACGCTGAACAGACTAGCGAGTCTTAATATGTCTCAGTCAACATCCATTTAACAGACACACTGTCATCAGGGAGCGTAAGAGACAAATATCTGGGGTTAATGGAGTGTCTCAGAGGCCGTGAGGGTTTGAATGAGTGGCTGCTGAAGGGCTCTAAGCGAGTGGTTAGGTTGGTAAAGTGGCAGTCAGATGATTGTTTGTTCATATCTCAGTCAGGTTTTAACTGGTGCTGTAACTGCTGATGAAGGACCAGAGTCAACTGTTGTTGATGTCTTTCAACAAATGTGCACTTCACAAAATTAGCTGCAGATGTGTGTACTGTAAGTGTGCTTTTGGATAGGATGAATCTGAACTTTAAATGTTGAAGCTTTGGGGTGTAATACAGTAATGACATGTACATACATCAGAATAATAATTTTCAACTTTGAGAGGCTGGATATCGTACAGTGGCAGTCAACTGGTTTTGCTTAAGTTAACGGCTTTTTCGTGACAAGTGCCCCCTCCCTCGCGTCCCGTGAATACAAAATGAGCGAGAAGGGAGTGCACGTTTCTAGATTTGGACCAGATGGACCAAGAGATCATACTCGCCACGAGCAGTGTCAACAAGGAGACAGCCATGGCCCAACACTGACTGCGCTTATAAACGGTGATGTATTGGGGAAAAATAATGAATACAAATAAATAAAGCATTGCAATTTAAAACCACCTCCCCAAAAGAAAGTAATGGCAACAAAACCAAAATAAGACTTTTCCAAACAAATAAAATTTACCCATTGTGCTGCTTATCTATTTTTTTTTCCTATTTAGATTCAAGCTAGTAAAGTTATTTGACCCTTACTTGGCTAATATGTGTATAGCATTTATTTTCATCTATTTATTCAATTTGCTTCTAATTGGTTTAGTTGATGTAAGAATAACTTTGAATTTGAATACAATTCTTCCAGATTATAACCCTTTGAAACACCTTTTTCACCCTTGTTTTCCAGAAAAAATAAATATATATATATATATATAACCAAATAATTCGATGAAATAAAATACAGTAGAATTTAAAAGGGAAAAAAACAACAATAGAAAAATGAAAAATCACAACAAACCAAATTAACTGCTCACAATATCAGACTCGATGTGAATTAGGATTCCACTAAATCTCAGTTCCAGTTCAATGCTACTACTTACACGAGATCCTTCTTCCGCAATAGAATTTCTGAGCAACATTCAGTCAGAAAGGGAGGAAAACATACACACAATCCTACCACTCGGTTGATTCCTTGATCCACAAAGCTCGGTCCTTATATGGGCATGGCTCGCCAGTTCCTGCATGCAATGACGGCTGTAACACCAAGCAGGGACAGTTCAAGTTCAAAATCTTCCTCAGAAATCGCTTAATGTCCGAACGTGAAGCATCCGACTCAGGAAATGATGAAAATAGAAAGAAAACAAGAAAGGACAGAAAAAAAGGGAAAAAGAAAAGACCCAGCCTTGCAAAAGACAAAGCCAAAAAAATTCAATTAGACATTCCTTTCAAAAATATACATCTTATGATGTATAAAAATATGCATCCTAATATACAGCAGTTAATCCGCAAATAAACATTCAACATTTAACTTAATTTTCATCTAACATGAACGCATTAAATTTGCATATATGTGCAAAGAGCATTTTTTTAAATGACGCGCTTAGGCCTCATCTGCCCGCATGACATGAGACACAATCAGCCGTTAGCTCATAGCTCGAATACACGACAAAAACCACCAAAATAACGTTCGTAAACTGCTCAAAGTAACTTTTAACTACGGAACATTAGTTAGCACATTCACACAATATTCTTCTCATTTTAAACCAGAAGATAAACGTTTATACGTCTTTTACATACAACTGAATATAATACAACAGCAGTTAATGGTTAAACACCATTTATCAAACATTTACACAAAGTAATTGAGGATTTATTCACTTCACTTACCAAGAGAATTCGATTTGTTTCAGTTATGAAATTTTCAGAAAGGCAAACTTCAACTTCAGGCCTTGTATCTTCCCCGTAGCATTCACGCTAGAATTCACCCGTGGTCATTGACTAATGACGTTCAATCCATACTTTTATCTCAAAATCTTATTTATCATGTATACAACTGTTAGTTTGTTCGTTCAAATTATATTTTTTCTATTCTTTTTCAGGATCGCATCAGCTGCTTCTCTCTCGGACAAAAAAAACGTTGCATCCTCTCTGTCCCGGCTCCACCCGTTAGGGCGGGGCTAACTTTCCACTTGTCTAATTGGACCAATCTTCATCTTATTAAATTAAATAACTTTTCTAAATGAGTTTTAATTTAACTTTATACACTTCCTTTTTTTCTCTTTACAGATATTAACAAAATAGGATACTGTTTTGCACAATCATGAATGTTGTAGTTTTTTTTTCAGCAACAGGGTTTCTAGTAATCTGGGTTACACCCTCCCCTCTTGAACACATGCACGTCCCGTTGCATCTGCATATTTTTGGGGTTGGGTCACAACCACAGGCACATCATCAACAGAAACCACATTCAATTCCTCCAAAGAAGTGCTGAATGCCACACTCAGACCTTGTAACAGAGATTGGATAACCACAGTAAGTGGATTCCCCAACTGGGGATACTCAAGCCTTTTTGCAGGCCGCCGCTCTCTTTGCGAACGCCTAGGAATAGCTCCTTCCTCAAACTCAGTGTTGTTTGTTTGTTCACTCTGATCACCTCCAGCATCCACAGTTTCATTTAGAGCTGGATTCTCTTTACTTCTGTTCTCAACCTCCCAATCAACTTTTGTTTCAGCCTCCTGGGTGAGAAACTCATCTACAGATTTGGAACACAGATCCAATCCTGGATCATTGTGACCTGACTCCAGCTCAACAGAAGATGTTTCTACTTCGCCAGACTCAAGTAAGCTTTTTTCCACAGGTCTACAATCAGTTAAGCTTTCCCTTACAGGTTCCTCCAGATTCTCCTCTGAAAACCCATAGGTAGGTATGCTTTCTCTAGCAGGTTCAACAACAGGTAAGTCAATTAGGACATTCTGAGTTTTTGGGTAAGGTAATTGCTCAGGGCTCACTAGAACTCGAGTTTCAAAATCCTCAAGTACAGGACTAAAGAACTGATCATCCTCAGACCCGGAATATTCACAACCAGACTCTGGATTCTGTGTTTCATCATTACATGAATAAGCTCTAGTTCTGGGCCTGTGAACTGTTTGCTTTGGTCGCTGCTCATGCCTTTCTGCTTGCAAAAACCCACAGGGCAACAACAAGTCACGATGTAATGTCCTTAGAGGACTACTTTGCCCAACTGGTCGGACAGTGTACACCGGTAAGTCTCCCGCTCTCTTGACAACTACTTGGACACCTTGCTCCCACTTGTCAGCGAGCTTATGCTTCCCTCGCAACCTAACATTGCGCACAAGGACTCTGTCACCCTCCTCCAAAGTAGAAGCAACCACACGTTCATCGAACCTTTTTTTGTTACGCTCTGCTAATTTAGCAGCATTCTTCTTGGCTATCTCATAGCTCTCTCGCAACCGGTCTTTCAAATTCTTCACATATTGAGAGTGAGACTTGGCCGGAGCTTCTGCTGGCAACCCAAAAGCTAAATCTACGGGCAAGCGGGGGAGTCGCCCAAACATGAGCTCATATGGAGCATACCCAGTTGTATCATTGCGCGTACAATTGTATGCGTGTACTAGGGGCTTCACAAACTCCTTCCACTTGGACTTTTTCTCGTTCTCTAAAGTTCCCAGCATCTGGAGAAGTGTCCGTTGAAACGCTCTACCGGGTTACCCCTGGGGTGGTAAGGCGTGGTACGAATCTTATGAATACCCGCAACATGACACAACTCCTTGATTGTGTGGGATTCGAAATCGGGCCCTTGGTCACTATGTAGTTTCTCAGGAAACCCATAGTGTACCAAGAAATTTTCCCAGAGACATTTTGCGACCGTACGAGCTGTTTGGTTCTGAGTCGGTATCGCCACGGCGTATTTCGTGAAATGGTCTGTGATAACCAATATGTTCTTGGTATTACTGTGGTCCGGTTCTAACGACAAAAAGTCCATGCAGACCAACTCCAAAGGCCTACTGGTTTGAATGTTGACCAGAGGAGCTGCTCTGTCTGGAGGCGTTTTTCTGTGCACACAGCGTTCACGGGTCTTGATCTTCTTTTCAACAGTTTGGGACATTTTGGGCCAAAAGAATCTGGACCTTACTAAGTCCAGAGTTCTCTCAATACCCAAGTGTCCCATGTCATCGTGGAGACTGCGCAACACCATTTCCCTTAGCCCAGCTGGTAACACTAGCTGATAGTGAGAGGCCCCATGTTCCTGCCTCTTCCTATACAGCACCCTATTCTTCAGCTCAAGTCGACTCCACTCTCTCAACCACAATACTATGTCAGGTGGCTGGCTCCTCAGGGTACTTGGCCTAGTCCCACTTTTCATCCACTCAATTATCACTTTAATCTCTGGATCTTTCCCTTGCCATTCTACTAATGCGGCTTCTGAGAGATGAAGGAGATCAGGAAGACCATGCTCAATCTCGTGCTGAAACTCATTTGGCAAGGCGTCAACACAATGAGTGAGAGACTCAACCAATGTAATAGAAGGGTGTGCCAGACCAGGGCCTTTGGACAACCCAATCACCTCATGCCTCTCACAAATGGCTTTCACAACATCTGCCACGAGAACATCAGACCCAATCCCAGGCTCCGCAAGGTGGTGGAGTGTAAACTGCTTGATCCTTTCTCTTTCTTTCTGAGAGATTAGATCATCCAAGGGCTCACCATGCGGACGCCGGGAAAGACCGTCTGCATCCTGATTTTGACTTCCTGCTCTGTACTGAAGCTTAAATGTATAAGTCGACAAGCTAGACAACCAGCGGTAGCTGGTTGCATCAAGCTTTGCGGAAGTCAAAATGTACGTCAGGGGATTACTGTCTGTTATGACAGTGAAGTCTGCGCCATACAAATAATCGCTGAACTTGGCTGTGACAGCCCACTTTAATGCCAAAAATTCAAGCTTATGAGCTGGGTATTTTGCCTCACTCTTTGTCAGTCCCCTACTGGCGAACGCTATTACCCGCATCTGCCCGTCCTGCTCCTGGTACAATGCCGCACCAAGCCCCGTCATACTGGCATCAGTGTGAAGCGTATATGGGAGTTTGGGGTCAGCAAATCCCAGGACAGGAGCAGAGGTCAGCTTAGAAATGATGGCATCAAAGGCATTCTGACATGCAATAGTCAACCGTTCACCGAACTGCTCTTTGGTATTGAAGTACTCACCCCCCTCTCGTTTCCCACTGCGGCCCCTACGAAGTGGAGGGTACCCTTCAGTGAGTCCCGTGAGAGGTTTGACTATCTTCGAGTAGTCACACACAAACCTTCTGTAGTACCCCACAAAGCCTAAGAAAGCTCTCAGCTCTTTCAAATTTGTGGGCCTTGGCCAAGTTTTCAGAGCTTCAATCTTAGCCGGGTCAGTCTTTACCCCATCCCTCGAGACAACATGCCCCAAATATTTGACTGACGTCTGAAAGAAACGGCATTTTTCAGGCGATAACTTCAACCCATACTCTTTGAGCCGATCGAGGACCTGTACTAACCGCGATTCGTGCTCTTCCAAAGTCTTTGAAAAGACTATCAGGTCATCAATAAAGACTAGCACCCCCGCTTGTTTCCTTGCACTCTGGAGACTTCATCCCCCTATTTACATTCCCCAGAATCCAAAGGGCAATGCTCACACTACGGCGGTCCCGTGCACGTTAATTCCCCCAGCGCTCACTCATCCTCTCCCATCTTCTGGTAGATTCAAACCCAGACCGGTTAAATCAAGGAACACAGGTCAAATAAGACCGGTCCTCTCTAGATTGCGCCAGAGCCTATGCGCTGACTTTGCGCGAATCGTTCTTCTTGTGTCCCCCTGGTCTAACTTCTCTCCGATAACGTTCTTTTCTACATGATCCTGGACCGCGCACATCATACTCTACGCACCTCCCCAGCGTCATTCTACGTTCCTGTACAAGAGTGCTGCTCCTCTCTTCCCTCGCGCAGCAGCGGGGCGCTTGTCTTTGGGCCGGTCCTCGTAATTTCGACGCGCCCGAATTGCTTCCTACATGCGTCTGTAATGAACAGGGGCGATATCCTCTTGTACCATCTTCCAGCCTGCATGATCAGTGAGTAGCGCCCCCGAAACGCTTCCTTAACAAGGAGTAACGGGCTACACTGGCCGCACTGGCTGTGGTGTATTTCCAACGTGGCGGTCGAATTCTGGGCTGTTTTCTCTATAATCCTCTGTATAGCATGGATCTCAGCAAGTATAGCTTTGGGGGGGATAATTATGTCTGTTTGCGTACCATTTTTAACCAAAACTGACAGCTGAGAAGAGCGTCTAGAAGGCAATGTGTGCACACAGCTTGCAACTAGGAGACCGCTTGGGAATGGGGCCGACGGTGGCTCAAGAGTTACCCACTTCTCCATACAAGGTTCCCAAAGTTGAACATAGCCATTCAGAACCACTGTGCTCCCGGCAGGCACAACTTCAGGGAGATTTCCTATCAGCTTCACATGCCCCAATGCTTCACTGCTAGTTTGCCTCCACCTTGCTTCAAGGACTTTAAGCACTGCCTGATATCCATGGAGGCCTGAACAAGGGTTACTCTCATTCTCCCTAATGCAATGGCTGTAAAGCACATCCAGGGAGTTGGTACCGACAAGAACTTGTGACAGACTCTTTAGATCTGGAACTACTAAAGCTAAAGTGGGGACTTCGACTTCAATGCCTACAAACTCTTTAGGAAACCTCAAGGCCAGCTCGATGTACCCCAAGTATGGCACGGCTTGCCCATTGGCTCCCTCCACCTCCAACAAATTTTCTAACGACTTCAGCGGGAGATCAGACAGATGTGCCTCATAGAACGACTGGGGAACCGTAGTAACCTGGGACCCCGTGTCTAGGAGACAATCTACCTCTTTTCCACCGACAATGATCTGCGCAGTGCACTTTACTCCTACTAACCCCTTCGGGAGGTTCCTTAAAGATGACTTATGTTGACTGCTCATGACAGGCACTTGCCTATAACATTTAGGGCGGCTACTTTTACACCTTGTCTCCGTATGCCCTGCTACGGAGACTTCCTTTAGTTTAAAGGCAAAGAGGAATTCCCATGCAAGTAATCCCACTGGGCCTGTTGCTCTCTCCACTTACGCCGCTTTTCCTCAACTTTTGGGGGGTTAGCAGCATTATCACAGGCAACAGCCAAATGGCCGTCCTCTCCGCATCGGAAACAATATCCAGGGCGAGGCCGGTTGGCCATTGATTGGGTCCTTCTATAACCTCTACCAGTGTCTGTCTCAGACAAATTCTGAGGCAGAAAAACTCGGGGACTAGCAGTTTCATGGGAGTAGTCTCTATAACTCTGTTGAGCAGCACTCTGGGCTTGCAGTTCAGCAACTTGTCGTCGCAGTTTAGCGACTTCTGAGTTATCTGTGTTATCGCAATTCTCTTTTTGGGCAACAGACACTTTCATAGCAGCTACCTGAGTACGCAAATCTTCCAATGCTTTTCTTAAAGTGCTCAACTCTTCATTCTCAGACTGTCCACTTTGGCGCTTCTGACCTGGGGGCTTACCTAAAGTAGCAACTTGGGCCAGGACTTCTGCAATTTGTTTCTTTAAGAGGTCGGTTTCAGAAGCAACAGTATTTGGTGCCTCGTGCGAGTAAAGCGACACTTGTGGAGTGGCAGCTCGTGGTTTCGGGTAAGTAACAGGGTTTTTTGACAACCCAAAATGTTTCTTCATCCGCTCTTCCTTGGAGGCATGCTTACCCTCCTCTGTTCGGATTAACACAACCAACTCAGCAAAAGTGGGCGGCTGAGCTTCCCTCTTTTCTAACTGAAGGCTGGCAATGAGACCATTGTTCCAACAGCCTCTGCAAAACTGTTTCAAGAGGCAGCGGTCACAATCTTTCTCCTCAATGCCTCCCCTCCTAATCGTTGCACTCAGAATAACTTGCAAACGGTGCAAGTAATCTGATGACTTTTCACTCTGGTTCTGTAAGGTGCCCATGAACTTGGCCAACAGTTCATCGCCATCTTCTACAGAACCATAGACTGATTCTAATATTTCAAGGTATACCCCAGGCAAAGCTGGAGGACGCACATGCTTCACTACATCTGCAGCGGGGGGCAACAGGCTGTCTACGATTCTCCGCACTCTATGTAAATCTGAAATGGACGGATCACTTAACAGAAGGTTTACGCTTGCTCGCCAAGTGTCAAAGTCGGGTTCGTTTGGAGGGCGAGGGCTCCTCCCTGAAAAGGCCCTAAGGCGCACTGTGGAATGCTGTGCCATTGCAGCATCACTAGTCTTAACAATGTGTTCTACAACCATTCTCTGAACACTCGGTGGGTCTACAATGTTCGCAGGAAAAACAGGACTAGTAGTCACCGTGACACCATCAATAGTGCTTTCTGAGTTGGGGGAGATTACAGGGGCTATTGGTCTCTTGGTTGGGTCTTTTGGCTCTGGGGTTCTCATCTCATTGGTTTCAGCATTTGTCGACAGGGTCCTTGGGGAGCAACACATGAGCCCTGGAACACCCGCCTCTGCACTTCGAGAATCATCAAAGCTTGCATCTCGTCCGCCTGCTGAAGTATGATCAATAGAGTGGGCTTCTTGGAGTTTTCCTAACTCCTCCTGAAGCACTTCTGAGAAGGGTCTCCCGCTTTCTTTAGCAAGAGCCTTCAACATTCCAATGTACCCTTCAGTGACCGCACCACTAGCTGTCCGATTACAGACGCTAGCTAATGCTCGTATTTGAAATGTAACACTTGGGTTCAAGAGGCTTCCCAAGGTTAAGGGTAGCAAGGGCGTTAAGTCCAGCATTGCAGAACTGTGAGCATATTCCACTATAGCATTGCGATGGAACTCAGAAGTTGGGTCATCGATCATCAAATTTTGTTTGACTGAGCCATACTTTTGCAAGTATGTCTCCAACTCACTGTCTGCCTCGGTCAATGTGAGGCCTTTGACTATGACCGCATTTGCCACGTTCACATTTTCTCTTTCTATGATTTCCATAATCACAAATGTGAGGTCAACTGGATTTTCTTTCGTAACAAATTGTCGTCTTCTGCCTTTTCTACAGCTGCCCTTGTTGCTAAGCAACTGTCTCCTGGCTGGCTCGCCAACTTTTTGTAACGCTTTTCGTGGCACAAGTGCAACCCTCCCTCTCGTACAGTGAATAACAGAAATGAGCGAGAAGGGAGTGCACCGTTTCTAGATTTGGACCAGTGACCAGAAGATCAGACTCGCTCAAGAGACAGTGTCAACAAGGAGAAAGGCAATGGCGACAACACTAGCTGCGTTAGAAACAGGTAAGATGTATATGGGGGGAAAAAAATAATGAATACAAATAAAATAAAGCATTGAAATTTAAAACAACATCACAACATGACACAAAAGAAAAGTAATGGCAAAAATCAAAAATAAAAATATAATTAATAAAGAAAAAAAAGGACGTGTCCAAACAAATAAAATTTACCTCAAGTGTGACTGCTGATCTTTTTTTTCCTATTTAGATTCAAGCTAGTAAAGTTATTTGACCCTTACTTGGCTAATATGTGTATAGCATTTATTTTCATCTATTTATTCAATTTGCTTCTAATTGGTTTAGTTGATGTAAGAATAACTTTGAATTTGAATACAATTCTTCCAGATTATAACCCTTTGAAACACCTTTTTTTCACCCTTGTTTTCCAGAAAAAATAAATATATATTTATATATAACCAAATAATTCGATGAAATAAAATACAGTAGAATTTAAAAAAGAAAAAAAACAACAATAGAAAAATGAAAAATCACAACAAACCAAATTAACTGCTCACAATATCAGACTCGATGTGAATTAGGATTCCACTAAATCTCAGTTCCAGTTCAATGCTACTACTTACACGAGATCCTTCTTCCGCAATAGAATTTCTGAGCAACATTCAGTCAGAAAGGGAGGATAACATACACACAATCCTACCACTCGGTTGATTCCTTGATCCACAAAGATCGGTCCTTATATGGGCATGGCTCGCCAGTTCCTACACGCAATGACGGCTTTAACGCGAAGCAGGGACAGTTCAAGTTCAAAATCTTCCTCAGAAATCGGTTAATGTCCAGGAAACGTGAAGCATCCGACTCAGGAAATGATGAAAATAGAAAGAAAACAAGAAAGGACAGAAAAAAGGGGAAAAAGAAAAGACCCAGCCTTGCAAAAGACAAAGCCAAAAAATACAATTAGACATTCCTTTCAAAAATATACATCTTATGATGTATAAAAATATGCATCCTAATATACAGCAGTTAATCCGCAAATAAACATTCAACATTTAACTTAATTTTCATCTAACATGAACACATTGAATTTGCATATATGTGCAAAGAGCATTTTTTAAATGACGCGCTTAGGCCTCATCTGCCCGCATGACGTGAGACACGATCAGCCGTTAGCTCATAGCTCGAATATACGAAAAAAAAACATTAAAATAACATTTGTAAACTGCTCAAAGTAACTTTTAACTACGGAACATTAGTTAGTTAGCACATTCACACAATATTATTCTAATTTTAAACCAGAAGATAAACGTTTATACGTCTTTTACATACAACTGAATATAATACAACAGCAGTTAATGGTTAAACACCATTTATCAAACATTTACACAAAGTAATTGAGGATTTATTCACTTCACTTACCAAGAGAATTCGATTTGTTTCAGTTATGAAATTTTCAGAAAGGCAAACTTCAACTTCAGGCCTTGTATCTTCCCTGTAGCATTCACGCTAGAATTCACCCGTGGTCATTGACTAATGACGTTCAATCCACACTTTTATCTCAAAATCTTATTTATCATGTATACAACTGTTAGTTTGTTCGTTCAAATTATATTTTTTCTATTCTTTTTCAGGATCGCATCAGCTGCTTCTCTCTCGGACAAAATAACGTTGCATCCTCTCTGTCCCGGCTCCACCCGTTAGGGCGGGGCTAACTTTCCACTCGTCTAATTGAACCAATCTTCATCTTATTAAATTAAATAACTTTTCTAAATGAGTTTTAATTTAACTTTATACACTTCCTTTTTCTCTCTTTACAGATATTAACAAAACAGAATACTGTTTTGCACAATCAATGTTTTTGTATTTTTTTTTTTTTCCATCCACAGGTTTCTAGTAATCTGTTACTTTAGGATCAAAGTGGCAAAACATCCAAAACAGTCCAACTTTAGTAAACAACTTCTTCTTTTGAACCGTTTCTCTGCTCTAGTTTGTGATTTTCATTGCTCTTACATCTCATTTTGTGACTTTCATTTTTATGTCTTGAAACTGTATATCATCAGTTGGCAGGCTGTGGTGTCCTCACAATTGTGACTTAGTTCGCACGGTTTGCCCCTTTATTTATTGTAACTGCCACTGTGTTTAGTATTAAGTTTATGCAGTTTGCAAGTTTATGTCCATAATTTGGACGTAATTGACCATAATTGCTACTTCAGTGCTCAATAACGCAAACTATATACTGTATCTTTACATTTGCAAATATATTCTTATTTCTCATAATTTACATATTGTTACTTATTTCTTTATGTTAGTATCTTACAATTTGGGGGGTAATTTTGTATCCTAATTTGTACTTGAATATTGATCTCGAATTTGACCTTATTTATTATAATGTACTAAATATTTTAGTTATTACTGTATATTATTTATTATACATTTACGCTAGTTTTCTAAGTTAACTTAATAGTTAGTATAATGTCTAAAGTGAACTATTGAAATAACCAAAGATATCACAATTTTTTTCCATCCCCTTCAATGCATGCATATATGATTATTTGCATTTTGCAATTTGCATAGTTTTTTGTTACAACCCACTAACTGAGAAACACTGTTGAATTAGATGCTTTCAGGTAGTTCACCATGCCCAATAACAAGATTGCTGAGAGAGTAGACTGATCTAGGAAGCGCAATGGCAGCATGTTGATTGGTTCTTTTCGTCAGTCTCACTCTAGTCCTCTTTGCCTGCCTTAGTCCACAGATCATTCCTTTAGATGACGGGACTCAATCCCTCTGTACAGTATTCAGTCTGGCCAGACAGTGGATGTGGAAAATAGCTCTGAGGTGCAGTCTGCCTGGCTTTGCTTGGCTGTTGCACTCCTGTTTTCCTTGGAAACCGGTGTTAAAAGATGAGTAGCCTGAGTCAGGGGAAGCAGAAGACCCAGAAGCTTTTGAGGATCAGACAAGGCTCTATAGCCCATGTGTGGATGGTATAAACAGCTTCTCCAATGTTTACATATGGCACATGACTCTCCCACCATGCACCTCTCCCTCCCACAGACGGCTCCGATCCAGGCAGGAAGACAAAAAGAAAGGAAAAATAAAGGAGAGAGAGACATGACATTCCAGATGGCTGCCACTAAGTTCCTGTTATACAGATAGAAGAGGAACACTGTTTGAGATTTGTCATTTAGTTAGTGGACATAGTTGGCTGCTATATAAGGGCTTTCCCAGATTATACAGCCAATCTTCCTGACTGGAGATGGAAAGTATGGAACCAATAATTCTTAGATTAATAAATCAAAAGAAATGAATGGATATCCAGCTTCTATAAATATACCTAGAACTAATCAGTGCAGGTTGATACTTTATTGCTCCAAATCATACTTGGTAATTCTTTAAACAACGATTAGTTTCGGTTATCGAATTTGACTTGTTGAGCAGCGAGACTGATATGCATTCATTCAGAACACCACTTCACTGCCGGAAAAAAACAAGTCACTGTCTTTTTGAGTGAGTCATTGAATCATTCACTCAGCTGATTTGCTTAAAATAATTTATTGAGGAACGAAACATCACTGCATGTTTCTCTGAGACACAGAAGTTCATTTTGCATTTACTTTTTGGAATAATATATAATGTGTCTAAAATAAGTTACTATTATCTTTTTTATAGAACTGTTGTACAAAATCGATATGTGGCTGAATGAATCACAGCTGTGAAGTACAGAACATCAACACTCTTGCTTGTGTGATATTGCTTAGATATAAACTCATTTCATGACAAAACAGTATTCTATGCATTTCATCACAATTATATTCCAAGGTCTTAAATGTCTTTTGCTGCCAACATACTCAAATGTGCTAACCTAGAGCTGCCAGAGGCTATTTTAAAGCTAAATACACCAACTGACACATGAAGTTTTATCAGTCTCCAAATAAGTTTTGTGTTATTTCAAATGTCTCTCAGTTGGTCTGACTCGGTCTAAGTATGTTTTTGTCATGTGTGTTTTATTTAAACAGAGCCAATGGCAGTTGAGACAGCTGTTTAAAGAAATGGCTGTATGGTGAAATTAGTTTCTAAACGGCACTGAGGTGAGTGCTTTTCACTGGCAGAACAGAGTGTAATGATGATTCTGTGGACCGCACAACACTACACTCACAATTCAAAATACAGGTTCTAAATGGCATCGGATGTTTTGGTGCTAAACAGAACCATGATATTAAAAAAACAGTTTAAATTGAAACAACATCTACCCTAAAGAATAAATTTATGCTTTTTAGAAGAGTTATTTTTATATGAAAGGCCAGTTGAGCCTCACTTTTTTGTAGGAGTGGTCTGAGTGCCTGAAGTTGACAAAAACTCAACTTGTGGTGGTTCCCGGAGCTGTATTTTTTTTAATAGTTTTCTGCTAATATCACATTACTTAACAGAAACCAATATTTTAGAGCGCTCAGAAAGAGTTGAAACTACAACAGACGATGATGTGCCGCCTATAGTGATTCCGCTAATGTCGCACCATACAAATGTGAGTAACTGTTTTTATTACGTGGTCACTATAGCTTTGTGTGTTATTACAGATAGTTTGATATGTACTGAGTATTTATGCATTTTTAACCTAAATCACAGCAGCGTCCATCTATGAAGGATGTAGCTGTCAAACATACACAACTGTTAGCCAATCATAGCAGTGGGCATTTACTTCAGAGTCTACAATCCTCCCCTATTCAAACAGATACCGTTCCGATGAGTAAGGGTCCAAACAGGACAGAAATTATGCCTATTACTTCTAAATTATTATGTTTTTCATGTAAAAATCTTGATAACATATAAGTGGACCTCAGAGAACAGTACAAAACAAAAAAAACAAAGGCAGGTCATGACCACTTTAATGTAATCTGCAAACAATGACAGTTTTCACAACATGACACATGCTGACTAGCCTTTGCTTATTCTGCAGCCAATTAGCTTGCTGCTTAACTTTTAAACAATTTGGTTCTGTGTTTTGCTGCAAGTCTTGCATCAGAAATCCTCTGAAATTCAGCATCTTAAGATAAGTCCATGGTTTCATTATTCCTTACCATATAACACATTGCATGGTCTGTTTCTAAATTAAGCAGCATTATTCGAGGTTAAATGCAAGAGTGTGTACACGCGTCGTGCATTAAGAATTAAATGATCATTTATTTTACAAATGAGGCCCATAAGCTATGCTTAATGTATCCCTAGCAGGTGGTTGCTGGGGTTTTTTCCCACTATCAGCTTGCAACATTACAGTATATTCTGTTTCTTAACTACACACATAGTGTGCATCGCTAACTAGATAAGCTTGATCCATACTGGCTCAGAAACTAATAGCTTGTTTAGGTCATCAGCTAAATAACGAAGAGTATGACACCAAGGAACACATTGCTAAATAAAATGTGGGCTTTGCCAGACCAGATCAAGCGATCATGTATATAGCATAGTGCTGTACCTTAACGTTGTCAAATGACGTTGCTAAAAATAACATTATTTTGTGTATTTGGTGTATTTAATGAAATGTGTTTATGCGGTTTAAGTTTCAAAACACATTATTTTCCACATACTTTACTGTACATTATTGTTGCTCCTCTAAGCCCCGCCTTTCTGAAACGGCGTCAATTTTTACAAAGTTCATCGTTCTGAAAAGCGAGGTGTGCGCTGATTGGCCATCTATCCAGTGCGTTTTGTTTGGCCGAAAACCTCAAGCGTGTGACAGAAATGTTAAGTTCCTTACCATACTGTGATGCCGTGTCCAGCCGGAGCGACAAGACAAAACCATTAAAACTATCATTTGTTGCAATCCAGGGGACATAACCCTCCTTAAAAAAATAAATGTGCTTCAAAAGGTTCTTCAAGCGATGCCATCGAAGAACCATTTTTGGTTCCACAAAGACCATTCAGTCAAAGGTTCTTTAAAGAACCATCTCTTCTTACCTTTTTATAATCTGAAGAACTTCTTTCGCCACAAAGAACCTTTTGTGAAACCGAAAGGTTCTTCAGATGTTAAAGGTTCTTTATGGAACCATTTGGTTCTTCTATGGCATCGCTGTGAAGCCCCCCTCCTTTATTTTTAAGAGTGTAGGTACTGTTATAATGACTTTACTGTCTTTTTACACGTTGCGTTGCATCGTGCCGTGTAAACATAAAACTGTCTGCATTTGTGATCGGAGAAACAACAAACTACAAGTGCTACTCTACACTGCTCAAACTTGCGTTTGAATCATCAATGGCAAATCCTTTAAATATGAAAGTGTACTTACAGGCTGTGAGTCAACATTATTTGTCAGCATCATAGACTGTGGTCAGCATGCGCGCCGAAGGGTAACAGGAACTGAATTCACCGGACAGCCATCATTGTAGTCTACTCTCCCAGGAAACTCTCCTCTGTAAAATGCGTTGCACACATCTGAATATTTGGGTTTAACGGTCTGGAACAGTGTTAAATACAACTTAACCACTGATTTCTATTGTGTCCTCTTTTGGAAGGCCAAACAAAGGAGTTTTGCTTTCACAACGAAACACACAGCGTCTCCACAACATGGTGGTGGTGGCAACAATACTACAGCGAGAATCAAGTTACTCCTTCTTTCTTTGCGTGAACATTTGGGCGGTGTTATGCAAATCTTCCCACATCGTGACGTAGACCTGTGGGGGCGTGTTTTTGGACGACTCTTAACTTTTATAAAGATAATCTCTTTGGTTTGAGACTTTAGGTCTTTGCAACTTTAGGATCTTATCTATTCACGAACAGCTTATAACACTCCAAAGAAAAAGGAAAAATAGAAATTGCATCATATATGACCCCTTTAAGCCATTCAGTAAAGAAGGCCCAGTCACACATAGTAAAACATGTGGTTCTAATGGCTCTTCTTCTTAGCAGCAGAACATATGTCTTGGCAGCAGATCTGCTTGTTTGGGTGGCTGTATTGTCCTTTCCTGTCCTGTTTAGATCATCCCTTGCTTGGGAATATACTGTATGTATGTCTACTGATGCAGCAGCTTGTTTTCTTACACTCAGCAGCATGCATATACACTATCGTATTGTATTGTCCATTTCATTTGTCTCCTGCTTTTTCAGGGGGGTAACATGCATTCGTTTTATTTGTCTGCTTTTCTGTTTTTTCAAGTTCTATTGTTTTTTCAGTGTTTGCCATCTGCATATAATTCAAATCTTCAAATCACAGCGGGAGGAACAAAATTCTCTGACCCTGATTAGCTGTTCAAACTCCTGACCCCCTATCAGTCTGATCTCAGATCAGATATCCAGAGCACTGAGAGCTGCAAATAAACGGGAAGAACATCGGGCTGCTTCAGTAGGCCCGTGTAACAGAGCTCCTGTGAGCCATTTGGCCCTCTCTATATATTTGCACCGCTCACTGTGGAGTTTAATGGTGTGTTTTTTTTAACAGAATCCATCCTTCAGAGAAAGCTGGGGCGAGCAGCTGCAAACCACGCAGTGGGAACTTGGTCAGATTCCAGTGCTATCATTTACTATTACTGTTGGTACTGTATGAGAGGGGCTTGTACATAATGTACAAAATGTCTCTGTGAGAGTGCTGATCTGAGATAATCTGTCTCTTATATAGGATCATTTAAAATAAAAACTTATCCCACATTTTTGGGAATTCTGCTTCAAAGTGGAAAAATAAGAAAAATAATTGTGAGGTAAAGTTTAGTATAAGAATTTAAGTAACACTGGAAGATTTGAAGTAGCAGTTGTGATATATAACCACAAATACATTACAGGCTTCTAACAAATGAGCACATAGAATTTTGGTTATAATACATTTTACCAAAATCGATACCCAAGTAGTAATAGGAACAGCCCCACCTTTTATAAGGAATGGTCACCCAAAAATAAACACTTTGCTAAATTGACCCCCCCCCCCTCAGGCCTCCAAATAAAGAATGAGTTTGTTTCTTCAACAACAAACAATTGATGGCTGGAGTCATGTGGATTACTTGTGGATTATTTGTTGGACGTTTTTATCATCTGCTTGGACTCTCATTCTGACGGCACCCAGTCACTGCAGAAGATCCCATTGGTGAGCAAGTGATGGAATGCCAAATTCCTCCATATCTATTCCGATGACACACTCTCGACATTGGATGGCTCTGAAGGTGAATACATTTTCACAAATTTCCATTTTTGGGTTATACATATTCCTTTGACATCACGCTTGCAGTCAAGCACGGCCATTTCAGTTGTATTAGAGCTCCCACCCTCTCTGACATGAGTTTTAACGGAAACACGCAGATCAGCAGAAGAATGTCAAGGTTTGCAAAATCCCCTCTGCTATGACTCTAAATTTGACTTATGTCTCTCGCTTCCACTTTCACTCTCTTCTTGCTCTTTTAAAAAAAGAAACAGTCAATGGTCTGTCTGTTTGGGCTAGATTAAAGAAACATATATGTGCTGTGACTGGCTGAAATATACCATCCATTTAAAGCTTCCAATAAAAACTCAAAGTATGTGGGCTTTCATATTTCCCAACAGTAGATTCTTGAAAAGACAGTGAACGTAGAGGTTGGAAAAATTTGTGAAATCAAGTTTTTGCTAAACTACATAATCTAAGTGAATTTGTATTACCAATTAAGGCAATGTTACAAAATGAAAAAAAAAGCAAAATTATTGGATATCCGAATATAAGGAATGCTGGAGGATCTCATCCTAAAAAGACAACATAGAGTCTTTTGCTAAATCTGTGTATTGGAACAAAACCAAGAACAAGCAGAGAGAAAGCTTTCTAAATTTAAGCCACCATGATGACAGCTTGAACAGCGACAGCGTCGATGTGTCTGAGCTTAGGCCAGGATCTCCCAGACACATGTGGGCTGCTCATGGGAGTCGACATGCTTTAGTGTTCTGACAGTGCTGTAAGATGTTCTTATCTTTGCCTTTATTTGTGCTGAAAGACTCATTGTGCATTTTGAACTGTGGACCACCCTGATGCATTGTAAGCATTCACATACAAGTTAGGGTGACCATACGGGCCATTTTTACGGGGACGCACCCTTGCCAGGATTTCTATTTTGCCTAAAATATCTAGGTTTTGGCTTTTGTTTGCGGTGTGCAGACCGATCGGTGTATGACATCAAAATACCATACAGACGGTTTCTTATGCTTTCAAAATGCTCTCGAGGTATTTTGATGTCATACACCGATTGGTCTGCACATGCAAACAAAGCCAAACCCTAGCTATTTTAGGCAATATAGAAATCCTGGACAGGACGCGTCCTGGGAAAATGGCACATATGGTCACCCTACATTAACATTTTATTCAAACCTTTCAAAAAGAAGCGGCACAAAAATGTTGCGGCGTTTGTCCCATACCCAGTGATCCTCAAATCTGGCTCTCGAGATCCACTTTCCTGCAGAGTTTCGCTCTAACCCTAATCAAACACACCTGAACAAACTAATCAATGTCTTCAAGATCATTAGAAAATCACAGGTAGGTTTGATCAGGGTGAGCTAAACTCTGCAGTAAAGTGGATCTCGTGAGCCAGATTTGAGGATCACTGCATTACACCATAGTGTTTAAAGTGTCAACACCTGAAGCTATGGACCACTTCACCTGCATGGTCTATAAAATCTCTGACTGAGCCAAAGGAACCTTACTTTTAACCTGTCAATGCCCACTCATTAACTCCAGTAGGGTGTGTTAACACTCAAATAGGAATCAAAAGGTTTCTCAATAGTTTTTTTTTGTTAAATAAGAGATTTAAATACATTCATTCCATGCCCTAATCAATTTGATATTCATCATCAGTTCCTAAAACTGATTTATTTAGTATTTTCAACTGTACTGTTAGATTACTTATTTTAAACTAAAAAGAGAGTATACTTTCAGTCTATTTCTTATGGAATTATCAGAGATATACTTAAGAAGTATATAATTCAGTATACTTGGCTTATACTGAGTAGTACATAGGTGGAAGTTAACTTGATTTTTTGTTTTGATCTTTATCTTTTATATACAGTGTTATTAATCCATACAGAAACAGATCTATATTTGGATGATTTTATTGACAATTCTTCTTCAATGTTATTCCAACTGCAAGTATGATGTTAAAAAGATAGTTCAACAAGCCAAAATGACATTCTGGTCACTCCTTCTATACTCACTCTTATGTTGTTCCAAACATGTATGATTTTCTTTCTTCTGTTGAACTCAAAAGATGTTATTTTGAAGAATGCTGGTAACCATACTAACCAAAGAGTTGAAGGTAGCCATTGACTTCCATAATAAAAAATGCTCAATTTTCTCCTAAACTAAAGATTATGGATGTCTCGTCTTTGCCTCCTTTTAAAGCTTGAATACGTGAAAGGCACTAAATAAAGTTTTTGTTTTTTAAATCCAGATTCAGTTTGAGAGGCTATAGTAAGAGTGAACTTAGCAAAATACGGATAACGTTACGCTTAATTACTGACACCCAATAAGAGAATGAGCCTGACAGTTTATGTGCATGAGGCACATCAGTTGTTTTGAAATAGTAATGTACCTGATTCCTTTATCAAACTGTACTTTTTAGAATTTTTACGACAGGAATAATAAGCCTGTAGCTTCTTTGCGGAAAGGCACATTAATGGCAAATGACTCATCCTAGACTAATTTGATTAATAGACCATATTTATGAACATGTTTGAGCTATTATTGAGACATTGACTTGGTTGCACAAACCTTTGGTAAAGCTGTGAGATCACTTCTGAAATTAGAATAAGACAAGGGAAGACTCCTTTACTTTAGTGTAGAGAAAATCTGAGCTAGTGTTGGGTTATGATACGCTCTAACGCCTTTAAAGGAGACAAATGTGAGAGATTCAGCATCTCTAAGGAGAAAGATCTGAACACAGTGCGTGATGATGATGAGATCTCTTCTAAAACTTTAAAGAAGACCATTGTGAGCGTGATTGTGAAATGCAGGAGACTCAAGCAAAAATTCTCCATTTGTTCTTAAAGTAACCTCATTTCTGTCTATGAGATATATTTGAGATGTTAAAGAGATCTCATTTTTTGTATTTTTCTTTCCTCTGAGATGTGCTGCATGTACAATTGAAGGGCATTGAAGAGAAATGTATACTAGTAACCCTTGATATTCTGAAATGTGTAATGCTTTTAAATGT
This sequence comes from Sinocyclocheilus anophthalmus, assembly GCA_018155175.1. Classification (NCBI taxonomy): domain Eukaryota; kingdom Metazoa; phylum Chordata; class Actinopteri; order Cypriniformes; family Cyprinidae; genus Sinocyclocheilus; species Sinocyclocheilus anophthalmus. Next base: position 198,996 of record JADLZN010005037.1, on the reverse strand, counting down.
ATAATGCTATCATTTAAATGACAGTTTCCTCATTTACAAAATTAGTAAAAATGTAAAATTAACGTTTCTCCTAAAATAAAACGGAAGACAAAGCTGATATCTCAATAAGACATATAAATGTAACGGTTATGGACTTCTGTGTTTTCTTTGAGTTTCTGTTCTCCTGCCCTGTTTAGTTCTGTTGCCCTATATAGTTCTGATTGTTTCCCCATTTGTTTCCATGGATTTTGATTAATTGCAGCTGTCCTTCGTTAATAAGCCCCATTATATATAACCCCTGTTTAGTTCTGTCCAGGGTGGGTTATTTGCGTTATATTTTGTGTTGTGCGACGCTTGCTTCTGGGATTGCTAGTGGTTATTTCTTGTGGATTTGTTATTAAAGGACTTTTGTGGAATATTCTCTGTCGTCATGTGCTCTTAACAGCACCAGCACGTAACAATAAGAGAATCAAACTTTAGTATCCGTAACCTCTGTCAGAGCCGTAGCATTGTGGGTGGCACACTGATGTCGAGCCACAACTGCACATCAGACAGCATGAGTTCGAAAGGTTCGTAAAGGTGAAAACCTCCAGTGTAACCAAAGCAAGAAAGAGGAGCCTCTGAGCAGTAAAACTTTTTTTTTTTTAAATAGTGTCTTAAAAGAGACACTTTAAAATTCTCAATCTCATTTTGGACACCTTTCTCTCAGAATTTTTTACATGTCTCAAGTGTCTACTTTTAATTCTCCTAAGGACATTTTATGAGAAACATCGCAGACACTGTTGATACTAAAATTAGAAATATATGAGAATCACTACTAAGTCTCCTGAGCTAAGAAAGAGCAACTTCTGAGTGATAAAATATTCCTATAATGGAGTCTTGAAAGAGATTGCAGCAAGATCGTAAAGATATATTCTGTTTCTTCCACCACATTCTCTGTTTTGACTCTTTTTCTCTCAAATATTTCTCATGTCTCATTTGCGTCTACTTCTATTTTTCCTTAGGAATTTTAGGAGAAACATCTGAAACACTGCTAATACTACAATTAGAGATAAATGAGAATCGCAACAAAGTCTCACAAGCTTACAAAGAGGAAAGTCTGAGCAACAAAACATTACTATGAAATGCTGTTGATACTAAAATGAGAGAAATATGAAAATCACAACTAAGTCTCCTATGAGCTTAGGAAGAGCAAACTCTGAGCAATAAAATTTTCCTCTTGTGTGTTGCTACAAGCTTTAGCATGCTACACAACCTGATTGCAGGTTAAACACCAAAGTGCCAAACTGATATTTTACATATCATACAAATATTTGAAACATAATGTAGGGTGTAAAGTTGTTTTCTCCAAAAACTTTTTGTTTTAGTTACACAGTTTCTGCCAGGACCCAAACGTTCAGCCAAATAAGGAAAGCTGTGACTGTTGAGTGCATGAAGTGTTCAGTATTTCACACTACTTACTGTATACTGCAAAATGGTGTAAAATCGAGCAGAAATATGTAAAACTGGACCATCATTCTGTCAATCATGAGGCAGAACAGTATCATCTGAGACAGACTCTTCGATTTTGTATGTTTGCCATCCAGTACATTATCTAATGGCCCATTACAGCGATGGCGTGCAGTCCACCCTTGCCCAGTTTTCACCCATCTATCCTCAGCTCCATCTCTCTAGCGCTTATGTGGTATCTCTTTATCTTTCTTGCTTCCTCCCTGTGTGTTCCAGCTGCAGAGCCCTCAGAGGAGCCTAGCAAATATTTTCCATACCTCACCACAGCAGAAAGAGAGAGAGAGACTCGTTTTCCTTAAACATCTGGTCTGAACATGATGAGGGGTATTAATGAAATAGACGGATGTCTCTTTGGAGAGCTCTGATAGGGAAAAGGTTTAACTCAATGGTTAGGATTAACCCCTTGAGTTGAGCTGTGCAATGTCTGTTTATTTGCCTGACTTTTTGCCACTGATTGTGTTTTATAAGTAAAACATGTGTATCTACACATTATGAGACCAGAGAGAGAATATGTCCGGCACCAGAATGTAATATGTGCATTTTTATGTAAGTCACTTAGAGTACAGTGTCTGCTAAGACCATATAGGCCTAATGAAGTGATCACAGATGCAGTTATGTTAGTGCATGTGGATGTCAAGTGCACACTGCATCACATATAGCAGTGCTTCCTAAGCAGGGGTACACACAACTTTTTCTATAAACAAAAATTACGACATTAAAATAAAATATTAGAGTTTTTTAAAAAGAAATTCTTTCCAGCCTACATACATTTGAACAAGTAAGGAATGACTTGATGTATTGTTTTTACGGAAAGCAAAAAATGAAATAATGGTGCATATTTTTTGTCATTGTATGATACAGACGTGTATGTATATATCTACATTATTACTATTATACTCTTATCAATATAATATAATATCTATATATGTAATATAATAAAATAGAGAGAGAGAGAGCAGTTATTTTAAATATTCTTTGTATTATAATTTTGTAATATATTTTTTATATATTATATATATATATATATATATATATATATATTAGATATATATATATATATAAATAGATATTTTTTTTAGATTTTTTTATTAATTTTATAAAATTCAAATGTTCTCTTCTTTCAATATCAATAAGAGATAAAGTAATAATAAGATAAGAGAAATACATAATTATTATAAAAGATAGTTAAATTAAACAAGGGGTTGGCAAGTGTCGTTAACACTTACATTTATATTATCTATTCATGTTAATAATGTATATAGAGTTTATATATATGTATATATAGAGAGAGAGAAAGAGAGAGAGGGGAGGGGGTGGAGAGAGAGCGAGAGATTTATTATAAATATGAATTATTATAAATGTTTAAATATGTAGTTTCTGCCTATTACCATTATTTCCATCATTTCAAAAACAAATGATCCATTTTGGCTCTCTGAGAGTAATTTCACTCTTGGCAAGCAAACAATATTAAGCAGTCAGTTATTTTATGGTGCATTTGAAAAACTGAGGAGGAGAAGTTCAATATCTACTGCAGCTTCTGCAGTAATGTGGGCTGAAAAACTCCATTGTGGAGCATGGTTTGCTGAAATCAGTCATTTTATTTAGTGGCTGTGAATACATTGGCAGGCTTGCTCACTTTGAACTAATCAAATAAATGGCACTTTCAATTCGGTCTTAGAGCGATTATGGTTACCTTTTTTAAATGAAGGGGGAAAAAACTTTTGGAAAATTCAATTAGCTTTACGTTTTTGGGGCGAGATCTGCCTGGCCAACTCCAGTATAATAACTGTAAGACTATTACTACCTGAAAATGGTTGGTTTTGGCAGCATGTCAGAATGAGGGCAATAAAGAGTTGGTTTGTTTGCCATCGTCCCAACTGCATCCATGGGATTGAGTTTCTGAGCTTTTTACCAGCACTGAACCCAAGACCTGAACACCACCCAATCCAGATCAGCCAAACAGGACCTGTTCACACATACTCTATTCTGCTGAGTTCATGCTCACTCCACTCACGACCTGCTCCTAGTGAATTTAAATCACACCTGACCTCATTTCTGGCCAGGCACGCACAGTTAAACACTGGTGGGCTTGTAGATTTTTTTACAGGTGAGGTGTGCATAGGGGCACTGTTTCACAGAGCACTGTGTTTCTTCAGAGTGACACTCGTAATGTTTGATTTCTCATTTCAGAATGTACCCGGCTGAGTGAGCAGTAAATCACACTCACACATTTATGACACTTCCTGTCTGTTAAAGGAAATTACTGACTTAATTTGAGCTTGCATGTTTGTTAAATAAGAGATTTTAATACATTCATTCCGACTCACAAGCAACTCAAACCATCCCCAACCGCACCTAAAATGTTGCTCCTAAATGTTACTTATTGTTCAGTTAAGCAAGAGTGATGTTGTTCAAATCAGCATGGTAATAATATTGTTAGGTTTATAGTGAATAGCTTAAATTTAAGGTGTAAAGTGTCCATGGATGTGCACTACAGAGTCTCGCTGGAAGTAGTAAGTCATCCTTGTACTTTCGCCTACTGTTTTATGCATGCTATGGCTGTATCCAAAGCTGAAAAATACTGACTCTGCAGGCAGCATACAAAGATATGTTGACAACAAGGCACGTCTAAATCCTATGACCGTGTCACACTGGCGACTGATAGCCGGTCCAGATGACTGGGTTTTGAAGTAGTATAGAGTACCTTCTACTGCCTATGATGTCATTCGATTCCGTGACAGTTGGCTAAATAAAAATGGCATCTAATAGTTGCCAGTTGGTGTGTAAACTGTATGCTCCTGAACACTTTTTCAACTTTGATTTAATTCCTAGCAAGAAATAGCATCGTATTAATAAAGGTTTGCTTAGTTATCACCAAAGCCCTCTCTGTTTAATCATTATACCATCAGAAGTCTGTCTGAAATCAGTTTTGTGAGGTACTTTTGTGTGCAAATACTGCCTGCGAAGTCATTGTCTGATAGGACAGTGAGGCAACAAGTCAGCTCCCTAAACGTTCTGATGCATTATGAATTCAGACATATAACTCAATCCTCATCCAATTTTCGACAACTATAAAGTACATTAGGTTAATTCAGACACACATTCAGATGCAGAGGAATAAATGTGTGCATATACAGGTGCATCTCAGTAAATTTGAATGTCGTGGAAAAGTTCATTTATTCAGTAATCAACTCAAATTGTGAAACTCGTGTATTAAATTAAATGCACACAGACTGAAGTATTTAAGTCTTTGGTTTTCTTTTAATTGTGATGATTTGGCTCACATTTAACAAAACCCCACCAGTTCACTATCTCAACAAATTAGAATATTTCATAAGACCAATAAAAAAATATTTTAAGTGAATTGTTGGCCTTCTGGAAAGTAGGTTCATTTACTGTACTGTACTCAATACTTGGTAGGGGCTTCATTTGCTTTAATTACTGCCTCAATTCGACATGGCATGCCATGGAGGTGATCAGTTTGTGGCACTACTGAAGTGGTATGGAAGCCCAGGTTTCTTTGAAAGTGGCCTTCAGCTCATCTGCATTTTTTGGTCTTTGTTTCTCATTTTCCTCTTGACAATACCCATAGGTCTGGTGAGTTTGCTGGCCAGTCAAGTACACCAACACCATTGTCATTTAACCAGCTTTTGGTGCTTTTGACAGTGTGTGTAGGTGCCAAATCCTGCTGGAAAATGAGATCAGCAGCTTCAAAAAGCTGGTCAGCAGAAGGAAGCATGAAGTGCTCATAAATTTCTTGGTAAACGGGTGCAGTGTCTTTGGTTTTCAAAAAACACAATGGAGCAACACCAGAAGATGACATTGCACCCCCAATCATCACAGACTGTGAAAACTTAACACTAGACTTCAAGCAACTCGGGCTATGAGCTTCTCCACCCTTCCTCCAAACTCTAGGACCTTGGCTTCCAAATGAAATACAAAACTTGCTCTAATCTGAAAAGAGGATTTTGGACCACTGGTCAACAGTCCAGTTCTTCTCCTTAGCCAGGTAAGACGCCTCTGACGTTGTCTGTGGTTCTGGAATGGGCCGTGACCAAGAGGAAGACGACAACTGTAGCCAAATTCATTGACAAGTCTGTGTGTGGTGGCTCTTGACGCCTTGACCCCAGCCTCATTCCATTCCTTGTGAAGTTCACTCAAATTCTTGAATCGATTTTGCTTGACAATCCTCATAATGCTGCGGTTCTCTTGGTTAGTTGTGCATCATTTTCTTCCACATTTTTTCCTTCCACTCAACTGTCTGTTAACATGCTTGGATACAGCACTCTGTATCTGTGAACAGCCAGCTTCTTTGGCAATGAATGTTTGTGGCTTACCCTCCTTGTGAAGGTGTCAATGATTGTCTTCTGGACAACATGCCAATCAGCAGTCTTCCCCATGATTGTGTAGCCTAGTGAACCAAACTGAGAGACCATTTTGAAGGCTAAGGAAATTTTTGCAGGTGTTTTGAGTTGATTAGCTGATTGGCATGTCACCATATTCTAATTTGTTGAGATAGTGAATTGGTGGGTTTTTTGTTAAATGTGAGCAAAATCATCACAATTAAAAGAACCAAAGACTAAAACTACTCAGTCTGTGTGCATTGAATTGATATAATACACGAAGTTTCACAATTTGAGTTGAATTACTGAAATAATGAACTTTTCCACGACATTCTAATTTTATTGATATGCAAAACCTGACTGGCTATTTGTGCAACCTGCAGAACGATTCACTGAAAAACCACTAATGTACAGACAGTATGTCTGGAACATGCAAACACAGACAGCAGAGATGAGTGATAGTAAGCCCATTCAAATTTGAGGACTGGAACTAAGTGTCACAGATCTATTTATTTTTCTTTCTTTCTGTAGTGTAGATGATAGTGGAAGATTATTCGTTTTTACCAAAGTCTATTTCACTGTATTAGCTAGAGTTGTCTGAATGGTGCATTTTTTGCATGGTTGGAATAGCTGATGGTACTTGGAAAAACCTCAGTCCAAGTCAAAAAGTCTGGAAATTGCTTTAGGGAGTTGAGAAGACTAAACGCATTTACAGGCATACATCTCCAACTAGTGCCATACTGCCTGACAGCAGTGTGTGGTTGGTGTGTGGTGTGTGTGTGTTAAGAGCGTACTGGTATTTAAACGTGACCCACATCGCTCACGGTTGCTCTCGTATAATTCAGTGTGTATAGAAACGCTAGACTGATTTCCTCTGGATGGACGTTTACTGTGGTCTTCATGTTTTATTTGGGGAGTGAGTCCTTCCACTCTCTGAACTTTTATAGCTACCTGTTATGAAACATAACTCAAAAGACACAAAGTAAAACAAATACTGAAAAAGGTATGTGTTTGCTTTCAGCACTGATGGGAAAAAAGATGGTTGTGCCCTCTCCCCTTCATCTGCCTCCCTTTTTCTCACACTCATTCCTCTCTCCTTTCCAAATTCTGGGTTGCTACTAGCCAGACACCCTAAAAATAAAGATATGAGATGAATTTAATCCAGGTCAAGAGACTGAATAAGCTGAAAGATTAAAGTCCATTTCCCAACAATAACATCTCGGGAGTAAGACAACAATTCCATTTATCCCACAGACCTGCTGCCTTTCATTTGAGACTGTCCTCAAGTCTCGCTCTCTTCTTTTTGCATGGTTCTGAAAATTATTTTTTTTGTTTGGTTCATATCACTTTACACAGTAGCTGAGCCACTGCGGAATTTTACCATGCCAAATGTAATTTTGGGAAGAGAGAGGTCTGTTTGAGCGGAGAGAGAAATAGAGAGGGACTTTTGTTCTCAGCCTCGGGCGTTGAATAAAGGGTTTTGAGGGTTTGAGCTCTGGGAATATCCACTCTTCGTTTTCAAAAGATAAACTGTAAAGTGGAAACTGAACATGGGTGATTTGTTTCTATAAGCACATTAGCATGGCCACAGCCGGTAGGTGCAGACATGTCATCTGGTGTAATATGTGACTGAGTGACACCATACACGGACTGAAGCTTGTTGGTTAAATACGTGCACTAAATGTAATTTAAATCCTATGATGCAAAGTCTAAACAGTCTGGGGGGTGGGGTGTGGTGGTTGGGGGGGGTGGTGATTCTGTCACAGTTTTAAACACCAGTGATGAAAGACAGTGTCTAAGGGTAGACAGGTCAGTTTGAGCTACTTTTTTGTTCCACAAAGTGGATCAAGTTTTAGATGGAGGAGTGGTTAAGAAAAACGCTTGTGCCAAAAATCTCAGCTTGCTCTTCAGCCTTAAAGGAATAATTCACCCATGAATGAAAATTTGCTGGAAATTGATGGACTGGATTACTTGTGGATTAATGTGATGCTTTTATCAGCTTTTTGGACTCTCATTCTGACGGCACCCATTCATTGCAGAGGATCCAATGGTGAGAAAGTGATGCAATGTAACTTCTCCAAATCTGTTCAATGACCAAACAAACTCATCTACATCTTGGGTGGCCTGAGAGTGAGTACATTTTAATTTTGGAGTGAACTATTCCTTTAACTGTTCTTTGGAAAAAGACAGTGTATTTCTACTCAGGTCTCACTCTGTCGTGCCTGTCTGCATATGAGAGCTGAAGGCATGTGAAATGTTACTGAAATATTAACTTGTCAGTGGCATCTAGAGAGGGATTGTATTCATTCGCCTTCATGCCAGGTCAAAGTCAAAGGTTTGAGTGAAATGGTAAAACACTGCTCTCGTGTGGATATTCTCTGCTCTAGAATGCAGAAAATGCTATTTTTAGTCATGAACTGATGCTTGTTTCAAAGGTTAGAACACTATTGAATATAACTCCCCACTGGCTTTGCACTGAGCATCGAATTGATGTTGCTGAGAACTCTAATTTGTACAACTGCCTCAAATGAGCTGAAATTGTATTTAAACTGGGCAACATCAGAGATCTATGAAGGTCACGTCTGTTTTGTGTTTTCAGAAAAAGCAGAGGCTTCACTCAAATAAATTGGTGTTGTTGTGGAATGTTCCTCTTGATGGAGTTCCAGTCTGCACTTGAAGGCTGTTATAATTGGACTAATCCAGGAGATTATATCTTGGCAAGCAGATGCTCCTCATGTTCTCATGATCAGACACTAACCACTGCAAACAAGGATGGTTTTTGTTGTTGTTTAGTGGTGGTGAAAAGTGTGGGGGGGGTTCTTGCGTGGAACATTAACCGTGCAAGGGGTGTGAACTTATGTATTAAGAACACTCTGTGGTGGTGGTGTACTCACAATAGAACCTAACGAACGAAACCGGGTAAAGACTACAGGAGAAACACACAACTGAAATCTAAAACCTCAAAACACTATATAGTAACATAGACTCATATGTTAGAAAAAAGGTGAAAGACCATAGGAGACGAAAGTACGACCATATTAGATGGCATAAAAGAGTGTGAACGGTAGTTTATTTGCGTATGAATGTTATGATAACAAACAAACAGGGAAAATAAGGAAATTACATAGGAAAATCAAAAATACAACATCAAATAATATCTATTTATTTTCAATAGTATGAATTCTTATAGGGATTACGTGAAAGGTGTATATAAACAATAAAGGATTTACTATAAGCGTAACTTATGTTTTCAATTACTTATTAATGAAACGTTATTAACGTTATTATGTTGCTGTGTCTTCTAAAATTACTTAAAGTCTAACAGTGGTTCTGGAGACTTTTTTCACTCTTTGTCATGTGTGAAATTTCAAGTTTTGCATATTTTCCCACTTCTTACTGAGAACATTATAAACTAGATATCATCATAAATATAATTACATTTGGTAGACGCTTTTGTCCAAAGACTGCAATGCATTTTATCAGTTCAAAAATAAATTAAACAAAATAAATGAATGAGCACAGATTGTCAAACTTCTTGTCAAAAACGATTGTCAACTCATTAATCAAAATAACAACAACAACAATAGTAATAACTGAATATATTATTCTAGACTCAAATAACTAGAAGGGCTGCCTGGAATAGAATTAGAATAGAATTTGTTTTTTTACCACTCATTTTTTAATATAAAGCTTTTCTAATAACAGAAATAAATCAATATAAATATACATTTTCCCTTTTCAAATCACATGTTCATATGTGATACAGATGATATATTGAGGTCTAGGCTATAAACTTTGATTTTCATAGTCGTACATCTCGTTTTTTTTACTTTACAGAAGCCAGGGGGTGAACACAAAGAAAAAGAGATACAAAATTACAATGAAATAAAGAGAAAAGAAAAAATGAATAAATTACATAAAAACATGGAAATGTTTACATGCATTAATACACCTTAACAGCTTTCTTGTTTATCAAATTGTAAATTGATTTTAGGTATTGTTTAACTTCTGATTTCAAAATGAGAAACAATGGTTTATAATCGCCGTACTTGCATTTATGTATACTAAACTTTGCCAGCCATTGGATTATTTTTTTTGTCTTATGCATAATAAATTAATTCAAATAAGATCTTATGGCATGACGTCGATAGAGATAGATAAAAACAAAATTAAAACCCTTTTTTTCCCCCCCCCCCCCCACAAACAAGATGAGATGAAACTGGCCAGATTATGATCTCTAACAAACGGGAGCAGAAATTTGACCACAAAAATGATGAGTAAGGACAGCGCCAAAATAAATGAAAAAAAAACGTACTGTATGTAGACCACAAAATGTACATAGTGTATCAATATCACAGTTAAATCTGTTTACAAGGAAAACGTTACTGGGGTAATATTTATAAATTAGTTTGAAAGACATTTATTTGACTTTATTTGTGATTAAATATTTATGAGGTAATTTCCAGATTTTATGCCATATCAAACCATCAACACAGCTATTCCAGAAAGTTACAATAGGAGGTCTAGAGACAACATCCCTTTGAAAAGGGGCCCGAACCTGTCGATTATTGTGTTTAACAGAGGAAGAAGAGAAACAAACTCGACCAACAGCAGTGTCGACAGGATCAAAAGACTGCAGAGAAGATTGGGGACATGTATTTTTACAAAGCATTTTTAAACCAGAGGAGACAGCATCCATAACTACAGCATACTATTTAGGAATGATTGGGATTTTAAATTTAGACAAAAGTTAACAGATGTCCTTCTTGGTTGAAGAGTTGGCTCACCAAAACTATATCATTAGAAAACCAATTTTCAAAAAACAGTGTTTTAGAAGTCGTAAATCTGGTTGACTTATAAACCGAGCGCTCGCTGAACGTCATCATCAGTGTTGCCAACTTTGTTGCTAAATTTAGCAACTTTTCAGACTACCCTAGCAACTTTTTCTTCCAAAAGCACCTAGCAACAAATTTAGCAATTTTAAAAAATTTATTTGGCAACTTTTAGCAACTTTTGATAAGGACTCAGACAATAAAAAGGCACACATTTTCCATCCAAATCACACAAAAAGAGGAAACCACAGATGCCTAGCAGTACACACGTCACCAGAATTGAGTTAGCTGCTATTTGCAATTGTTCAATTGAATAATAATTGAATAATTTGATAATTGAATAATTGTTCATTTGTGATACACTTTGTTAGTAGCTTGTACCTGCGATTGTTGATCAGTTAGTACACTGTAAGAAAAATTGAAAATCTTTCAGGACATTATCCATTATCCACCATCCTTTGTTACCCTGTAACCCGAAAACACAATGCGTAATTTAAAATACAGGTAAAAAAAACCATTACGGAAAATTCTTTCATATTAACAGTAGATTGTGCCTCATTTTTACAGACTTTTCTTAGAGTGTAGCATACTAACTAACTACTAATACACTGCTTAAAGCATAACTGTTGAGAATGTGTAGAGTTTACTAGCTACTAAAAAAATTGTAATCATTCAAAAATGTGTACGTTTTCAATAATTCAATGTTTTTAAAAATCTATTTACGTTTCAATATTATACCATGCATATCACTTTAAAAACAAATCTAAATGAACATATCTAAAATATTTTTTTTGCTGAGATTTGATGACGTGACAATTTTGCGTCGTGATTACGCAATGACGTCATTGAGCAATGACGTCACAGCGTCATTCAGCAACTTTTAGCAACAAATCGACCTTCCTTTAGCAACTTTCTCTGAAAATTAGTTGGCAACACTGGTCATCATGTTACTATAGTGATGACGGCCAGGCAGACCTGTGTGCGTTTGACCCGCGCCAGAGGCCCTCAGAAATGCGCGCGCGTGCGTTTTTGCCTCAGTATCCCGGCATGCACCGCTTTATTTAGTGTTGTATCTCCGGGAGATGACAGACACAGCCCTCTGCCTCTCTCTCTCTCTCTCTGCTCCAGGGAGGAGACAAAACCCAGCAAACCTCTCCTCTCGGCATCCCGCAAACAGCAGAACCAACCCCATCTCTACCCATCAGACATACACTAATCTCAGCCCGTCTTTCTGGTAGGTGTCGGCCGCTGCACCTGCTCGCGCTCGAGCCGCTGACTGAAACAAGCAAGCGATGCTGTCAAAGAAAGCCTGCTGCACTGTGATACTGAAAACAACTCTGACACGTAGATTTCAAGTACGCAGTTTAGCACTTGCATCAATGTGGGTTGTTGTTGTTTACTGCTTGTTGCGTATTTTCGGACGGATGGTATTATTAATCCGGTGGCTGGTTATTGTGACATTAACTAGAGACGATTGTGAAGATGGCTGTTATAAATTGGCATATAGATGTCGTTGAAAACGTTTTCGACATTGACACATTCTGGTTGATCCCGGAGCGAAATGAATTTGAGATAATTCATGTTTATTTATCATGCTTATAATCTAAATATTTAGTAAATGGACTGCTTTGAAGTCATTATCAATTATATTTATCGATGCCTCAAATCGGTTGTTTGAAGTCATTTAGTTATATGAAAATCTATTCATTCAGATGCATATGCAGTATTGTTTTGGACACGTGCTGTCGTTTCTGCAATGTTCACAGGTTATGAGTAAAAACGCAACACATCCTCTTGTGTCTCTAACCTTGTAAATGTCTTCTGATGTAATGATATTCTTTTTTAGAATGGTGGTTTAGCTTGTTGATTGTTGCGCTGTCCGCAATGCAGGTCCTGCCTTATGATCCTGCTCATCCCCCAGCCACTCTCACGTGCATGTGTTGATGTGCACTGGCCAATCAGATGCTGCCATGAAAGTCCCACATTCTATTAATCATGATTTTTGTATTGTCTTCATTTATGTTATAAGTGGTCGTTTAATAAAGGAAACGAAACGCAGTGACGTTTCTAATAATAACTGATAGTCAGTTGATATTAACCTGCTGCTGTTTTTGTGCAGTGCACAATACGTCATCATGTAGCTTACACCATGTATGTAGTGGGTGTGACTGCATACTGAAGCACTGGATATTGGATGTTTGTGTGTGCGAAGTGACTGTCAGGACTAGGACATAACAGTGTTTTTAGAGTCTCCTTCTAAAGCTGCAGCTCATTAATTATTAAAGCAACAGAAGGACAGAGAATTTGGAGGGCAAGAAAGAGAGCTGTTAAGAGTGAGAGATCGTACAGGGGAAAGAACAACAGGGTTGAGTACTATGTCAGGGGGATTCTTTTGTCTCATGTGGAGCGGGGCGAGGGAGGCCTCAGCCTCTGACTGTAGCGACCAGCATCAGTCAGATCAGAGCAAATGTCAGCATCAGCACTCTAAAATGTCTACCAGCCCATAAATGGTTCTAAAGGTGGGGTGAGGGAGTGAGTGTTCACATATGCCGTGGAACATCACTTCTGAAGGATGGCCAGTGCTCTCAGTGCCTGTGATTTAATGGTTAATTTACGGTAAGCAGATGGATAAGCGGGATACAGATGGTGATGGGGTGCACTTTGTTTCAGATGCTCACTTGATGCCTCATCAGCCTGTAAATAAGTGTGTTATGTAGTGGTCGACCGACATTGTTTTTTTGACAGCCGATGCCGATATCTTGGAAAGCAGGGTGACCGATGGCCGATATAAAGCTGATATAATTGTATTAATTTTAATTTATATTTAAGAAATTTGAAATCGTTGAAATATAAAAAATAAATAAATATTTAATAAAATCTAATTAAAAAGGAAGTAAACACTGTAACCAACAGGACACTCAGTATTCTGGTAAGTTTGTGTGCATTGGGAATCATATATATAACTTTTTTTCAAATAAAGCCAAGGTAACACTCATTTTACATAGAGCACGCAATGAAAATGACATCGGGCAAATGCATAAAGCGCAGCATCCTGCGACATAATCCCATTCATTTTCAATGGAGAGCTGGTGACTTATGGCGACACGAGCGACAGTGACCGTTGGTGACGGAATGTTGGCGTGTCAAACGATGCGAGTCAAGCGACAAAAGTTCAAAATTCTTAAACTTTATGCAAATAAGCAGCGAATTTCGCGAGCGACAACCAATGGGAGTGAAGTCAGTGGAGAGCACGTGATTCATCTGCTGTAGTGGAGTGTTACGGGGGTAACTAGGCAACCAGTAGTGGGAACGCCCACTAGCGACCTCAATTGCCAGCCACAAGCGACAAGCAGCGAAAAAGTCACTGGTGTGAACGAGGCTTTTAGACATAACAGAGCGACGACAGCGAACAAGAGGGAGAATGTGAGCGGTGTGCTCTCAGGTCGCTGCGGCTCTCAGCGCCGCTGAGCCCAAAAATAAAGGCGGCACCCCCCCCGCACCCCCCTCCCAAACACATCGGCCAAACAGAAAAACTTATCGGCCAATGCCGATATTTGAAAAATTTCATATATCGGCCTTGGCGATATATCGGTCGACCACTAGTGTTATGATTTGGTTATTACTATAAGGGTTATCTTTTGAAATATTGTGTGCATTTATAGACTAGGTAGTGCCAATTAGGATGCCTGTGTGCTAAGATGACTCACTCTACAATTTACACTCTAAAATACATTTACACTCTACAAACGTACCTATATATGCAAAACACCCAAAAACATTTTTCACACAAATTATGAGTACGGGGCAGATTATAGATTAATAATGAGTTATTATGCAGTTCTTTGTACATTACTATGTTATGCATGATTTGAAAACTAATTCATGATCATGTTTGCATTACACATAGGCGATGTCTACCAAATTGGCATCGGACGATGTCTACAGTGAAACATCGTGATGGACGATGACATCGGGGGCGGGGTTAGGGGTGTGCCTGAAGTGTGAAACAAATAAGTGTTATATGGAGCCACTAAAAGTTTAGCCGCTTGCTAGCGGTAGCCTGTTGCATTACAGTACATAAGATTTCACTTACCACATACACAGAGTAAGGAGAAATCAGCTTAAAGCGTGATGTCTGTCAGCCATCGGCGATGGGAATAAATAGGATCACAACTTCTCCTCTCCAGCCATCCTACAATCATGCCAGGCGCTCAGGCACCTTCCCCACTGCATTCAAGCAGGCTCGGGTAACCCCACTGCTCAAAAATCCTACATTAAACACTTCACTTACAAATAGCTACAGACCTGTCTCTCTCATTCCATTCATAGTGAAAACCCTCGAAAGAGTTGTTTTCAAACAGATATCATTGTTTCTTTCACAGAACAAAAAACTGGATCCTAACCAGTCAGGTTTCAAGAGTGGCCATTCAACTGAGACAGCACTACTGTCAGTCACTGAAGCCCTGCGTATTGCAAAATCTGATTCCATATCATCAGTTCTTATTCTGCTGGATCAATCTGCTGCTTTTGACACTGTCAATCATCAGATCCCTCCTGTCTGCCCTCTCATCACTGGGCATCACAGGGATTACACTTCACTGGTTTGAATCCTATCTCACAGGCAGGTCTTTCAGGGTGGCCTGGGGAGGAGAGGTATCCAAAGCACACCAACTTGTCACTGGGGTTCCTCAGGGATCAGTTCTTGGACCCCTACTCTTTTCCATATACACTACATCACTGGGTCCATTTCATACAGGCACATGGCTTCTCCTACGATTTCTTTGCTGATGACACACAGCTCTATCTTTCATTTCAACCAGATGATCCAACGGTAGCTGCACGGATCTCAGGCTGCCTGGCAGACATCTCGGCATGGATGAAAGAATATCACCTACAGCTCAACCTGGCAAAGGCTGAGCTTCTTGTCTTCCCTGCCACTAAAACTCTACAGCATGATTTCACCATCCAACTAGGTTCTTCTACAATTACCCCATCAACGTCGGTCAGAAATCTTGGTGTAACTTTTTATAACCAGCTGACCTTCAAAGACCACGTTGCAAAGACCGCTCGATCTTGCAGGTTGGCATTGCACAACATCAGAAAGATCAGGCCCTTTCAAACGGAGCATGCTGCACAACTTCTTGTCCAGGCCCTTGTCATCTCTAGGCTGGACTACTGCAATGCTCTTCTGGCTGGACTTCCATCAAGCACAATCAAACCTCTACAAATGATTCAGAATGCAGCGGTACGACTGGTCTTCAGCGAGCCCAAAAAAGCACATGTTACACCTCTCTTTATCTCCTTACACTGGCTACCGATTGCGGCTCGCATCAAGTTCAAGACACTGATGCTTGCATATAGAACAGCCACAGGCTCAGCACCCGCCTACTTCAACTCACTACTACGAATCTACATCCCCACAAGAAGTCTGAGATCCGCTAGTGAGCGAAGCCTCGTGGTACCATCACAGAGAGGCACAAAATCACTTTCCAGAACATTTTCGTTCACCATTCCTGGCTGGTGAAACGATCTTCCCAACCCTATCCGGAATACTGAATCCCTGACAATTTCAAGCGACAGCTGAAAACTCATCACTTTAAACGCTACTTGACTTCATCTTAAAAAAAATTACTTTCTCTTTATTTATTCCTTCCCTTTATAGTTTGTACTTATTTGAACAATGCCTAGAGGGGGGGGGGGGGAACTTCGTATTGACAACACTTCCTGTATCTGTTGGATCTTTAAGGGGTCATATGATGCTTTTTTAAAAGATAATTTTTTTTGTGTATTTGGTGTAACAGAATGTGTGGACATGCTTTAATGTTCAAAAAACACATCCTTTTTCAAATACTGTACATTATTGTAGGTCCTATATGACCCGCCTCTCTCAAACGCTTCGTTTCTACAAAGTCCCTCCTTCCGACAAAGCACAGTCTGCTCTGATTGGCCAACTGACCAGGCATTGTGATTAACCCGAACACCGCAAGCACTCGTCGGAAAGTTAACGCCCCTTACCATAATCACGAGCATCATCTTTCAAAATAAATGTAAAGAAAGTACCTAACGGTATTCGGTTACCACAATCAAGCACGAAAGGGGAAAAAGACACAGTGATGATGTAGTACACAAGCTGTGGTTAAGACAGCTGACTCTACTGTGATGGGACGCGGTCTCTCTCTCTCTCTCGCTGCTCTCTATCTCTCTCTCTCTCGCGGCTCTCTCTCACTCACTCACTCACTCACTCACTCACACACGATGCGCCAAACTCCGCATTGAACAGTCATACGCAAGACTTAAACTAATAACAAAATAGTAGCTGAATCAGAAGCGCCAGATTGTCATAGCAAAGTCAGAATTACCTCCTCTCCTAGGTTCATGAAACGGTCGTCCATAAAATGCATTGCTGTTCTGTTGTAAGTAATCTTAAAGATTCCTAAATGCATCTACTTTCGGAAGGCCAAATAAAGTGCTTTTGCTTTTGCAATGAAACACACAGCGTCTCCCTGACATGGCTGCTTCAACACTAACTGTGGTTACTGAAACCACGCCTTCTTTCTTTGCGTGCACATTTGGGCGCATTATGCAAATATTCCCACATAGTGACCTAGATATGTGGGGGCGTGTTAGAACGAGCCATTTTAGGGGGGCGTGGCAGAGTCTTAACTTTGATAAAGAATATCTCTTTGGTTTTGAGACTTTAGTCTTTGCAGCTTCAGGGATCTTATCTATGCACAATCAGCTTGTAACACTCCAAAGAGAAAGGAAAACTTGAAATCGCATCATATGACCCCTTTAAAAGAAAAATCGCTTTTGTATCCCCGATTGTATAGTGGCTTTGGATAAAAGCGTCTGCAAAATGACTAAATGTAAATGTTTTCTGACATAGTAAACTTGCTAGGTAGCTCACCTGGTACTACACTGCACAATATTGATATTGATCCATAGTAGGCATACAAACTCCTTCATATGCCTCACTTTTCATTGTTCATAAATTATTCATAGTTTTGCCTACTCCACAGAGCCTCATAGTCTCTTTCTTTCTGTCTTTAAGTAATGGAGGTCATCTGTCAGTGTCATTTGTTTTGTAGCTGCAGTCTTGAGCATTACGGAACACTTTTTAAAATCTTTTTAAGCACAGCAGGTTTGACCGTGGCAAAGTCATTCTCACTGTGTGTACCATCTGTGTGTCTTGTGCTGGGAAAGAGAGATCAGACACGCTAATAATGACACCCAACTGATGTTATAAGTGGATTGTGTAGGTGTCCAGCTATAACATGGTTGAAGATTCAGGATGTGTGTATATAAGCCATATGGGGTTTTATTGTGTTTGTGTCAGGATTGTGCACTAATATGAATTTGCATTGAGGTAGCAAACAGGAATCAGAATTTGCACTTAAAGGGTTAGTTCACCCAAAAATGAAAATAACCCCATTATTTACTCACTCTTAAGGCATCTTAGGTGTATATGACTTTCTTCTTTCAGACGAATCCAGTTGGAGTTATATAAAAAATTGTCTTTGATCTTTCAAGCTGTTTAATGCCACTCAGCGGGTGTTGCATTGCTTTTGTCCAAAAGAACTTAAATAAAAAAAATGTCTCACCCTCAGAGTCACTTATCGGACCGCTGTTACAGCAGGCTCCGGGGGTCGGAACACAGGCCTCTGTAGCGAATCGATGTGTTTGTAGAAATATATCAATATTCAAAAACGTAATAATCACTGAATCTAGCGTGCGCTCACTGTTGTAAATGGAAGCAGTTCCGAGGGAATGGCGTATGAGGTCGGCTTTGCGCATGTGCCACTCAGGGACACACGCGGAAACACAGGGGCGAGATTAAAACAAAACAATGGTCAAGAATTAGAAGTACAAAACAAAGATTTATAAAGAAAAATGTTGGAGGATTTCAAAATAAGCCAAGAGGAGACTGATTTTCCTTTTGCTAAAGTAAGGAAACTTTGCATCCTTTGATCCTGTAAACAAACGTTGGGATTTCATGAGACTCACCAGCGCATGCGCAACGCCGACATCTTACGTCATCCTCCCGGAGTTGCTTCCGTGTACAACTGTTGGCGCTAGCTAGATTAAAGTGATTATTACATTTGAATATGGAATTTTTCTTACAAAAACGCATAAGATTCGCTACAGAAGGCCTTTGTTCATTCCCCACCCCCCCGGATGCCGTGTGAGACACTTTTTTTGTTTACGGATGTGCGATTGTATTTAAGTTCTTGGACAGAAAGCAATGCAACCCCCCGCTGAGTGGCATAACAGCTTGAAAGATCAAAAAACAATTTTTATATAATCCAAATGGATTTCGTTTCTGAAAGAAGAACTCGGGGGGCGTAAAATGCGCCTAATTTCATGTTTGGTGGGAACTACACCACTTTTAAGAGAGACGTAGACATTAGTTAATTGAATAAAGTTAAGAAGACAATATATCTCTGTTGTAGGGTATTCTTTGTTTTTTTTAGATCCGGTTCAAAGTGGGGGCATTTATTTTTTTCACGAAATAAATTTTTTATTTTTATTCACGCAAGGAGGATTAATCATTATATTGAATCAGTAAAGACATTTCTAATGTTACAAAACATTATTACAGGAAGAAAAAAGAATTACAGCTTCCACAATAAAATATTAAGCATCACGGTTTTCAACATTTCTGAAGCAGTAAGAAATGCTTCTGAAGACTGGAGTAATGGCTGCTGTAAATTCAGCTTGGCAATCACAGGAATAATTTACATTTTAAAATATATTAAAATATACAACAGTCATTTTAAATTGTAGTAATATTTCACAATAGTGTTTATACTGTATTTGTGACCAAATACATGCTGATTTGGTGAGCATAAAAGACTCATTATTAGTAATACAAAAAAAATGTCGAAACTGACCCCAAACTTTTGAATAATAATAGTAATAAATCAGTTTTCATTTCATGGACCACCACTGTTTAAAATGGATGCAAACAACATAAAGCCAGCTTGTGTCAATAATTACAACATCATTAAAGATTATTTACAATTATTCATAATTATAGTTTGTGGCAAAACCGGTGTAGGACAAATTCGATTCCCCTGTTATGTGACTGTGTTGAATATCTTTGAATTTCTAATCAATTAATTCCTTTTTTGTGTAATTCAGATTCAACTTCCTGTAGGTTGTGTTTGTGACTCTTAATTGAAAGTCTGTTCTAAATTCAAAATTTTGCCCAAACCTGTTTGTTGGTAGTGCGTTTCTTTGTTTTACAGAAAGCAGAATCTTCACATTTGCATCTTTATTGCATGATATACTGTATGATCGAGGAGAAATAGAGATGGCAAGAAAAAGAGAGAGGACACATGAGAAAGGGAGACAGCAAGTGAATTAATAAAAGAGCGGGGCAGAGTCTACTGACAGTCTTCTCTGGGCCGCACCCAGCGTAAGCACTGCCTGGCATTACTCATTCATGCTCATAGGCTTTTCATGAGTTCCACTGACTCGCAGTCTACCTCGAATATGTCTGGACCCTCTTTTTTAGACCACACTGTACATGGAAAAAAAAAAAAAAAAATATATATATATATATATACACAAATATATATATATATATATATATTGTATGGTGTGGTTTTTTTTCCACAAACCCACAGTTTTTGTTTTCCCTTTTAGACTTAAGAGCGAATGTTTTTCCCTTCCTTTTGTTGTGTCTGTCTTGTGGAGGGGCGTGGTTAGTCTGTCAGAATGAGAGTGTGTTTAAGGCATCTGCTCCAGTCTTCGGACCATACCATTTTTGGCTGCTATGTTTTCTCATTTTCAGCTTGATCTCATGAGAAAAACGTGACCATGCATGTTTTTGCAAACCTGAAATCAGCTGCGGTATAAATCACTGCAGTGTCCAGATGAAATGAAGTGGAGCTAAAAGTGATTGATTTTCTCCTATAAAGTCTAAATAGTGTTCTATTGATTTATAAATCCACCAACACAAACAATAGGAATGCATTTTTTCACTATCACTAACCCTGACCATAATCCTACCCATACCTAGATACTAAATACCGTTTTTTAACCCAAAATTCATAATTCGATTAATATTAATCGATAAATAAAGTTGCAGCACTTCTGCATCACTAGTGTTCATTTCTTGGGAACTGCAGCAGTTTGTTCCCGCAGTAACATTTTTCACATTTTGTAGCGTCACGTTTTTCTGCATGAGAGCAGGTAGCTCATTTTCATCATATAGAAGAATGAATGTGAAGTATGATTAGCAATGCGGTCCCTCAACACACCCGGGAGGCATTCTCTTATCTCTTGTGTTTCTCTTTTTCCTCTGTCTGAATGGCTGGATTTGTCAGTTTTTTTGTGTTGCATTATGATAGGAGGAAGTACATGCAGAGGAGAGAGTCTGCCACTCTGCCTTAAAACGATGGAGGCAGTAAGATCTCTGTTAATAATTGAAACTACACAGGGCTTTTATGAGGACCCTTTTACTAAATCAAAGCCTTTCTTAAGAAGTCATGAAGGGGACACTTTCTTTTATCTTCTGGTAGAAGCAGAAATATTAGATATGGTGTTAGATTAATACATTAGCCCACAAGTGAGTTTTTTTGTAGGAAGTACAAACTGGAATGTGATATATTAGGCCAGGCCAAAGTGTTTTTAAAGGGGACATATCATGAGAAATTGAATTTTCCTTGATTTTTAACTGTATTTAATGCATTAACTAACATTAACTGCAATACATTGTTACAGTATGTATTAATCTTTATTAACATTAAAACAAAACCATTAATTTTTAGTCCATGTTAGCTCAGGTCCATTAGATCAGTGAATCTCAACCTTTTGGCGTACCGGACCCCAGTCCAATTCAGAACCATCCTCAAGGACCCCCAGAACAAAATTACTCATCTGTATCATTTGTGTCTTTGTGAGGACCAAATGCAGTCAAGTATAATTCAAGTTAACTGACTTGTCCAGTATTTGGCCATATCATCAGCTATATTAGATTTTTCTTTCATGGGAACATGTCATGTCAAAATATACAAAATTTATACAAAAATTCATACTTTATACGGACCCCCTGGCCTTACGTCAAGGACCACTAGGGGTCCACGGACCCCTGGTTGAGAAACACTGCATTAGATAACATTAATAGATAAATTAATTAGTAAATGTTGGAATCAAAATGAACTAAGATTAATAAATGCTTTAGAAGTATTTTTCATTGTTAGTTTATGTTAACGAATGTAGTAAACTAATGTTAACATATATGTTGCCTATACAAACTACAATAAAAAGAGTGAATTGTGAAATATTATTACAGTTTAAAATAATTTTGAATATTTGAAAAATTTAATTTATTTCTGTGATGGCAAAACTGAATTTTAGCAGCCGTGACGCCAGCATCTTTCGTGTCACTACTTCTTCAGAAAATGATGTAATATGATGATTTGCTGACTCAAGAAACTATCAATGTGTGAAAACGATTTTTCGCGTATTTTTTTTGTGGAAACCGTGATACATTTTTTCAGGATTCTTTGATTAATAAAGTTCAAAAGAACATAATTTATTTGAAATATAAATGTTTTGTAATCACTGGAAAGTAGGCTATAATTCTTTAAAAAAAAAAAAAATCCAACTGACCCCAAAACTTTTAAACAGAGTAGTGTGTGTACTGTATATTTTTATATTAATAATTTTATATTTTAATATATAAAATTGCCATACAGAGATTCCTATGAACACGTTAAATCCTCTTCATTAAGTTTGCGGATGACACGACTGTGGTGGGTCTCAATAGCAACAGAGATGAGACAAACTGCAGGAGTTGGGTGGTGCAGAGACAACAATCGCTTTCTGAATGTGGAGAAGACAAAGGAGACTTGTTGACTTCAGGAGAGTGCACACTCAAAATGTTCCTCTGACCATCAACGGTGCGACTGTGGAGATGGTGAGCAGCACCAAGTTCCTGGGTGAGCACATCACAGAGGATCTCTCCTGGACTGACAACACCGCAGCACTGGACAAGAAAGCACAGCAGCGTCTCTACTACCTCCGCAAACTGAGAAGAGCCAGAGACCCGGCCCCCATCATGTGCACCTTCTACAGAGGCAGCATCGAGAGCATTCTGATGAGCTGCATCACTGTGTGGTATGGCGCCTGCAACGCGTCCTGCCGCAAGTCACTTCAACGCATAGTGAGAGCAGCTGAGAAAATCGTTGGTGCCTCTCTCCCCTCCCTCCAAGACATTTACAACACCCGTCTCACCCGCAAAGCACTCTGCATTGCAGGTGATCCCACCCACCCGACCCACAGCTTCTTCAGTCTGCTGCCATCAGGCTGCAGGAAACTGAAATCTGAAACCCGACCCCCCCCCCCCCCCCCCAGCTCCCCCATCCCCAGGTGACTTAACTCCCCCTCCAGAACCACACGGGGACCTGCACCAGGTCACGTGGCAGCATGGTCTGTCACTACGTCATTCAGCATTAAACTGACCTCATTCAACTACCTCTTCTGAAAGTTTAAATAAAAAAACTCTCTGAGCTTTTTGTCACTTTAATCAGTCTGAATAAACTCTTTGCACTACAATCATTATATCTGCCTGTCGTTACTTTTCATCTGGTTTGAACTCTAGACCTGCAATGAATGTGCCTTGTGCTGCTTTATTTATTTTTTTTAATGACCTTATTTGTATATTTGTATAGTTGTATTTTATATTTAATCTGTATCTATCTGTATATATGCTCTACTGTTAGTGTTATCTGTATAAACAAGGGTCTGAGAGTAACACAATTTCAATTCTCTGTATGTATGTGCTGTACATGTGGAAGAATTGTCAATAAAGCAGACTTGACTTGATTTAAAGTAATGACAAATACATTATTGAGGCAGAATCAGAACTGAATTGATTCATTAAAATAAATAGTTTGAACTAATTAATGGAAATCAAAACTTACTTAAATGATGCTATTAAAACATTGCAACACAAGAAAGGATTGAAGACTAATCACAGAAAATTAATGGCTAGATAAAAAGCACACTATATCACTGATAATTTCAACATTGCTTAATTTCATTCACCAGCACAATCATTGCGATATGAATATTCAATATATCACCCGGCCCTACTTACATTTTAAGTGGATCAAAAAATGTCAAGGGAAAAAATTAAATGATGAAATATGTATGATATGACCTCTTTAAGAGCACTTTGAGATGGGAGATGATCCCTGAGCAGTGCAGGGTCTGTGGAAACCAGCCTCTCTCTTGCGTTCACCCCCCTTAAATCAATACTCCCACAAACAGTATCTACAGATTCTCCCTAGCTTCTGCCTCATCTGAAAGGCATTACGTAATGTCAAACCATTATGCTGTCATTAGATAAATATAGCTCTTTGTCCTCTCAGACAAAGGGACGATGATTCGGGGAAGGGATAGTGATAACCGGAGTAAACTATTTGATTGCAGTAATGTATTTGTGTTTGTGTGAGTACTGTATGACAGTCTCCTGACCTCAGTATGTGGCTGTGGCTCTATTGTAAACTTCTCACATGTGCAGTACACAAACAGTCACATCTATATTTCGCTGCTGGTGAATTGGGACCTCACATGCCTGTAGGAAGAGTGATTTTGGTGTTACGTTGAATTAGTTTAAAGATGTGTTGTGTCATGTACTCTGGGACTTGCAGAGTAGCAGGTATACTGATGTTGATGTCTCAGAAGAGGTTTAATTAAAGATGTTGTAAGGGATATTTTTTAATGGAATGTCACTCAGAAAATGTCCCTAATACAGTACCTGACAGATCTGAATTAGATGTTCTGAAATATCACTCTTGTGTCTGTGGCAGCCCTGACTCTGTAAACTGCAAAAATGTGACTGCAGACCACAGTCATAGTCTTTTATTAGCTAAGAAGACTTTGTCAGTCGTTTTGCGTGTATCAGCTTTATAAGCAACAGTTTTTATAAGCAACAATATTTTACTGCTATTGCTTTTGATAATGTTGGGATTCACAATAGACTATATTGGTTGGTGGTTATTAGGACTTTTATCAGTATCATTCATCATGAAAAAAATATATATTTATATAGAGAGACAGAGAGTATATTGAGTATGTAATATATTATGTATGTAATTATTATGCATGTGTATGTAATCATAATCAGTAATAATTTAACATTGCTTTAGCAAATCTCATATTTTTTTCTCAAAAACTTTGTGTTTTGGTTTGTTTGTTGTGTTTTATTTTTTTAAATATTGATCGATATAAAATAAGGAATATATTTAATATTTATTCTAAAAAAAGTATAGAATTTTATAATCAGCCAGCTACACTGAAAAAAAAATAGGCTAATGCCGAAACAATTTTCATTCAGAAATTGCTTGAAAATTTCACAAACAATTGGAGTTTTTAACAGAACTCTTTATGTAGAAAGACTGAAATAGTATTTTCTTGTAAAATATACTCCAGTAACCTTTGTTTTATTTACAACATCGAAAAATCATTTTTACACTGTATTGGCCATAACATGAAAAATAATAAATGACAATTAATAAATAGTTATTAGCTTGTCAGTATTGCAAATTTTAATATATGTATTATAATATCAGTGCCTTTGTAGCATGTCTTTGAAATAATGGAGCTAGGTGTCTAATTGGCTAATATAACTTTTAGTATGGGCTTTTTTAAAATCTAATTGAATGATAACTGTCGAAAGGCTAAATATTCTGTGTATGTGATCAGTATTTTCTTTTCTTGTGTTTACAGGTCTCCTGGGCTAGTGTATGTGCAGGTGTGAGTGAGTGAGTGAGTTTATTTATACATGTGAGTGTGTGACCGTGTATCATCATCAACATGGCCTCGGTGAGTGTTACCTTGGAGAATCAACTGCACAGCGCACAGAAGAACCTGCTGTACCTGCAACAAGACCATGCCAACACATTGAAAGGCCTACATGCTGAGATCCGCCGCCTACAACAGCACTGCACAGGTACACACACACACGCCAATACACTGAGCATAATGTAGTGACTGGCACTTATAGCAAAACTGCACTAGCAAGCATCCATAAACACATTATTCATTTGTAAACTGTCTACAGTAAATGAAGCACTATAATCATTAAAAATGGAGTGTCTCTTTTATTTAAGGCAGCGGCATTTCTTCACTAATTGAAATAGCATATTTTCTTAGCGATAGATGCTATTTACAGTAAGTGCAAATAGTGATGGATGGTATTTACACGAAGTGCAAATAGCCATAGATTCTATGTTAAAATAGCAGGATTTTCTGCTATTTAGACTACGTATTGCAAATAGTGGCAATTATCTGCACCTCAGTATTATAGTACAGTACATTATAAAACAGCATGCAATAATAACGTATTGAGTGTAAATTATAATTTTAATTCAAATTATTAAATGGATGCCACCTTATTGGGACAAGCCCTCCCTACACCTACCCTAATCCTACCCGATACTTTATTTTCAACTTTTTGATTATTTCCTTCATTGTTATTGAAAATAAATGCCTTTCTGATGTGATATGAGATTTGAAAAGGGAGAAAAAGAAGTTTGGCAAAAGGCAGATTCGAACCCGGGTTAATCGCATCAAAAAAGACTATGGTACGCACTGTACCATCTACGCCACTGGAGCTAACAATTGACAGCCATCTTTTATAGTGTTGACTAGCCCTATCACATGTTTGTGGGTGGAGCTAGTGTAAATGGCCTCTGCCAACATGGCCAGCTATTTGCACGTAGTGTAAATAGACACTCCGTTTATTTAATGGCTCAAGTAAATTAAAGATAAATTATTGCCAGTTTACAGTGGGTTCATTATTGTTTTATTAGTTAATCTAGTATTGTATTTTATTTTACTTTAGATTTTTGCCACTTTTTATTCAGACAATTAACAATTGACTGAAAATGAGAGGATGGACAGGGGAGGATGGGATTGGGATTTGACTCAAGCCGGATTTGAATTCGCCCACACAAGTGCCCTCATGAAATGTGCCAAATCCTGTGCATTACATGACAGGTATCTCTGCTATTCGTTTAATGATGTTGACATCTTAAGGTGGTATCATTTTAAACGTCTAGACCAAAAACGAACACAAATCTCTGGCACTTTTTTGAAGACGTACAGCACGTATAGCTTATGCAGTCCTATCACCAGGTCACTTCTCCACACTAATAGAGTAAAATGGTGCCACAGGGATTATGGTTCAGGATTGAGAGAATACAGTTAATTTCATTCTAGATGGCTCGATTCTCATCTAACGCTGCTTCACTCCAATCTCAATGGTCTTTTTTTTTTTTTAAGTTAGCATGAAATCGTGGTGCTATTGTATGTGATTCATTATTGCACAAATCAAAGCAAAAAACACAAAACAAAACAGTACAGCAAAACATCACAGCCAAACAGCAAAGAAAAACAAGAAAAACAAACCAAAACTCAGTATTCAGTAAACTACAGAATTTGAAGTTTCATGTTGTTTGTATAGTACCACTGATTCCCACATGTTCTTTTATCCTTGGTTGACTCTCTGTTGTGTTACTGTTTCTCTGTTTTTGCTCTCACTCTCTTGATCTCCTCCTGTTTCAGGTGATGTCTTTTGTCATGTGATCTTCAACTGTTGTCATTTAAGGTTGTGTGATGCTCTGTGCTGCCAGCCTAACATTTGATATCTCTCTCTCTCTCTCTCTCTCTCTCTCTCACACTCCTTCTTTTGTCATCCTGTCCACTCCTTCTGTCCTCTCTTTTGTTTCACAGACCTGACATATGAGCTGACAATGCGGAGCTCTGATCCAGGTGGTAAGATTTCTCACACACGCTTTACATGTGGCTGCATTCACACTCACATGGGGTCAGAACAAAATGTTCATGCAAGGGGGCTGTGTGTATCAGGTGTTGCTAGAATGCTGTCAAAGTACTTGTCAACCACATGTTCACCTGTTAAAAGAAATCTCTGACAGCCTGGTAGATGCACAGACAGATAGACATGCAACCAGCAGGAGGAAGGCCAAATGGAAACATCCAGAAATGCTGTTCATATTTATTTTTAGTTTCTTGTTTTGTCTGGCAGTCTCTTTATTTATCTGCTGCTGTGTTGCTCCCTCTTTGCAGCAGGTTGTAAATAAGACTTTTTTTTTTGTTTCCCGCAAAGAAAGAGAACTGTGACCCTCTTCGCACATATCCCACCATGGTCGTGCCATGTAACCTGGCAACCAGCGACCCACCCAGCAAGCACCCACACATAAGACCCCCTGCTGCCCACAGGGACTGCCATTTCCCTCTCTCACCTTTTCTCTTTCACTCCGTTTAATATATGTTGGCTTTTCAGTCTCTGCACGAACACACAATGCACTGATAAACCATTTAGGCATCTGAATGCTCAACACAGTTCCCACAGACATGCAGTTTCCAGGCAAAACATTGAAGGTTTCGAGGCTTTCAAAGTTCTTTACATGATAAAGACCAGCTGACTGTACATTATCCTGTTTATTACATAACTTCAACAAATAAATACTTGAAATATTGATTTTGGAGTTGAAATTATTGTATTGTCTCACTTCTAAGAAAAATAGCAAAAAATAGTCAAAAAATGTTAAATAGAAAAATAGACCATTATAACAGAAAGAAAACACCAGGACAAACACTGCAACAATCTCACAATATTTATTTTTATATTATAATGATGATTAATATGCAGATTAGATTTCTGCAGAATCTAACCAGTCATAATTTTGATTTGGTAACAGTTTACCAATCAGAATCAATTATTCCAGAGAGCTGTGCATTATTACTTTATAATGAATTAGTTTCACATTTGTTTAGTGTCTGTATGTTTGGACAGGCTGTTGTTTGTGTTTGCGCATGTGGCTGATGTGAGCCAGATACGTGTCTAGCACAGGAAATGAGATTATGAATGACTAGGCTAATACAGTACTAATGCAAAAGACTAATGCATCATCTGCAACCTGCTGACTACATCCCCACGCTCATGTTCCTAACAATAGCCATGATATTTCAGACCAACACCACTGCCATGCATCAAAACACTTGTTTTTATGTGGAATGACATTCAAAATGACATAAGAGACTTAGCAAATGAGGATAACATATTCCTCTCACTTCAAAGATCAAGAATCACTCTTAATCCAGCTATCACATAATAATAGAGATTATTTCTATTCCAACTTAAACCCAACAGGTTCTGTTGACTGGAGTAACAGCAGATGATTCATTCACATTAATGCAGCTTTAGACCAATCAGACATATACAATTATTAATTATATTTAATGAATAATCCAGGAAACCCACTCACCCAAAAAAGTAAACTATGTGTTAGAATTCTGTGGACAACCCCCGAAGAGCAACTAACACCCCAAAAAGGCTGAACAGGCCTCTGGTTACCATGGCAAGCACTAACAAATCATCTGATAACACTGGTTCCCTCTCGAGTCGGTCTCTCTGTGTCATTGTAGATGTCACTTTGGGGTTATCCCCTCCTTCCTCGAATCTACTGAAGCCTTATGAAATCTTGCGGGCAAGAATTCGCTTACACCAGGGATTAATAAAAGGCGACATAGTGGCGGGCTCCCCACACACTATAATTTTGGACAGCGCCTGAAGCAGTGATTTTATCATGTGCATATCTCACCGTTGAGATATGCACATACTGGAGTTGGTGCCTGGATTGCTGTTCCCTTGCAGCATTCTGGTAAGTATGACATTTCTTTCAGATGCCTTCCGGACCGCTGTGTTTCTGCCTGGGCGATGCCCACTCTTAAGCAGGGCTGCACGAGTCCATCTACCCTCAATAACAGTGGTGAAACTTATGGACTCCGGACTAAGCGTCCGCATTCCTCTTATCCAGCCCTTCTACCCCCGCGGTAGAGCTGCAAGCCGATTTTGTTATTTTTTTGCAGGAGACTGCACACAACCGGTATCATGTCGGAACAGGGCCGGCCACTGGTCCCTGATCTCTACAGGTGTAGCCTCCTCCCCAATTAGAGCGCGCGTCTTGCATGTACAAAGCAAACATCACTTCGGCTCTAATTATCATTAATAAACAGCTCTTATCGCAGCCCTTTCCTGTCCAGCGGCTATCGTGTACAGAAGACAAAATGCCAGGCACTTAAACGATATAAACACCTTGACAATACGAATAAAATAACATACAATTTTGTGCAGACTACACTTTTATTTGTCAGCCTATCTCTCTTTCTTTCAGTAGCAGAAATTAAATGTGAGGGTCTGGAAACGAGGATCTAAATTAGCGGGACCATGTCGGGTGGGACAGAAAATTATTCTAAGAGGAAACGGCCATAGTGAAGAAAGAGTGACACTATGCGGTGACCGCGGCCCCCCTCCATGCGGGGGCCGCGCAATAGAACCTTGCGCGATTTTTTTTCCGAGCGGGACTAAAAAACAGTCCTACGCAGACCTCTACTTCATAGAGTCGACTGCCCGATAGAGATTTGTCTCCACTCCACGAGAAGTCTGGTGTCATCTTGGACTTGAACTAATGCATGTTTATTCAAGTGAGCGCATTGAGACAGACCCTCGCACAGGCCAGGGGACTGGATTATGTCAGTGGACCTGAATATACAGTATCTACTTTATGGTCAGATATCCTGTTAGTCGCCTTGGAAAGCAACTGAATGCCCTCTTTGTTTTATATAACAGCATAACGCAATATTTATAGTCGCCCGGGAGAATGTCTTGTCAATAAGAATTTCACGAGTTCGCCTTGCAGATAATAAAGCGAGAAGAATAGTATGCGTATTTGGCGTGCTGTCCGAGGATAGGGCTCCAAGCTTGGTACTTCTTCCCGAACCGAGGGCACTCCCCCCTGGTTTTTACATGTGCCGGAGAGGCTCCGAGATACTGCATTCCCGAATGAATGAGCACTCCCACGTAGGATAGGAGTCAATAGTGGTGAGATGTCAGCGGTGGTGGAGGGATGCTGAAAGACTAGAATGAAGGTAAGGCTGCTATGATTATTTATAGTGGTTCTCTCTCATGGTGGTTGGATAGATAATGTGATTACTGATAGTGGATTGGCCGGGGTGATTATCTGCACGTGCTCCTCCCAAAATTTGTTAATAAAACATCACTTCGTGTGGCACAAGAAGGCTGATCACATCTCACCTTTATCCATGATCAACTCGTGCTTGGCACTCTGGTCAGTTCTGTGACTTGAATGTTTCCTCACTCACATCACGAGTTTGCCTTTGCAAGAGGATTATGTCTACAAGTTGAACTGAGATTGTAGGTAGTGTCAGATAGGTCATGTGGACTATTATGGCAGTTGTTGACGCCCATGCAAAGTGGTGTTCAACTTGGTCTTGTAGCCATTCACAGTCTGTTGTTACAGGCACAGACACTGCTGCCTTTCTGCGTGAATGGTCACCCTCGTGGGTTATATCTATGCACATTGCTGTTGTACACATTCACGGTGTAAAAGCACAGACAGGAATCCATCATCGTTGTGGTTTAACCACACTTCGGGTAGGAACCTGTGCGAAAAAAGTTTTTATTTTTTTATGCCAGGTAAGCACCTATGCATGTTGCTATAGCCTATACGTGTTATTATAGCCTGAATTTTCCTTGCAACACATGCATTGTCTGTGCAGAAATCAAGGTAGCTGAAATCAGTGTTCAGCATTCGTCTTAAACTGTTGCAGCCCCACCGAGTTGGCAGTGTTAGACTAAGTTGTGTAACCAGTACTACTGCTGCCTTCGTGTATATCTGCACAGTGTTAACCTTGCGTCCATTATGTTCATGACAGCACCAGCTTTGTTGCTGCAGCAGACATCAGTACTACGTGTTGGCATGACCGCCACCATTAGCCGCACAGCACGGTCATGCTTGCCATCGGTTGCAACATTATGCAGTAGTGTCTGTGTTGCTGTCTCATGCATTATTTGGCCACCAGCACACTGTGATGGTGCGGTGATCACACTGTGGATGTCACACATTCCGGGGTAAACATTGCTAGGTGATAGTGTCGTTGCCTATCCATGTGTCTGCGGTGCTGAATGGCTGCTGTTAATACAGTCTGGAGACAAGCGCCGACATGAATGCTTGCAGTGAGTGTATAGTTAATCCAGGATGCAGGTCGCTGTCCTTTACTTTGCGATGTGTTTGCAGTAATATAATGCTTGTGCAACTTGCTCGTATAGCTGCTATGCCGCTGAGTTTGAGGTCTTCCGTTGTGTGAAGTACTTTTAGCTGAGGTCAATGGCTTTTCTTGCAGCCGATCTGGACCTTCGCTATGAACACAGTGGGATTATGAGATCCCCAAAATGACATCTTTGATGACGCAGTGTCGAGAGACCGACTCTTGGGGGGAATGTCTCCGGTTACCTAACGTAACCTCGGTTCCCTGAGAAGCGGAAACAAGACACTGCGTATGTTGCACTCTCACCTCAAGTCTTTGTCAGCTGCACTCTGCTTCAGTCCAAAGATTCTGAGGCAATGGCATTCAGCCCCGCCTTATCGTGTCTCTATTTCACGCACTTGAACTCCATTCGCCCGCAAGATTTCATAAGGCTTCAATAGATGTTAGGTGACCAGAGACATTTTATTGCTCAAATGAATGTGGGCAGTGCAACTCTCACTCCATTTCCCCACAGGAAAGACACATAATGCCCATAAAAATGTACTCTTCATATGTACACCGATACAAAGGGGGGAGCCAAAGACTTCTGACTGATACATCAGTCAGTTTCCTGAGAACCTCTGCAGCCACAGAAGGAAAATGATCAATTCAGACAAACTCTGAAATGACACCTGAAGTGACACTCAAAGACCTCAACCGAATGGCCAGAAACATCCCAACATTTACACCAGATCTTACAGGAGTCCACGATGTCCACACCTAACTGCGAAACATTGTCTTCCACCTGCAGTCTTGGGCAAGTGTGAACCACCAAGATAGACTCTATCTGCTCTGGATCACCTCTAGCCCAGAGGTGCGACACTTCCTGGCTCAACAGCCAAAACACATCCAATCGATATCTAAAACAAGCCATCATAAAAGAATTCTCAGACCCAGATTCTGAAACTCTGATCGCTGCCCTAGCCACCAAACAGGGCCGGCATGAAACTCCACATGCTTACTACCACAGACTTCAACGAGCTTTATTATGAGTCGCACGAAACGGGAGGTTATCA
This sequence comes from Sinocyclocheilus anophthalmus, assembly GCA_018155175.1. NCBI lineage: Eukaryota > Metazoa > Chordata > Actinopteri > Cypriniformes > Cyprinidae > Sinocyclocheilus > Sinocyclocheilus anophthalmus. The sequence continues at coordinate 166,170 of JADLZN010005037.1, read as the reverse complement.
AGTGACACCAGCTTCACAAGGCTATTCTCCCCCTCGAAAAAACCTCCACCCCATCGTAAGTCACAATTGGCATAAGTTGCACTGTGTACCCGCACACAGCCCTATCACAACTGCATGAACTGACACAGATGACCTTTAACAAGCACAAGGCCTCGACCTAAGGTGTTGGTATTGTTCTCCACTGATTCTTCACTGCACAACCCAGAATCCAAAGCGGGCACCGAAAGGCACCCAGCATTGCCACAATGCAAGACCCATCTACAGAAAGCCCCTAGCCAGCAGAGGATAGATCGGTCATCATGGCAACCGACCCAGGTTCTTCAGACCCGGGCATTCTCACGCTTGAAAAACCATAACAGGGGGTCCAACAGCCGTCTACAACAACATCCTCCTCCACACCCTTAACACAGGTGCCAAACATAGGCTGCACAAGACCAACTCAGATGGTACATGTCTATATTAGTTCGGAGGAGTACCACGCGAGATCGATGATGCTAGCAATAAGAGCTCTTGAACAGTCAATCTCAAACTCGAGGAGTCTGGGCAAAGGACAAAACTTCTGATTTAGCACTTTTTATTGCCTCACACATAACACACTCGCATCAGACCCTCCAAGGCGCAGTGAAAACGTCCCATAAAACGTAGGACAAACCCAGGACAAGTGGATAGCGTACGAGTCCCCCGTGCACAACAGCAAAAGCTCCTCTGACACACTCAGGTAGGTAAGATTATAGTACTTTTAGTGCCACCACAAGAGCAAAGCGACACCGCAAACGTCAGACTTCTGGTGATGTTTGAGCAGACCACCTGCTGCTCTCCTGCCACCTCTGTCTCCCAGCCTTGAGTGGCAGATGCGTGTCTGATTGTTCTGTGACGTCGCTCACTGTTGTCTATTGGATTGACAACAATGTTTGAAAGGGGGGATATATAGAGAGTTTGGACCAATCAGACACACAATTATTCATTACATATTTAATGAATAATCCAGCAAACACCCTTACCCAGAAAAAAAATCAAACTGTGGTCGCAGTTAGGTGGACAACCCCGGAAGCATGTTTTCAACTAAAACACCCCAAAAAGGCAGATTAGGCTTCTGGTTCCCAGATTCAAACAAATGACAACATCACTGCAAAACACTGGTTTTATTGTTCACGGATTTTTATGGGAACTCTCAATCAATTGGCCATATGAAAGAAAATAATGCACATAAAAATGACGCCGCTTTATAATAGAAAACCTTCTATGAACGAACATCTCCAGAACATTGTGTCTATGATTTCATTACTTTCCTTGTATATTGTTTTGGTATGGTGATACTGTTGCATGCTTAGCTTATGTAACTCACCGCTATACAAGGTTGATATATATGGGAATTTTCATATTTGATGATTCTAATGAGGACTGTATTTGATATTATATGTTGGTATCTATGCAACATATTAGTGTTCTAATAATCTTTAATAGTTTTTGCATCAGCACCCAATCCAGTTACGTATGCAAAATAACAAAGAGTCGTAAACTTTCCCTCCAAAAATTCAAGACACCATTGGCTAAATTGAACCCCTTATGCGAGGTGTGACCTCCATAGAAGTTAAAAGGCCCCTCACCCAATCATGACCCACATCTCTCTTCTCTCTTCTTCGGTGTGGTATTACTCCTGCATCTCATACATTCCCAGTACGACCGATGACCCGCGGGGTCCGCTCCATGCCAGGCAGGGACATTACAAAGCTGCTAGCATTATATTTTAGACCACCCTGTTGCCACTTTTCAATGGGAGAGAACTATCCCAATCACGACAGCCAGGAGTCAGATGTACATCTCTTGGGTTTTATCAATTTCACATGATCGCAATTCCAAACACACCAACAACTTAAAACCATCAAGATACTTCATCTGAAGACGATCCGGGACACTCGCCTCCTTCAAACAGCAAGGCAATGCCAATGTAAGTATCGTACATTTAACTAAACAAAATAGATGTTTAGTATAAGCTGTAGACCCCGTTCTAAAATAGTGCTGATGGTTTTGCTCAGGTGGTTAACTGACGCATTGTCTATAACTGCATTCTCTGGTTTCTCTAACGGCTTTCATTCATCAACTTGAATTATGACCCTGGGTATGTATGTGGAGTAGTGTATGTTGTTAGAATAGTGTGTTAGTGTGTAGTTAATACAACTTTTGCTTGGAAAGTTAAATGAGTTGCTGATCTGTCACTGCTGGGGATAATGTTCTTTGTTAACGATTCCTAATCTTGTTGACCTCGCTCGATCATTAGTAGGCCCCTTCTAGGAAGTATTTCTTATGCCACGAAAATATAATTTTTAGAGTTGACCTATGAAAATACCACTGAAGGTCGCTGGAAAACAGAATAGTTGATCGTACTATTAATTCTGCTACAGTTAGTAGGCAGCGATGTTAAATTATGCTATATTAATTATAATAATGTAAGTTATAATATGCATTTCACTTTTGAGAGGCTAATTTGCTACATTCAAATACATGTCCGTAACAATTGATATAACCCCTTACCCACCAAAGAGATTGCTGATCTACCGTGACACAGGGGATATTAGCCATGGGAAGATTATGAAGGATACGTTTTCAGTTTCACCTGCGAAACAACTCTATACTTTGAAGCTGTCGCTTCCGACCTCAGATCGACTTGGCGGAGGGTGTGTAGTAGATGTATTAGGCTGTCCACTGGGTTTGTGCTGTGAATTGATGGTGACCTCACTATTTTGGATGGTGTGGCCAGTCCTAAGTGGTAATTGTATATTTGCCACGGTCAGGGAAAAGTTAGACTTTTTTTGGTGTATGTGTGAGTATTCTCAAAAATGAGCCCTGATTTAGTCCTGCATGTCAATTTACTAATTAGAGGATCACATAGAACTGCGGAAACTTGGTATCTCAATGAAGTGTACGGAGACTTTCAATATGAGGAATATGACACGTAATATTGAACAAAAACACATTAGTTTTGCTATACTTATTTGTTTTGTTTTGTTTTGCTTTGTTAGTTGTATTGTTAAGGATACTTTATATAGCCATTTTTGTTTATGTGGTTTAATTTTATTTGTTTGCATATTAAATTTGCACCATTTTTATGATTAATGGATTTCAATTTTCAGATTTGATGAAATTGTGCCTTAATTTTGTAAATTGTGATTTCTAATTTTATTATTTTATCATTATCTATTTATTGTATACTGTAACATGGCCGGACTTACCATTGGGCTTGAATGGGCTGCAGCCCAGGGGCCCTGCCTTGTAGGGGGCCCCGCCTTAACCCGTTTACATTTGTTTTGTTACGGTTTTTGATTTTGCTGGAAGTCAAGGAATTATTAGCGCATTTCAACTGCGACATGGGCCCAGCGGGGGTTAACAGTCCCTTCCAACTAGACCTCGAGCCAGAATCAAACAGCATAAACTGCGTACATTATGATTTGTGTCAATAGATCCCAAAGGACACACGGATTTTTTTACAAGCTTTATGTCTGCGCTAAGCCGAATCGCCGATTAATTTGTGATCACATGGCTACTTTAAACGGTTCAATTAAGCCTTTCGCCCAAAAGAGCGCACATTTAGAAAGATAATGATACTCACATGTTCACGCCTCAATTCTTTACATAGGATGATTCTATATTATATTAATGTTTTACTTAATTAATCTGAAGAGTTTTGAGTGCTCTCTCCCGTCCAAAGACTATAGAATAAATATCTTACAGGGACTTTGTCCCGTCTCACTACCTCCACACAAAGTGGAGCAGAAGGAAATTTCATCAAAACGATAAAAAAAAAAAAATTGCCATTTACAGGGTTCGTACGGTCATGAAAACCTCAGAAAGCTTTGGAAAAGTCGTGGAAATGTATTTTACAAATCTCTATATAACAGAATATATGTTTAATCATGTCCTGAATCTCGGTGCGGGATTGCGCATTTTGGTTTTACTCATTCCCGCAGGTTTCGCACTTTTGGAAAATGTCCGGAAACATGTATTTAATATACAATGTAGGTTAGATGAGTTAAAAAAAAAAAAAATCACACAGTATATCAGATTAAGTCAATCATTTGAAAACAACATGTGTGGTTCAGCTGTACTGCGTCTTCTCGCTCTCACTCTCAAAAAGTGGCAATTCATCAAAAAGTTTATCATTGCACGTTTTTAAGTCTTTTTAAACCATTCACGGTATCACGTGCTCCAACTAGTTTCTGGCGCTCCACTTTGGTCACATCCAAAGCGAACCAACATGAAGCTGCCTAGCAGAACTCAAGAAAAGTTATGTTTCATGTTGCTCTGACCAAGTAACCTGCATTTTATTACAATAATGTTTACATAAAAGACAGTGAACGCGTCAGTATAAATGACAGTGACCTAGCAATGCAATAGCACAAGGATACAAATGAAACAAACTGTGGTAACTTTTTCAGGTGGCTATAGCAAAAAACTAACCAGTAGACTGATACTGTTCAGGAACAAATATATGATGTATAAAGTATAAAAGAGATTGAGCAGAGTGATTTTTTCTTTGTTCTTGAACCACCCAGACCCTGAAAGATCTTTTTTATGCAGGTATATAAAAGCTGCTCGTCATTTTCATATCACGAATTTTGGTAACAATGTTAATTATTATTGGGTATTGTAATGAATGTTCCAACAACAAAGACTTTAAATCACTCATTGTCTATTTCCACGGAATTATTTTGTATTTAATTAAGAAAGATTAACTCTGTTGTTTAATTTAGTGAATTTATATTTTAATTAGTTATTCATTTCTGCGCATCGTGCTGTAACTGAAGTTTCCACCAAAACTGTTTCTAAAATGAAATTCAAGTCCTGAGTTTAATTTATAATACTGGATAAGCAAATTACAATATACTTAACATTCTGACATTCAGTTATGTGATTATGTAACTTATGTTCTCTGCATGAAGTAATGTCTGGCACAGTCGCAGCCTGTGCTTATTAGAAAGCAAACAAATAACATTATTTAGCACTAATAAATCATTACTTTCCGAAATTAGTGTGAATAACTGACGCATCTAGTGTCCTGAACCTATTTGCCGCTCTAGAAGTCAGGAAATTTTATTTGGTTGAACGACCCATTTAATTCGGGAAGCATACGTATTTATTAAGAGTTAGTAATTTTTATCATCAAACTAGAGTTCCGTTTTTCCCAATATCTGCTACGATCGCAAATTGTACACATAAACCACAAGTTATCGGAGTAACTTTCAGACACCCCCCACAATTCGTGGTACCTGGTCCCCATCAATGTCTGTTTGTCTCGCCGATCACACAGTGTTTGGTTTTTTATTGCAGACATTATACGGACCAGTAAAATGTTTCAAACAGCTATAGTACGAGGCGTTTTGCTCAAGTTAAATGAATTAGCATTTTGTAAACCGCATCGGTGATTTAATGGTTCAATCTTTCGCGCATGTAAGACAAGCAATTGCTTTGCCACTACTGGTCGGTTTAGTTCATATTTAAAAGGTAGCTAATAGTGTCATTTTGCAATCATTTTATTCATATTTCTATTAAATGTTGTATTAAACTAACATTAACTTATGTACAAATACATCCATGGAATTGTTTTATTATTAGATTCATTTGTTGTAATAGCCCAAATGTTTTTTTTCAGATTGCATTTATTAAATTTAAGAACTGAAATGTAAAATCGCAATAAATTTCATATAATACTACTTGTTTTTTCTGCATCAGTGTTATTCAGGCGTTTTGATCTATATAACTCCTGTTTATTGTCTTTAGCTATATAAATTAATCTAAAACTTGCATAGGCTAGGGACATGGCTCCCCTCCTAATGTATAAAGTATATGAACTGAAAGCATAGGTTTAATGTTGTTTTACTTTTGTGTTATTCTAGTAATTAATGTTCTAGTTGAGAGGCATGTAGTATAGGTATGGGGCCCGAACATAACCTCAAGCCCAGGGGCCCCCTGCCCCGTAAGTCCTGCCCTGATTGTATACTATACTGGTTTTTATTTTATTATTTTATATTTATTTTGCAGTTATAATTGTTTACTTTTTTGTCATGCAGTGAAGTATGATACATTTAACCTGAGAGAAAGCAAGAAAGTAAGAAAGAGAGAAAAATCTTCTCTCGCTTGCCATTGTTTAGGCTGTTGCAAAGCTGGAGGTCAATAAAGAGGGATGTTGCTATTCCCACAACCTTCACATCCATTAGCAGTGTAATGGGAGATAGGATCTCTGTCTCTGTGTGTCTGCCCTTCATTCCCACTTCTTATGAGTGTGTGGAGTCTCTCTACAAGGTGCCTGTCTCAGCCCCACCCTGTTTGGCTGCTAAATGCATGTCTTTAACAATCTTAGACATTTAAAAGACTGACATAACCTATGTACATTTTTTAAATGATGCAGTGATTTTCAATAAGATGCTTCAGAATGATTTGTTTTTACAATGTGTTTATCCAGCTAAATTCATGGAGAAATCAATAATATCTATGCTGAGCTAAGGTAAATGAGTTTTTGTCATAATACAACAAATGCTGTTTGTCAAAAACTTAACATCAGATCTTAAGGGAGGAGTGTTCCTGTGTAGGAAAAGGGTTTGATGTTTCATAGCCATTAGTTCTGCAGAGGTCATTGGTTTATTGATATCTGCTTCACAGTTCACTACTGCCCAGGCTAATATTTCAGTCAGTTTGCATAATCTCTTTTTTTAAACATATTATTATTATTATTACAGACATTGAATTTAACACAATAGCTTTATTTCTAAACCTAGCAAATAGCTTCTCTTCTTAGATAGACAGCTGACTTCTAAGCAAGCATAATGATCATCACAGAATCATCACTCACATGTGATCAATTTTAAAACATGCCTAATCTTAAAATGCTGACGATATAGGTGGAATAGAGCAGGGCTCTTCAACTCCAGTCCTGGAAGGCCAGTGTCCTGCAGACATTAGTACAATCCCGGTTTAACCCACCTATCTAATTTTCAGGTCATTCTGAACACCATTATTAGTTCATTCAGATGTGTTTAGTTTGGATTAGAGATAAACTCAGCAGGACACTGGCCCTCCAGGATTGGAGTTGAAGAGACCTGAAATGGAGTGTATATTTGTGCGTAGCATCCTTTTTAAATGTTTGTATCTTACGTCTTGTTCTCTCTCAGATGATGGTGAGGCTCGCTGCAGAGAGCTGCATCAGCGCTGTGAGGAGCTGGAGTCTCAGCTGAAGGCTAAAGAGCAGGAAAACACGGAGCTCCTGCGAGATCTGGAGCAGAAGAACGCCATGATCTCGGTGTTGGAGAACACCATCCGTGAGCGAGAGAAGAAGTACCTGGATGAACTAAAGTTGAAGAGCCATAAGTTGGCTGTGCTGTCTGGAGAGCTGGAGCAGAGAGCCAGCGCCATTGCCTACCTCACCTCCCAGCTCCACGCTACCAAAAAACGCCTTCTCGCCGGGGGCGCGGCGAGTATAAGCCCCTCCGTCAGCCCCGTCAGCTCTTTGAAACCCACCCCTCCCGTTCCTGCTGCGTCGGGAAACGACAAAGACGTCCGGCAACCCGAGACCCCTCGCAGGCGCATGCGCAAAAGTCTTTCGCAGCCGCTGCACTCTGAATACACGGAGCTGTACCGGTTGGGCGCCGCAGACGGCCGCAGGGTGGTACTGAGGGATTCGGTAGATGCCATGCCAGATCCCACACCATTCCTGCAAGCCAGAGAGCCCGCGGCCCCCGTAGAGTCTCAGCCGGTGCTGCGGGAACGCCCCTCTGTAATCCCACCCATTTCTTCTTCAGCCACACCCCCTGGATCATTAAGCCCCGCCCACACCCCAGTGCCCCCGGGTCCCAGGAATAGCCCAGCACAGGAGGGACCCCATGCCCGTGCTAACGTGCATATAGGAGTGGCGCATCGGATCCACCGTTCGCCCTCAGCAGGTGGAGGTGCAGCCCGAAAACAGGCGGAAGTGGAGACCCTCGCGGTGGACCATGGGGAGCAGGTGGTTCGCAAACGCTCAGGTGCAGACAGAACTGTTTAAGACTGACAAATGGCATCTTAAAACAGATAGTATATAAATATAGACGTATTAAAACCAATGCAGTATATGCAGAAATCTTCATGACTGTGAAAACACACAAACATGGATACAGATGCTCAAATCATCAACATATCACAAACAACCTAGTCAATAAACGCATAAAACACAAACACACACTACAGATTTAAACAACTTACAAACACAATAGCACAGCACAACCCTGGGATATGCTGAACAACACACACTGGCGAGTGATTTAGGCAAAGACTGTTTGTGAGTGTCAGAGAATATGTGTGTGTTTTAAAGGGAAAGATGGAAAGACTAAGGATGGCAGCGAGAGCTTCTGTATGTCCTGCTGCTTTTTATGCAACACTGTATAAACTAAAATAAGATGTAAAAGACTTTTGTTCATGGTCATTTGAATAACTACTTTGTCTCACGTCGGTTGAGAAGAACTGTGAGCATGCCAAATGTTTGTTTTTCTTTCCCATTTGACTTTCAGCATCTTCTTTACGCTTACTGTTCTTCTCGTCATTGATGTCCCGCTCCGTTTGACTCAAGGTGCAAACACACACTCATATATTGCCAAATCTCATCATTGCCTGCTGATTTAATGTTCTAATGCATATTCATATATACTCATATTTATTCATGAGCACTGCAGTAGTACTGGATTCTCCACTCTCCTTCAACTCTCCTTCCCCTTTCATTCACATATCTACAGGCTAATGTGAACAATCCTGCTTTTCCTTATTAAAGACCTACAGAAATCAAAGGTCTCAAAGAGGTCACTTCAGTTTATAGTCATGTTTTGCTTGCTTTTATTAATAACTTTCAACATATACAGTATATATATAAAATAAGTTAAAGATGTGTTATACATTGTTTAAGATGGAACTACAATAATATATTGGGGAAGGAAATTCCTCCTGCCTACTTCTAAACAGAATTTAAGTGCTCTTTGTTAGGGTTATTTTGCATGTAAAACTCCAAAAGGCTGTCAATATCAAGTCCACATCAGAAAATGCTGTCTATTTTTAGGACCAAAGTAATAATTCATTTAATACAGTCACAATCCCAGTTGATTTCTGACTAAATCAAACCACATTTACCCACATTATCACTCACACAGAATGAAAAAGGACAAAACGACAAGTATTTTAGGAAGTATATTTATTTCATGTTAGCAGTACAAAAATAAACATACATACTGATAAACAGATCTAAGGTGTACGAGCGAAAGCAATGGAATCGTTTTGGTTTAAGACAATCAGCTGCTTGTTAAAGAGCTCGGGGAAGTGAGGGAGAGCGCCCGAGTCCTTTAACAAGATTTGCCCTGGACTCGACACACTTCGTCAAGCTTATTATGGTTTAATGTGATTTTGCCATAACCCTTGTTTTATTTTGAATGTTCGCTGACGTAAATGGCAGGAACAAACGGATTAAATCATTGAGAAGGTTGAAACAGCTCAGTAGAGAACAATCAATGCATGTTTGCATAAGTATCAAGGAAAAATACATATACATGATGCTCTGCAAAGCTCTTTAGATAATAAACTACCTGTTACACATCATATATTTTAAATGATACAAAACTCCATTATTCAGATTAACTAAATCGTGAAAAAAATCTACATTATTCATTTATAAAAACCATCAATCTGGGAAAACAAAATGACAGGCTTCTGACTCAGGCATATGCTCATCATAACGCTCGCTTCAGAGCTAAAAACAAAAACAAACCAACACTGAGGAAACATTGGAAACAGAACTTGCTCAAAACGCCAATCAAGCAAATGTAACCTTATTTTCTGCTGTCAATTTAACAAAACTTTGGCAGAGATCATGCACAGAGGCCTCAGGTGTAATGAAACCCTTTATAGTGGTTTAATTGCTTTTCATTTTACTCCCATGGTTTTATTGCTGCATCTGTCACACATTTTTTATTTTGTTAGATTATTTTTGTATCGAAAGAAGTGACAGATTCAAGAAAGTGCCCAAGTCTGACCCATGCCAAGTGCCAAAGTGTCCTTTATGACAGAACGTACCCAAGTAAGAATGACATCACGAGTCCAAAAACTGTCACACAGCTATAAATAGGTCCAGAACTGGCAGCATCTGTGTAATAATCCACATCTGTCTCGTTGTGAACATGATCTCCTGAATGCTCACCACCATGTCCTTCGTGTCCGTGCCCATGCCCATGTCCGTGGCCATGCCCATACCCCGCACCGTAGCCTCCATATCCTCCATACCCATGCCCGTACCCATATCCAGGTCGGGCCATGGAGCTCAAGCCGTGTCCGACCAGCATTCCCCCTAGAGCTCCGGCGGCGGCTGCCCCTGCTACCTTCCCAGTACTGTGTCCTGAGGAGCCTCCAGTATGGACTGGTGGGGCACGGTAATGTCCACCGCCTCCTCCCCACCCCGTGCGACCAGAGCTGCTTCCGCCCCATCCTCCACCTCGGCCTCCCCCACGGCCAAAGCCCCCGCCCCGACGTGACTGGACCGCAGGAAACATCACAGTCAGAAGTAGCAGGCAGTTCATCAACATGATGATTTTATATTGGGAGAACATCCTGGAAGATGCTGTGAAAACACAAGATCAGAGGTTGACTGAATCCACGTGTACTGTGTAGTCTGGTAACAAAGGCTGAGCGTGTAAACTCTCTGAAAGCAAAGAGCTAAACATAGCCCAAAAAACCAATCAGTCTTTGACTCATCGGTCCCAATGAGATCTGTCTGATTAATGGACACAGAGGACAAGGTGTTAGAAAGATAGAGATAGAGAACGCCAATAATGTCAAGAAAGAGAAATTAGAGAGGTCTTATTTTCTAAAATGTCTATAGGCTCTTATCTGAAAAAAGCAGCTATCTATCATGTATTCCTGTAAGAAAAAATAACCTTAAGGAAAAAAATAAATAATGCAAGATATATTCTGTAAAAATAGTTTTCAGAGGATATCGCTTTTTTTTCTTTCTTTTTTTTTTAAGAACCCTGTTGGTTATTGGCTGTTTAAGCATAAGTTTAATACATTCGAGAGACAATTTTGTTTTTAAAACATGGGGAAGAAATAATTCAAGATATATCCTCTAAAAACATCTTTTAAGAGTCTTACCTCTTTTTAAGGATGTTTATATGTAATCTGTTTTCATAGTAAAAAAGTACAAAAACCTGCAATGTCCTTTGAGAAAAAAAATGACAAAGTCTTTCTTCAGAGGCCATAGAAATACAACCGTGCCCATGCAGTGACTAAATGTTTCCAGTATGACATCATCATCAGGGGCCGGTTGCATAAACTGCTTAGGTCTTAAAAAGTTAGCCATCTAATTAGTTTTCTTCTAGACTGGTCATAACTGTTTAAAGTCAGCAACAAAAACGCAGACTGGCCCAGTTTTAATCAGAAACGTGAGACTGATTAACTCTTGGCTAACTGCTAGTTGGTCAAACTAGTTCTTAAGACAGAATTTTAACATAGTGTTTCTGCAATTGGCCCCAGTATCTATATTTATACACATACACACTACCGTTCAAAAAATGTGGAATATTTAGAATTTTATGTTTTTTGAAAGAAGTCTCTTATGTTCACCTAGGCTGCATTTATTTGATGAAAAATAGAGTAATAACAGGAACATTGTGAAATACTATTACAATTTAACAGAACTTTTGGTAACACTTTACAATAAGGTTCCATTTGTTAACATTAGTTTAGTACATTAACTAACAATGATAAATACTTTTTTACATTTATTAATCTTAGTTTTTAAGGATGTTTATATGTAATCTTTTTTCATAGTAAAAAAGTACAAAAACCTTCCCAGCATTTTAAAACCTTAAAAATGCCATCATTAAAATCAAAAGTTGTATCTTTTAATACTGGTGAGCAAAAAAGATTTATTTCAAAAATATGAAAACAATTCTTAATTATTCCAAAATTTGATTTGGTAAAATTTTGGGAGGTGTGTGTGTGGTGTTGTGGGTGTGTTGTATATATTATATATATAATATAAGTAATTTTAAAATGTGTATTTATTATTTGGGCAAGCAAAAAAAAAAAAAAAAAAAACCTGACAAGGACATTAGGACAATTTTTTCATTTGACTCATTTGTGCTTGAGGGAATAAAGTAAACACATAGACTCTCTATTGCATGTTTAGATCTAGAGTAAGACAATGAAAATGAGCAGTACATGATCTTTCAAGAAACGAGGGCCGCCAGTCTGGCAGCTTTAGGAAAGTAATCTGGTAGTTCAGTGTCTGGTTATCTTTCAAGAATATTCTCACCCCTGCACAATTCAATTCAATGCAACACATAAAGGCGATGTTCATTTTAAAATCATTCAATTATGAGGTAACCTTTACCGCATGTTGACTATCACTCTAATTCATATTACATATAAAAGTATTAGTTCTGATGAACAGTAATGCAGCATTCAACACAGGAATATCACACATTGGTATGTAATTCTCCACTAAAATATGGTTAAAATGAAGAGGATGCACTGACTTACGTTGAACAGGTATCTGGATGAAATGTATTTTGGAAGGTTCAGGATGACCGTCCAAGTGTTGTCCTCCTCTCTTGTCTGCTGTGCTTGAATAGATGAGAGTACAAGACAGAACTCGCACAAGTACGCGTACACTGTGGCATTAACCGACTGCGGCTCATTCTGATTGGTTGAGTGAATGAACCTACGTCGGTCCGTCTCACCGGCATAGGATCAGAATATCGCTCTAATCCATCAACAGGATTAAGACGGTCTATGGATTTGGCAAACGTATTTAGGCCCAGGGGTCATACTGTGGGGTCGGTCATGTGGTGATTGTATCTCTCCATGAGCTCAGAGATGGTGGTTAGGTAACCCTGAGATGACCTGCAGTCACATCATGTGGAAGACTGATAGTGCTGACATGCACGCAATGACTTTCTTTGCTGGTAGATTGTGCATGCTGAAAAAATCTTGCTCAGTAAAAGAAAAACAATAGACCCTTTTACATATGTACTGTGGTTCTCAGAAGCAATTATAGTGTTAGGTAAACATCTATAGTGTAGTGGTGAATGGAATCAACAATAACATGTCAAAAGCAAAAGATATGTGTAAAGTTATATATAGATATATATATTATTATAATATATATAAACTTTGCTAGATTTATGATATTAATAACTGTGAAAAGGCATCATGGGGTCCAAAATATTAAACCTTCAGTTACTGCATCCTTACTAAATAACGGTATTCTTCAATTTCTTTATAATTTTTCTTTCAAAAATATATAAATCTTACTGACCTCAAACTGGTGATACTAAATACATATAATATATATGCTATAATACTTTTTGTTGCACGTTTTAATAGTAAACCTAGGCACACTGCCAATTAAACGATAGTAAAATATCCTCAATAATCTTCCATATTATCACATCTCAACACTGTTAGACATGCTCAAATTCATACCAGTAACAGATGCATTTAAGTGCAAATAAAACAGGTTTTCTAATTTTTTGATGATCATATTTTATTTAAATATAATTATCACCATATTGTCAGTTTTACAATCAGTATCATATAAACACATGCCAGAAGTATGACAACACAGAGGTCAGTCATAGGTGTGAGAGTCTAAATGTAAAAGCAAAATATGAAGCTCTTTCGTAACAACTACAGCCATGCTGTACTCTTCAGATACCCAAACATACTGACTTGCCCATTCAAACATCCCAAACAACATTCACATATTCATTCGCTACAATCCCTTGTGCTGCTTCACTCCGTTTTCAATCATCCTTTAAATTCAGTCTTTTACTTTGCTTCTTACCATTCTGGTACAAAAAGATTTCTAATCGCGGTCTAAAAGAGACGTTGGACAAATGGAGTTGTAATCAGACTGTAATGGTACAACAGGTTGGCTCAGACCGCATATATTCTCAAAACATCCAACATGTAAAGTGATCAGTCAGTCATCACCCTTTTAATGGGTTAAACCAAACAAATAATACTAAAGTTGTAAGCATTTATCTCTGTTACTTTGTGCTTCTCATTATAATTGCTCTTTCCAGTTATCACTAGATGATGAAATTCCCTGGTTTAGTGGAATGTGCTTTTATATTATTGTACCTGCATGTGATTCCCTACAGCACCAACAAATGTAGAGAAAAATATAAAGAATTTTTATATAATAAGATGTACCATCCACTGGTCAGCAAATATCAATGCATATTAAGGGTTACCAATCATTTAGGACAGAAGGGGCTGATAAAATTCTGTCTGGAAGTCCATTGATTGACATGAAGAAGGGCAAGTGCTCGTCACATACAGGTGGAGCCCTCTGGTGAACACTGGAGCTGCTTCTCAATGATACACCGCAGATACTTGTATCTATTCAGAAAGAGATGCATGGATAATTAAATCACAAAAAGTTCATTTAAAATAATTTTGACGTCGCTTTAAGCATATTGCTTTGGAGGCGCTAAAAGGGGTTATATGATGTTGCTAAAAAGAACATTTATTTGGTGTAATGAAATGTGTTTATGCATTTTAAGGTTAAAAAAACATTATTTGCCACATACTGTACATTATTGTTCTCCTCTATGCCCCTGCCTTCTGAAACGCGTCGATTTTTACAAAGCTCATCGTTCTGAAAAGCTAGGTGTGCTCTGATTGGCCAGCTATCCAGTGCGTTGTGATTGGCTGAATACCTCAAGCGTGTGACGGAAATGTTACACCCCTTACCATACGAACACAACGAAACAGCGTCACACACCGCGGCCTTGAGTAAGCGGAGGAGGGCGTACTTGAGAATGGCACGGCCGGCGGATTCAACAAAGGAGCATCCGGAGGGCTTGCAGCAAACCACATGTGACGACCCCGGGCTGGAACCCGCTTCGTCAACGGTGAAAGCCGATCCGGCAATCGACAGCGTGAAGTTGATGTATTTCCTCAGCGACCAGCACGGGTCAGCTCTAGGCACGATGAAGCGGATATCATCCTCTTTTGAAAGACCAAACAAAGTAGTTTCGCTTTCAAAACTAAACACACAGCGCATTCACGACATGGCGACAACAATACTACATCGAGAATAAAAGTTAAGCCTTCTTTCTCTGCGTGAACATTTGAGCGGCGTTATGCAAAATCTTCCCACACAGTGACGTAGACAATGTGGGGGCGTGTTAGAACGAGACATTTTATGTAGGCGTGGTTGACTCTTAAATTTTAAAAAGAATATCTCTTTGGATTTAAGACTAGTCTTTGCAACTTTACAGATCATCTTTAAGCACCAAGAGCTTGTAACACACCAAAGAGAAAGGAAAAAATGAAATCGCCATCATATGACCCCTTTTAAAACAAGCACCTTGTCATAAATTACAGCAAAAAAAAGATAAAACAGAATAGACTATACAAAGGTCCCTCTGAATAGGGATGTACGAATCCCTGATATAGGAGGACATTATTTTGATTAGTATGAAACTAGGTAAAAAAAAAAAAAAAATTTGGACTTGTAATAAATTATTATAAAGGCAGTATTTTCATTTTGTTTACAAAGTACAGGACACAGATGCTTTCCACTGCATTTACACGTTTACCTGCAGATGTCAGCAGAGCTGTATGAAACAGGACATGGAAACGAAGTAACTTTAAAGGGATAGTTCACCCAATAATGAAAATTTTGTCATTAATTACTCACCTTCGTGTTTCAAACCCATAAGACATTCGTTCATCTTCGAACACAATTTAAGATAGTTTTGATGAAATCTGAGGGCTTCGAGTTACGAAGCTACAAGAATACTTTTTTTATGCAAAGAAAACAAAAATAACGACTTTATCCAACAATTTTGTCTCTACTGCGGTCACTGTGGACACGCCGTTTCACGACATATCATGAACGCGAGTGTGTGTGGCGGCGTTCCGAATGTACAGTTGAAACCAATGATGTCACACGGAATACTTTGGAGATAATCTTGTGTACCTTTTCTGGACCTTGACGTGTAGTTACCTTGATGTCTATGGAGAGTCAGAAGCCTCAGATTTCAGCACACAAATATCAAATTGTGTTCCGAAGTTGACAGCGAAGGTCTTACAGGTTTGTAACGACATTCGGGTGAGTAATTAATGACAGAATTTTGTTTTTTTGGGTGAACTAAACGCTTTAACTGATTTCAAGCTTAAGAAACCACGATTTCTCCGTCTCTCTGTAAGTTGGACATACTGATTATCGCTTATGAACCTCCTGGTCTACTCGTCCTTAGTTTGGTAATAAAAAACTTTGAAGGACAGGCATCTGACAAATTGATGTACTGCGCACTAGAGCAGGGGAGAGCACGGAGTTTCAGCACACAACTGAAAATCAGAAACTTGAATTTCTCTAAAGTAGATCAACCTCTCCTTACCACACTCACTTCAGAGGGAAATCTAATCTCCCAGAGCCTGTCCATGAGAAAATGATCTTGCGACATGCTCACCATGGTCCCCTGAAGTTTATTCTCACTACTAAGGTAGGTCCATATGCTTAAGCGAACACTTTCTGAAATTAATAAACAGGTTTTGTACATATACAATAGATAGATAACATTCTGTAGAAAATGAAGAAAGAAAAGTAAGCAAGATATAGGAGAGCAGAACATGTAAGTGGTGCGGAGTGTGCAAAACGGGCCAGGCACCATATACTAGTGTGTTGGGGAAGTGCCAAAAGAGTGCTGTCTGGTGTGAAAATGTATGCAATGTGGTTGCATTAATGGGACAAACAATAAGGTGATGTTAAAGTGACCACTTAAGCACAGGTAAATTTTAAGTATCATTCATATCTGTAGCACAAACATCAAGTTTAATACTAAAACACTACTTATCAAATGTTTGGAATAATACAATTTTTAATGTTTTTGAAAGAAATCTTTTGTTGACTCACAAAAGTAAGATTATTTCAATCCAACAAGACAGTAAAAATGCAATTTTGTAAATATTATTGCAATTTAAAATAACAGTTTTCTTTTTTTTGTGTAATTTAATCCTGTGTTGAAAACTGAGATACAGTTTTTCAGGATTCTTTGAGAAATAAAAAGTTCAAAAGAATAGCATTTATGTGAAATAGAATCTTTTGTAACATTAAAAGATCCTGCGGTATACATTTGGTCTTACTTTTTTTTTCTTACTTTTGAATTGTAGTGTATCAGGTTTCCACAAAAATATGAAAAAAATAAATAAATAGAATAAGAAATATATTATAGTTATTTCATGTGACACTGAAGAACTGGTGGAATGCCACTTAAAATAAATTAAATAACTAAATTACATTTCAAAATATATTCAAATAGAAGCTGCTATTTTAACTTGTAATCATATGTCCTCCAATATTACATACAACAATTTTTTTAACTTGCACCTCGGTAGGCATAACACACTTCTTCAAAACATTTGAAAAATCTTAATTATTCCAAACTTCTGGTAGCAGTATAATAGTTATTATTATTAGTGTATATTGATTTTAGCCTCCAATATCATATAATAGTCATGTTGTTCTCGGTCCACTAGATGACGATTAAGTGTTCCACAGTCAAGTCATTTATTAACTGGACAATAAAAGCAGACAGCAGCTGACCTCCGCTGGCATGAACGAGATAGAGGGCGAACTCATCTGGGCTGTTCTCGATCTTAAACTTATTCAGTAACACCCGCAGCACCTGTGGTGTGGTCATACAGCTGTTGATCCGTGCGTTAGTTACAGAACCATATGCAGGAGTGAACACAGATGTCTGAATAAAAGAGAAAGAGGAACGAGAGATTGCATGACTGAGATGACTGAACATTTGCTCAAACAACATACACACACACACACACACACACACACACAACACACCCACAAGTGTTTCTTCTCAAGTACCTTGTGGTGTAGAAGTGACCATTGATGGAAAAATCTGTGCCTTCTGTTCGCCGCTGAGTCGATAGGAGGACGTCTCCTTGTGGTCCGCCTCAGCTACACCAGCATTCACTTTGGGTTTAAGAGCGCTGAGCGGAGAAGTCACACCAACCTCTGGCACCAGAGAACAAACGCAGAGAGGCGAACAAGTCCAGTTTCACAAATGTATATTTTTGAATGCAAAGTTATGTACCTTCTCCTTCTCATGGTAATTGTTGTGCCGTTGCGGATTGGTCCTCTGGTGGGCGTCACTTCCATCTGAGGTGGGTTTGAGGAGTCGGTTTCTGACCAATCCTGACGGAAACAAGGTAAAGAGGACAAGAATTCTTGCACACAGAAATTCACAATCCACAAGGATCGTTGATGTGAAAACATTCCTGAACTTTTTCACCCAAAAAATGCCACCTTCTACACTTTTTTTTGCCTCCAATTGCTCACAATAGGCGGCATTTAGTTGCACAAAAAAAATACTAAAAGATTATTTTAATATATTTACCATGATCTTCTTCAGAAATCATTCTAATATGTGATTTGGTGCACAAGAAACATTTCCTATTATTATAAACGTTGAAAACAATTGTGTTGCTTAATATTTTTGTGGAAACCAATATGCATATATTTCAGGATTTTTGTTTTAAAAGTTAAAAACCTAATATATCTATATTATATAATATATATACATATATATATAAATATATATCATAGATTATATATAGAAATAAAACTTTAAATGTCTTCTGTCACTTTTGATCAATTGAAGGCTTTCAAAACCCAAATGCCAACAGATGTTAAATTTGTAATTCGGTTTAATAAAAAAAAATGTCAGGTCAAGCAACATTTAATCTTGCAATTTCAGCTGTAAGCACACACCTTATTTCTGAGTAACATCAGCCCAATTCAGTACTGAAAATCTGAAATCGCCCTAATCCAGTCTTATATTTTGTCCAAATGATGCCACAACAACCAAGTACATGTTTTTAAATGAATTCCATTCACAATCTTTCTGTCATGAATGTGAACACATACTGGACTCAAAATCAAATGATTCTGGGAACTGCTTGTTAAGATAACATAATCAATAACATTCTGGCCTGTAAGTGCTCAGTTTCTCAGCTCTTTCATTCTGTTTAGCGACCCCCAGTAGGTGCTGAAAACAATATTAGCATTGGAGCGCTCAGATATAAATAGTTCTTTTGAAGTCCCCATTTGGAACCACGAGGCAAAAATAGACAAGAAGTGATCAAAACCATAAAACATCAGAAATGGGTGAATTATTTATAACATGCACGTCCAAAACATTTCAGCTGATGGAATGCCAAAAGCATGGTCATCACAAGGATAGAGTTGTTATGGCAACAAACTCTCTCGGCTGCTATGATGTCAAGGTTACTCGAGTTTAAAGAACTAGGCTTATGAAAGAAATCTGGGTTTCTATGATGATGATAATGTTTGTATGCTACGGTTGATAAGATATAAAATTCCATTTTGTTTAATAAAGTGATGTTTAATGGTTGGAAATTCTGTCCTGCAAAATAATCAGTATTTATCAGTCTTTTACACAACCTTTCAAAAGTTTGTGGTCATCAAGATTTTTTTCTAAAGAAAGTAATAATTTTGTTTAGCCAAAGAAAACACATTTAAGTGATCAAAGTGACAGTAAAGTCATTTATGTTACAAAAGATTCCTATTTCACATAAATGCTGTTCTTTTAAAACCAACTTTCTATTCATCAAAGAAGACTGAAAAAATGTATCATGGTTTCCACAATAAATATAAGGCAGCACAACTGTTTTCAACATTGACAATAATCAGAAATATTTCCTGAGCAGCAAATCAACATATTACAGTGATTTCTGAAGGATCATGTGACACTGACGACTGAAGTAATGGGGGGGGGCTGTTGAAAATTCAGCTTTGCCGTCACAGGATTAAATTACATTTGAAAATACATTCAAAGAGAAAATAGTATTTAAAATGTAATAATATTTCACAGTATTACTCTTTTTACTCTGTGTGATTTTTTAAACGCAGGCCTTGATGAGCATAAAAGGATTCTTTCAAAACTATTATCTAACAAATTCACCGGACTCAAAAGGTAGGATATTTACATATAATCAGTATTATTTCCAGTAAAAAAAACATCCTGAAAACAAGGTATATTCATAAACTCTCAGTTTTCTTAGATTTGTGCTTTAATCAGACTTTCTGTCTCTTTTCATCAGTGTACAGTAGTTCCTCAATACAGCATGTATAGAAAGTTAACAAGCTCATTATATATATTTGTGTGTTTGCTTCATTGTCTGACCTCTGGTTGTCTAGATTACACCCCGAGTGCCAGGAGGTAGAGGAGGGAGGAGGTCTGATTCGCTCATGGTCATCCTGCATCTGAAGCCTGATTGGTCGACGCAAACCCCATGAGATGTTGAGAAGTCCTTCTATGATCAGCTCCTCCTCTTCCTGCAGGCACAATACATACAGCATACATATATACTCATACTTGAGTTTGTTACCTGACAAAAAGAAGTGATGATACATAATGGACCCGAGTATTAGATTCAAATAACTTTTACTTTTAGAATAAATGAGGCTGATAAATGATAAATACAGCATATCTAAATCGGTCAGTAATTTGGCACAGCCAGAGCACCTGAGCAAGCTGCATTTACAGACACAAAAGGAGCCCCGTGTTAACACCCCCACACACACATCCCCTCCAGTCACAGACAGTTATTACTCCCCAGACAATAGCGAATAATTGAGAAAGCACAGAAGGGGTCAAACGCTTCCCCACCTGCCACACAATGAGTATAAAACTCTTTCTCACCTCTCTGTGGCGCAGCTGCAGGTTCTTTCCGTCATAGTAGAGATTGTAGGTCTTTAAATGAGAGAGAATGCTGCTCCTAAGAAAGAACAACGTTTGTTCAACAATTATTTTTAGAATTTTTTTTTTATTCTATTTTTAAAAATGCATTTTAAAAGTTGTGATTTATTTGCTCATTAATTAATTTGTATATATATATATGTATGTACATTTAAGTTAATAATAATAATTATATTTATGACCCAAAGAAAATCATAACATTATTAATAGTATACTGAAATTTACCTGATTCACTACCATTCAAAAGTCTGGGTGGGGTCAGTAAGATATTTTAAATGTTTTTGAAAGAAGTCTATAATGCTCACAAAGCCTGCATTTATTTAATAATCTATTTAATATTTTTACTATTTAATCAACGGTTCTATTGAATAATTTAAAATGTACTATTCCTGTGATGGAAGCTGAATTTTCAGCAGCCATTAGTCCGGTTACATTTTTAAGAATAAAATGATATATATATATATATGGTATTTAAAGCTTGTGATTTTATCCATGTAGCTTGTCAATGTAAAGTCAGCCGGTCATGGTGACAAAATAAAGCTTTGATCATCCTGTCTAGGTATTATTTTGCTGTAATGACCATCTGACTGTACATTATCGCTTATTGTGCATTGTGAACAGATTATTACAGAACTGTCAGAGGTAAAACAGGACAATAAAAAGCACACATTTCTGTTGTTCAGATGTTTTAACATCCCAATCATGGGATGATTTTAACTCTCGTGAGTTTGGTATAAGGTTTATACTCACTTGCTGATGAACTTATTCTCTCCAACCCGCACACCGTCATTCCTGTCATCCATTTTACCTTAGCCACGACTGCATGGAAGTACTCTAGAGAGACAGAGACAGAGACAGAGGAACAGGGAGGAGAACAGAGAAAGAGAGAGAGAACTTTTCTTGTTAACATCAAAGAATTAACTCTTCGGTATCTAGGTCAGAGCAAGAAGAGTGTAAGAGAATAACAAACTCTAAAACAAGCTAAGTAAAGTATGCATATCTCACACTCACTAGCTCGTGTATTTTTGATATCTCTTGACAAGAGACTGATGCTCTGTTTTATATCACACAAACCCATGTGATGCCGACATCTGCAAGTCACAGCTGAAAGTAAACTATTCATGAGGATGGGATCAGAATAGACATGGAGCACATACCGGAATGAATGAGAGGATTGAAACATTTAAAGACCCCATGAAATCAGTTCAAGTTTTGTGCCCTTTAGTCCATGTGTGTTAGCTTCGAATTCACCTAAAACAATGGTTCTCAATTCCATTTTGTACAGTCGTGGCCAAAAGTTTTGGCAGTGACATAAATTTTGTGCTTTGCAAAGTTTGCTGCTTAAGCTGTTGTGGTGTTTATTCACATTGCTTCTAGATTATTCTGTAGAGTGCTCAGATGCATTTGAAATAATTGCTAAAAAGCTTCATTGGCCAAAAAATGAATTTCACCCTTGTTTGAACACAAAAAAAACCAAACAAATTCACGTTTTTGGATCCTGAAGGCAAAATAAGCAGCTAACATGAATTGACTAATTATATCAGCAGCACATGTGAAAGTGTGAATGGGTACTAGTCAGGTGAAATCACTATCATACTAATTAGATTGTAAGAGCAGACTGATTACTATTAAAGGAGGGAAGAAGTGCTTCCAATCATTGTGTTCTTGTTAGCAATGGTTACCTCCAAAGAGACACGTGCAGCCATCATCGCTTTGCATCAAAATGGCCTCACATGCAAGGAAATTACTACAAAGAATACTGCACCTGAAAGAACCATTTACCGGATCATCAAGAACTTCAAGGAGAGGGGTTCGACTGCAGTGAAGAAGTCTTCAGGACGTCCCAGAGTGTCCAGCAAGCACTCTGATGTATTTTCATGGATGAAAGCTCCCTTCTGACTGTTTGGAACATCTGGAAAATCGATTGTTCGGAGAAGGAAAGGTGAACGCTACCATGAGTCCTGTGCTGTGCCAACAGTGAAGTATCCTGAGACCATCCATGTGTGGGAATGCTTTTCAACCAAGGGAGTGGGCTCTCTCATAATTCTGCCCAAAAACACTGCCATGAATAAAGAATGGTATCAAAACGTCCTGCAAGAGCAACTTCTTCCAATGATCCATGAGCAATTTGATGATGATCCGTGCATTTTCCAGCATGATGGACCACCATGTCACAAAGCAAGAGTGATAAAAAGTGGCTCGAAGATCATTACATTTAAATTTTGGATCCATGGCCAGGCAACTCCCCAGATCTCAATCCAATAGAAAACCTGTGGTCAGTCCTCAAAAAGGTGAGTGTACAAGCAGAAGCCCACAAATTGTGATCAACTCTGAGGAAAATAATAAGGCAAGAATGGTTCGCCATCAGTCAGGATTTGACCCAGAAGCTAATAACCAGCATGCCAGAGCAAATTGAAGAGGTTATGAAGAACAAGGGTCAACACAGTAAATATTGACTCATTATATTTTTTGCCAAAAAAAACTTTAAAACTTATGATATGCTTATCAAAAATCGTTTTTCAGTATACCATAGAAACATGTGGAAAAATAATCTACAAATTTTGCAAAACACAAAATTTGTCACTCCCAAAACTTTTTGCACGGATGTTCAACGTTTGTTGTATTCGACCATTAAGTGCCCTGCGAAGTGGACATCACAGGATATTCCACCATGATTCCAGTTCGAAAGGAGCATATATGTTCCATTCAAAGGGCATTAAAGCGTGTGTGAGACATGAATTTAAATGGTATTTATTTAATGAGGTATATTATTATCAGATTCTCTAGTAAGTTTCGTCTGTGTGTGAAGACGCCGAGCAGCGCAAATCAGTGAATGAATGTTCTGAAGTGAAGTAAACTTCAACAGATTTCCCGTGTGCAGGTAGTAGGGAGCAATGAACACTGTGTAGGGACCATGTCAATCTGAACACAGTTCATGCACGGAGCTCACGTCTAACGAGATGATGATCTGAATCAGGTGTGTTTGTTTAAATAAGAGAGGGGACATGCAATATGCAGAGCGTGATAGCGAGGAATGGAATTGGAGAACCACTTTTCTTTTTTTCCTACCACATTTCACAGTCCATTCAAACAATTACAACGTCCAAAAGTTTTAATCAGTAAGATTTTATAAAAATGGTACTTTTATTCAGCAGTGGACACACTAATTGATCAAAAGTAAAAGAAATTAACCTAACCCTAAAAAAAATCCAAAAAGATTTCTATTTTAAATTAATGCTGCTCTTTTGAACTTTCTATATTTGAAAAAAGGCATCGTGTTTTCCACAAAAATGTTAATCAGCACAACTGTTTCCAACATTGATAAAAAAAATCAGCATATTAGAACGATCTGAAGGTTCACGTGACACTGAAGACTGGAGTAAAAATTGTTAAAAAATTCTTACCAACCCAAAACTTTGGAACAGTAGTGTATGCTAACGTACTTATCAAATTCACTTTTAGAAAATATTTGCATTTAAATTTGATGTTTTTCTCTATTGATGAGACATGCTGCACTACACAGTTTTTTGTCCAATCAAATGATATCTATAGAGAATGTCCCGCCTTCCCCCAACAGATATTTTAAATCTGATCAGACTTTTAACATTTAAACTGCTTATGACTGATGCTCCGTCATAATGATCAATATTTGTATGTTTTAGGAATGCCATTGATTGAAATACAATCATTGCTGTAGGATAATACAGTATTGTCCCTTGCGATTCATTACAGATGAAACCAGAGACGGAATACATTTTTAATGTGTAATTCATTCATAATCATTAGTTCCCCAACAACCAACCAATTAAAACACATGAGTGATATTCAGTCTAAATCCTTTATCAGTGTGAATTGTTTAAAGTAAAAGTTTGACATTTTTCAATGCAGAACATGTAATGTGTCAATTTCAAAGATGAAAGAGTAGAGTTAATGACCGGCTCTAAAGCTCAATGGCTGACACATATACTCGTGTTTGGAGGTTCCCCTGGCACAATACACACGGCTCTACTTAAGGCTTCCTTCCTCACCAGCTGGAAAGGCTTTACAGAAGCTTCCGGAGACAGGGACAGGGACAGGTGCAGGACAACAGGGGGACTGTTACCCCGCTGTTACAACTACTCGACATCTCTGACTGCTAGCTGTTGCTGTTTTATTGTATCTTATTCAAAGTATTCAGTATAAAACTGTCACGCCAACAAAACTAAAATGAATGGGTGTCAAACCACATCTAACTTTAATAAAACAAGCTTTTTTAAAGATACTTTTTCACACTGAACATAATGTTAAAGGAAATGAAAGAGAGGAAATAGCAATGGCTATCTGCCTAGTATATGGTCTCACAACTTTGTGAACCAGTGTTAAAGGGATAATTCATCCAGAATGAAAATGCATCATATTGTTTCAAACATGTATGACTTTCTTTATTCTGTGAAACACAAAAGAAGACATTTTGAAGAATTTTGTTTTCAATCAAAACATTTCGTTCCCACTGAAAAAATACACTGGAAGGCCAATGGGATCCGAAACAGCTAACTAACATTGCGTTAAAATACTTTTGGTGTGTGTGTGTGTGTTGTACCACAGTAAAAAAAGAAATGAATACAAGGTTGGGACGACAAGAGTGTGAGTACAATAGAGGAGAGAGATGTTCATTTGGGGTACAAAAAAAAAAAAAAAAAAAATCGATTTATTTTTTAAAGCAGGAAAACGGTCATTTTCCTCAGTAGTACATGATCAAATGAAAACAGTCACGTGAAAATAACAACCTTCCTGCATTTACGCCTCTTCATCTGAAATAAGACATTGATTTAAATCCTGACATTTTCAACAGAGCAAATAGTACTTCCCATTTACTGTCTCACAGGATTTCCTGAACTAGATATAAGAAGGTTTAACTGAACGCACATTACCTTCGTCTCTTTTGCAGCTGATCGTCTGGTGGTCTTTAAATGCTAAACCAGTGCTGAACCCATGTGACACGCAGCTTCGCTCTCCTAAACTCTTCCTCTCTGATATGCACAGCGGAAACTGACATGAGGCTTCAGACTTCCCCAATGGTGGTTTCACTGCCTCCTCCTCCTCCCTTTATCTCTCGGTGTCTGCCTCTCTCAAGTTCACCACTGTCTTTATGCACACTGACATTAATCATTATGAGCACTTTAGGAGAACTACTTAGTGTACACATTTAACTCAAGAGTCCAACACACACACAAATACACACAAACAGAGCACAGGTGTCCTACTGAGGCCCCAAATGGAAGCGGTAATGGCCTCATTCAGTCCCTACACGATTATCCTTTCACAAGATCATTATCCCACGAGCAAACAACAGGGTGTCTCTCTTGTATGGGCATGTTTTTTTATCAACATTACCATCTCCTGACCCAGAGCGTACAGTTAGCTGTAGCTGTTAGAGCATATTTGTGTGTGTGTGTGTGGCCCCTGCCACATCTTTCATACACACCACTCACTGTACTCAATAAGGAGATGATGAAATATTCAATACCAAACCACCCAGAGCAGCTTATTCTGACATTAATATTTCATATCCCAAATATAGTCCTGCCAGAACTACAGAAGAGCTATTAGTCTCTGATACACATCCAAAAGTCATTGCCAGCAGATAATAGGCATCAGATGACAGGTGTTGTTTAGATTATGGATGCATGATATATTGGTGCCAATTCTGAATGTGAATATCCATTTTTCATACTTAGTTAGCATTTAACATGATTGATTTTGGTTTTTGATTATTGGTATATGTGTATCAGAATATATATGAATTTGCATGTACACTATCGTTTTAAATTTTGGGGTCAGTAGGATTTTTTTTATTCAGCCAGGGAGTATTAAATGAACAAAAAGGACAGTAAAGACAGTTATAATATTAAAAAGATTTTAATTCAATAAATGCTGTTCTTTTTAACTTTCTATTCATCAGAGGATCCTGAAAAAATAAGGGTTCCACAAAAATATTAAGCAGCAAAACTGTTCAAAAACAAGTTCTTGTCAACACCAAAGTAGTGTACAGTTCTACACAAACTGGCCAAAAAGTCAAATCTAAGACATGCTGAACAAGGAAAAGGGGAAGTCAAGAGAAAAAAACATTTCACAATCTTATCTGAACTTTTTCTTCTACTTTTAATCTCTTCTTTATTCAAGCTCTTCAGCTAAAACGTCGGTTAAAGAAAAAACCTCCAGTTTTCCATGCAACATGACCTTGCTTCAGTCTCTGCGATGCAAAAGCTACTTTTTCACGCTTTTCACTGGAACAGCCATCGGACTACTTCAGCACCACGTTTCAAGAGCCATGTACTTTTCCACGCTTATGCAACTGTGCACTCTAGCATTAAATGTGTCAGGGGAGTCTATGAAAAATGAATGCAAAAGAGCATGAGAACTATTTTTACACAGTCTTTTGGACTCATGTGACTATCCAATCTGCCAGTTCTCCAAATGATCAACTCTGCATCTACAAAAGTACCTAATTATGAATAATTACATGGTTTTCAAACACAGACAAGGTTGCTTGGCACTTGAGTTGTACGTGTTTCGGTGCTGGGAAGACTGTGGAAGTGGGACAGACAGGATGGAAGCGGTGGTTTATCCTGCTTCAGCATCCAAAACTGACCAAACTCGGTTGGTGGACATCTCTTTTTTGCATGTTTGCATGTTACTATTTAAGTAATAAATTCTAATTTAATAATAAAATAAAAAGTAATAACATCTAACTTCATGTTTGTTCATACTATTGTCTGCAATGACTTGAAACCAACCACGGCCACCGTTCCATCCCTTCTCTTCTCTCCCATGGCTTGGAAGTTCCCCCTTGGTGTCCAATTCCAAAGCAACCGCTCACTAACCTCGGTCTTTAAGATCCAGGCCAAGATCTCCGCTTGATGTTTACTGGCCTACATCCATTCCCCCTACCTCCCCCAACCAGCATCTTCTTAAAAAACACTATAGCTCTGCTATTTTTTAAATTGCCACAGCAACCTGGAAAACACTTGTGAACCGACAACAAGCTTCGTCCAACCATGCTGAAAGTCACACGTCTGCTCTCTCTTCCTTTTCTTCTTCCTTCCCATCGTTCATGTGTTTAGCAGTTTGCACTGCCGCAGTTGTGTTTTCTGATGGCTGCTGCTGTTTCTGAAACCCTCAAGAGTTAAGAAGTATGACAAAGAAAACAAAACACAGCTATACTTCACAATCTGCTGCATGGAAAATGTGACGCCCACATCTGACTGAGATTCTAACTTGCAACTGAGACACTAAGGCTAGTCTGGTAACGAATAACTTACTTGGAACACCAATATAATCCACATTTATCAAAGCAAATGGTTTTTCGATGCAGTTGTTTAGTTTAGAGAAACTGTTTCAAGATGGAGAGAAGGAATCTCATTTTCCCCCCATGATTTTCCTCATGTTTGAGCTCTCTGAAGATGTTTCCCGACCACCCACACTCGAATGGTGTCCAGGCACCGCCTCCTGCAGTGCTGAGGATCACTCTAAAAGGGATGGTTCACCCAAAAATGAAAATCATTTAGTCACTATCATGTCATTTTTTTGGTCTGTTTCTAACAAAGTTTTCATATGGCTCATGCAAGAATTGCATGATTTGTAGGCACCTAAAAGAATTCTTGTGGTTTTATACAACAATTAGTCCCGGTCCTCAAATCTGATTGGTCCAGCAGCGTTCCAGGAGTGCTGATATTTACAATAGTCCAACAGCAGAGGGACATTTCACTATTTGTCTCACTCTGCTTGTCTCTGTCCTCGGTGACTCACAAAGGTTGATGCTTTGGCTTCTTTTAGAACTATTGTCACTGGCGACAAAGAAATATATGAAATAACTATCCAATTTCAGTCTGGATCACACCCTATCACACTCACAATGGTGCTGCTGGTCTAAATATAAGCTGTTATTACCTGGGGCCAAATCACATATTATTCAGCCCTTCCTGGAAAGTCGAGGTCCAAAATGTTTTTGTTTTGTCATCAAGTTACTGTTAAAAAAAAAATAAAGGTCCTGTAAAAATTCTTACAGTTTAAAATAACTGTTTTCTATGTCTAATATATTTAAAAAACCAAGGCATTCCTCGATTTTCACAGCCAAATCTTTAGTGGCACGTGACCTTCAGAAAATATTCTAATATGAGTTACGCTAGCTAATGGTGAAAATAAATTGTGTGCTTAAAGAAAGGGTGAAAACGGGTTGATTGAAAAGAAACGATCTTTTGTAACATTATAAAACTGTCACTTTTGAATCAATTGAGTGTCCGTGATGAAAAAAGTACAAAGCAGGGAAAAAAAAGATCAGCGATGAAACTTCTTTGAGTTCCACAGAAGAAAGAAAGGTCATATGGTTGGATGAACAACATGTGCATAAGTAAACCGTAAGAGAACTTACATTTTTTTGGAGAACTATTCTGGATAAACCAGACTGGTTATGCAATCTGGCCAAATATAACGCCAGGCCCATAGTTACTTTCCCATTGCAAACACAGATAGCTATCTCACAGGGGACATAAACAACTCTAAATGTTAAACACTGTAGCATATTCTTCTCTTGTCGAGAGTCTACAGACGCTATTGTAATCTGAAGCCTGAATATTATATTACATTTCCAGTAAGACATTCTCAATAAATTGCAATACACAACTGATCATATTACACATTATGATACAAAGTTGCAAACACATTCCAGCATAAAACAGCCACGGGCACATCAGCATCCAAGTCTGAACAAGTCGTGAGTAACAAACCGCATGAATGAAAGCATGCACACAAACACCCACCCCCCTCTCGCAGATCTCTGCTCTCCAGATGCCCGATGTCACGATGCCCGTCGCTCAGATCAGATTCGGAAGGGGTTTGAATCTTATCTGTGCTTTTATGCCTGCAGACGGCACTAAACTGAACGAACCTACCATCCGCGACGCTATGGACCGATCCAAGGCTTTCCCCACTCCAACTCAAACCGAGCTTCTGTGCTCGCATCGGGAACAATCGCAGTTTAAGGAGGAGGAATACCCCATCTGCTGTTCCAGACCTCAGAGAGCGCAGCAGCCAATCAGCGCGCCCGCGGACGCCGCTTTGTTCGCGCTGCTCCTCCTGGACGCTGGACGCTGGACGCTGGAGACTGGACGCTGGACGCTGGACGCTGGACCCTGGACGCTGGACACTGGACTCTGGACGCTGGACACTGGACTCTGGACGCTGGACGCTGGACGCTGGACGCTGGACACTGGACGCTGGACGCTGGACACTGGACGCTGGACGCTGGACACTGGACGCTGGACACTGGACTCTGGACGCTGGACGCTGGACGCTGGACGCTGGACACTGGACACTGGACGCTGGACAGCATGTGCGTTCAGCCGGGAATCCCCAAAACAATAGCGCGCGGACGCTGCAGAGGAGAAGAAGGATCTGATAAAGCAGTGTCTCCCGTTTAATCCCCATCGGTAACATTTGTGACTAAAATGTACAAAAAGACACAAACAACTCTAAAAGAGTTTGTCTCTCTGAAAGATGATGATAATGTACAACTACACAAAAGCCTTAGTACATATTTGGTACACATAATATTGTCATAATACTATTATTATATGGATAAGAGCTCTTAAACTATTAAATTGTTCTGTGTTATTAAAATTCGTCAGACTTTTACACGGTTAAACATGTTATAATTGTCGTATTTGTAACAGTTAGTTTTAAATGCGAAAAAGGACCTAACAATGAGCAATATTCTTATAGCATTTATTAACCTTATGATTATGTTCCGGTGCATGATAACTCTTGATCTTAAAAAATGCATTAGTAAAGGATAAGATTAACATTAATTATGTGCTGTAAAAGGTGTTAATTGTTCATGTACCAAATTTAGTTAACTGTTGTTAACAAATGAAATCTTATTGTAAAGTGTTACCATTTTAACATGTCTAGTTGACAAGAAAAACACATTTTGAATGAGAGAGCTTCACGTTATAAAATTGTAAAAATAAGCCTGGCTACAGTACATCTGAGAACTGTGTGTGTGTTGTGCTGTGTGGGTGTGTGGTGTATATATATATAATAGATATATATATATATAGTATATATTATATATTTGGTGGTGTGTGTGCCCTGGCCGGTATATATCTATATATATATATAGATATCTATATATTATATATAGGGTTGGGCGTTGTTTGTGTGTGCATACATAGGCCTGTATATATATAGATTAATATATTATATATATATAAATATTCTATATATATCGTGTGGTGTGTGTGTGTGTGTGTGTGTGTGTGTGCATAGGCTGGATCTATATATATATATATATATATATAATATATATAATGTGTGGTGTGTGTGTGTGTGTGTGTGGTGTGCGTGTGCGTGTGTGTGTGTGTATATATATATATATAATATATATATATATATATATATACTATAGATATAGATATATATGTGTTTGTGGTGTGTGCAGCATAGGCCTGTATATATATTATAGATATATATAATGTGGTGTGTGTTTGGTGTCATGGCATAGGCCTGTATATATATATATATATATATTTATTATACATGTGTGTGGTGTGTGTGTCGGTGCAAGGCTGTAATATATATAATATTATATATATATATTATATATATATATATATCTATATATATGTGTGTGTGTGTGTGGGGTGTGTGGTGTGGCTAGGCCTGTATATATATATGTATATACAGTATATATATATGTGTGTGTGTGCATGCATAGGCCTGGATATATATATATATCTTATATATCTAGATATTAATATTATATATATATAATATTATCGGTGTGTGTGTGTGTGTTGTGTGTGGGCCATCAGGCCTGTGTATATAGATATATAATATATCTATATGTGTTGTGTGTGTGTGGGCATAGGCTGTTATATATATATATATAGTGTGTGTGTGTGTGTGTGTTGTGTGATGGCATGGCCTGTATATATATATGTGTGTATGTGTGGTGTGTGTGTGCATTAGGCCTGTATATCTATATAGTGTGTGTGTGTGTGTGTGTGCATAGGCCTGTGTATATATATATATGCTGTTCAATGAGTAAAAACACATTGTTCAACTCACTGAAAATTTGGCATTCAATATGGGTAAGTGACACTGAAGGTGAGGATTAGATCATCATGGGATCATCATCAAATCTGAGCTGGGAGTGACTGATATCCTTTAATCTCTTGTAATCTGGTAGGCTACCAGCTATGATCTACCCATCTGTCCAGAGCACAATTAAAGGGTTCATGCAGCCTAAAAAGCAGTAAAAGAGTTTAGAGAGCTCAAGATTAAGAAGAACTAAAACTAGTGAAGTAAAAAGTACAACATACTTTGTTCATTTTGTAAAATTTTTATTTATTTTTTTTAGTGATAGAGATTTGTCTTGTAGACATCTTCACCATGAGATACGTCTTGTAGGTCTATCCGTCATCATATCATTTGATAAATAAGCAGTGCTTCCTCTATTAATAATGTAGACCCCACCATTCAAAATGGGACCACAAAGAATTGACCTGCTGTTGACAGCATCTCTTCACTTTCTTCTCTCTGCATCCCCTATGACTGCATCTATTAACTGAGTCTGGTTGAGTTGTGTGCGCTTAATCATGTTAACTCAGATGGTTACGGTCCACACACGCACACACACACACATACACGCACATGCACGCACGCACCCACAGGGTGATGGGAAGATTGGGGAAGCAAGGTGAAGAATAGATATGTTGTAAACTGAATAATTATGGAGTTGTTCCAGACAGATAGAAAAGGACTACAATAGTTTATGTTCCCTGGCATAGTAACTAGACTATAATTCAGAAAGTCTTTTTGTTCACTTGAAAATGCGAAAGGATGCAGGAATAGACAATGTAATTTGATTTGTTTGAATAATCATTAAAATAAATCAAAAAATGTATTATATTATAATAATAAGTTTATATGATATTATTTCCTTGTAAATACTGAATATATAACTGTTTATGGGGGAACTTAGATACACACACAAACACATCAGTACAAAAAGGACAAACGACATTATGTTTTGTCAGAAGAAAGACATCTTATTAAATAATCTTTGGGACTGGGAACAAACAATTTCGCGTTCTACTTACGGAGCTGGCAAATGGCTGGTCCCAAGAATATAGCAAAATCTGCCTCTATATATATTCATATATTTATAATAGTCTCAATGCATTGCACTTTCTAAATTTGTACTAATTTTAACATGAACAGGAAGTAATGTTAGAAAAATACAATATGAAAACAGTTAGTAACAAAAATTATTTTCAATCAAACTGCAGATTTAAAAAAAAAAAAAAAAAAAAAAAAAAAAGACAGGCAAACAAAAAGAGAATTTTTCACTCAAATAAAAATGTAACAAATTGGTGCGCTTTGCAGCATGATGATTTAAGATAAGCATTTTTTCCAACATCTTCTTTTGTCTGTAAAAACACAAAATGATGCACAAAAAAAAAAAATAAAACATTAAGACCTATTACAATTCAGAGAAACTAAGTATATTCTTCAGATATATCCCCTTCAAAATAACTGAAGGGTTGTTTTTCTTTGAATCACATGCCACCATGTTATCAAGACCCATCACAAACTTTACATCTCAGCGGATACTGAAATTTAGCACAAGAGCGTGTATTTCCAAAATGTTCTCATATCAAAAACTATATTTAGCATCAATAAATCAACTTTTGCTATTTTTTCCCCCCAGTAACCCCCATCACTTGACAAATATTTATGCATGTCACTGCCATAGAAACCTTCATGACTGACAGACAATTAAACACCACAGGATGTGAAAGGTCTTCATAAGTTTCAGATAGCATTTCAACAAACTATTTAAGGATAAAAGTTTAAGGAGGTGAGGACTGACACCACTGCAAGCACTATCGGTGTGAATGGGAGAAGATTTAGTGGCAAACTGCACACTTTCTCAGTTGCATTTACTTTGGATTCTTAGACGATCATTATACCACACTTTAGAGTGCTGAATGTTTTACAATAAGATTATTTTAGGAACACAAAGTGTTATAGTAATGAATTCTTTACAACATAATTTGTGTTTTGACACTCAGTGATTATAGATCTTATTCTACTCAATTACTGCAGCACACTTTTCCAAGTGTTGATGAAGCAGTAAGTAAATTAGTATTGCCTTGTATACAGAACTCAGATCTGGCTTTTAGGTCCCAAACACTGTCACTTAAACATTCTCAAACACATTAAAAACACTCTGCCATGTGTACTTTCCTGCTATAATGCACAGACGTTTTTTTTTTTTTAAATGTGTAAATAAGGCTGAAAACAAAGTAACAGTTGTAACATTGTTTAACCAAGTGAAATGGTCCTTGCATAATTAGGGTTTTCGGTTAAAGACTAATACAACACAAATCCAACAAACCAACATCAAGCTGTATTACAGGTCAGCTAGAAAGAGAAAAAAAAACATCTCAAACATGTTAGTTGGAATGACTCACCGAGGAAGCACCAGTTATGTTGTAAATGTCAAGACTGTGGTAATATAAAACTGCAATTTCTCAGTTGCAACACACACCACACACACACCTTCAGCATTTCAAATCAAACCTTAGAGTGGAGAGCTGCATCTCCCATTTCCTGCTTACAGGCAGCAAAGGATAGTAGATATAGTACATATAAATAAATAAATTACAAGTCAACAAAAGACACTCTGAATCTGAAGTGGATACACTATGAGCCTCAAATAAAGATACAACCATCAGATGGAGCTCTAAGTGAGATTATCACAGAGGTTAAAGCACAACTGCACACTATTAAATCAAGAGGGCCACTGAAGTCACCATTCCATGACATTGGAGTGTCCAATAGTCAAATATTGGTTTCAATGCTATAACAAAAACTGAAAAAAATGCTTTGTATTGTACATGTTGTTACTGTACAGATCATAAAATGTCTGTAAAGATGAGAAATGTGAACTTATAGTTACAACTAAATACTAAGGATTAGAAATTGATTGTGATAATACAGTATAATAGGATTTGTACAGTTGGAGAACCTGTCAATAAATGCCCACTAAATGCCGCCCACCCTCTTCAAAAACAAACCCCATCTGCAGTGCTTGTGGGAATCTACATTATAAACCACATTCACTTGAACAGCAGTGAGGAGGTGTCACCTATATCAAACAATAGACAGACCAAAAATGTGGCGCCCAAAGGAGGGCTCAATCGATTTTGACCAAAATAAAATGTTTCCCCACGTCTTTCAGTGGGACTGCCTGAGTGCAACAATTCTCAAGTTTTTCCCTTCCAGTCTTCCTTCTTTTGCAAACCATGCACTGATAGTACATTCGTTTTTCGTATAATTTTACCTACTGCATAAGCTATCTGCCTCCAAAATGTGCAATCACTACAATTTCAAGGTGGCAAATAACAGTATTTAATAAGAAACACCCCTTTCGATATGAGCTTTTAATCGAAATAGCAGCTAACTAATGATTTGGAAGCAAGACTCTAGAAGTTAAATTAGGAACAAGCAAACTACATTTTGTGCGTTAATTCAAGCAATGCAATTCAGCCATTAAGCACAATAACCTTGCATCACTATGTAAACCTTAAACAATCCTCTTGCTTTAACGGGATCCGGAACTGCACCATGCATAATGTCTGTTGTGAATGTGAAAGTGTGTGATAGCACTCATTAGTACGTCGTTTAAATTCAAACATCCAATTAACTACATAAGGATGCTTTGTGCAGATGGAGCAGTGCAGGCCAAAAACAGGGAACTCTGATATTGGAAATTCAGTAGATTATATAAAGTGATTTTTCAGTCTCTGTTCACATGTCCTCCCACACAGAGAGAGATGAACGAGTACAACCTGCATTGCATCCACTCGCTGTTGTCATGGAGACACTTTCAGATCAGTGCCAAAAGTGCGCCGTCAAAGTTTTTAGAAGCCGTTTTCACAGCTAGAAACCAACTTTAGCATCGATGACAAACTTGATGAGTCAATCAGAAAGGATACAGAGTTTTTAAAGGATTGTGGGATGAAAAGAGTTTATAGCTGGCTGTTTAGTAAAGGACTGGACTGCGGATTTCACTGACTGGGTGGAATGGAGCATTGTGACTACCATCTAAAAACCTACCGGTGCTAAACACTATACCCCACTTTCTCCCAGTTCTGGCTTTGTAGGCATGTCGTTCTCTCTCCTGTTGTGGCGCTCATGGCAGCTGTGGGTGAGGACGCTCCACTGGTAGCCAGCGAATGTGGGGCTGATTGGGAGGTACTGGAAAATGCGATGGCGCCGCAGGAAGTCCATACCAAACGGAAGGTCGTAAGACTCCATTCTGTTCCGTTTAGATAAGCTGTTTCCACGATTCATCTTGTGTATGCCCCTTTCCTCCGGGGTGCCTGGAACAGAAAATAAAGAGTTAATGAGAGAGAAGCAGGGAATGCACCAAAAATTAGGGCTGGGAAAATAAATCGATGCATCGCGATTAGTTTATCGATTCTGAGATTTTCGGAATGCATCGTGATTCTCTCTCGAATCGATCCTGAGCTTAGTTTTTAACAGCAGATGGCGCTCTAGGCTAGTTTTTAACCGAACACTCAAATGTCCACGAAGAAGAGCGCTTGTGCGTTTGGCTGAGTAATGCAAGTGGTTAAATGTACTTGCACATCTGCTTTTATGCTGCGAGATTAATGTAAACGCAGCCCACTGTGAATATCCTTGTAATTTGCGTCAACCTTTTCGAACTTTATGAACGATTATTTTATAGGGATGTAACGATTCACTCAACTCACGATTCGATTCGATTCACGATTTTGATTTCACGATTCGATTCGATTCACGTTTTTTTTTTTTTTACAAAATTAGATTTAAGACAAATTATAAATTAAATGTGTCCTTTTATTATTGCTTGGACAAAATGCTGCACATTTCTTTGTGAAATTAAAATATACCACTATAATAATATACTAATATAGCAATTATTGTTCTTTTGTTGGTTTTGATAGATTCTATTGTCTTCATTTGTAAGTCGCTTAGGATAAAAGCGTCTGCTAAATAACAAAATTGAAATATAATGTAAATGTAAATAACAAAACTAAATTGAAATTTTAAAACAAGCTCCAAATCAAACACAAATAAAATAAATATCATCATATAAACAAAATAAGGCTTTGTCAGTGCTCTTTCCATTAAAAATTAGAGGCAACCACTGCATTTTATTCATGAACCAAACACTGGCTGAATACATGCAAATGAGCAGTTTTATTTAAATGACCTTGATAATTCGAACTTGAAGCAAAAAACAGATGTGTTGGGGGGGACTTCGGTTTTGTGAAACTATATATAAAATATCCTGCTTATGAAAAACAGAACACAGCAGGACGAGCTGAACGGGACGCAGACACTTCTCTGCCAGCAGGTGGCGCTAAATGTTTCCTGGTCAGCTGTAAACAAAGCGCGCCCTCTCTGCCCCTCTCCACGACTATTTTCCTTCTATCTGATGGCTTTTGTATCAGAGGCTATTGATGTGGCCAAAAGGAAAATCAATACCATTCTAAACTTTCCTAAGTATGGATTTTTTTTAGTTATAGTTCTCCCTTCTAGATCTATTACTATCTACTCTGTATTAATCTTCCCTTCCTTTTATCATATCTTGTATAATCTTGGACCTAGTGTGCACTATTAGTTATTGTTTAGCATCTCAACCGATTTAAATAGTCACATATTTAAATCGATTTTCAACCAGCTTTGCGTTCTTGTTTCCTTTAATCGTTACATCCCGTTCCCCTATCCATCTGGTCCTCATTAGGGGTTTTTTTCCCTTCTTCTGCACCGGCCCTGGCTGTAAGGAACTGGAAGCAAGCAGAATACGGCTATTTCTAAAGCATGCAGTGCTATCTGCTGTTAAAAACTAAGCTTAGAATCGATTCAAGAGAGAATCGCGATGCCTTCGGAAAATCTCAGAATCGATGCAGAATCATTTCTCTGTAGATTTTTACACATGAGAAGATCAGGTGTTTTTTTTTTTCCAGAGAAGTTTGGTTTGCAGTAAATGCTGCTCCACATCAACTTCATCTCTGCATCTGCTTTTGGTCACTTTTGATAACGCAACACATGCCACCCATCTTCCCAAACTTTTAATGAGAAGCCCTAATAAACCGGCTGTTGTCAACCGAAGAGAAGTTTTAAGGGCTTACAGCAGTTTTCTGCCAAAATAAAAGCTTGATTGCTATAATAATATTATTGTCATTATTAGTCATATTAATATATAATCACTTTTTGGCCAAATGTGTACAGCCCTAATTTATATAGTGCTATAAATTCTTAATGTTATAATTTCAAAATCAAATGGTGATTAAAACAGCACAAAATCTCTTTATCATACAACAGTACAAAAAAAATGCACGTGCTATTCCCATGTTATTACTACATAAATTAAAATTACATGAATTAAAAACAAGATTCATTTTTGCAACTGCAAATTATACACAAACTAGTTTGGTTATTTTGAAGGATGACAGCTACCAGGTAGCTACCAAGTGACATGAATTTTCACCAAAGGTTTAATTGGATTGAAAATAGCAGTTCT
Organism: Sinocyclocheilus anophthalmus; assembly: GCA_018155175.1. Lineage (NCBI taxonomy): Eukaryota > Metazoa > Chordata > Actinopteri > Cypriniformes > Cyprinidae > Sinocyclocheilus > Sinocyclocheilus anophthalmus. The sequence goes on along the minus strand of JADLZN010005037.1, from coordinate 127,728 downwards.
CCATCTCCTGATTTTTCAGACAAATAGTGTTTTATGAGTGTATTATGAGATTTGCACCTACCAGGAATAGTATTATCCAGCACAAACGCCACAGAACCTCCTACAAACATCGCAGTCGTAAGCAGAACGTTCAGCACCTGATCTATCTGCACTATACCTACAAAAGAAGAAAAGAATATGGTTCCTCACTGGCTCCTCAAGAAGCAATCATCATTTCCCATGTGGTGAGTATACACATGTTTGTGTATCTACCAGTGACTAGAGGGTTTCCTTTGAGGTAGCTGGGCAGGACCAGGCCAAAGAAGATGGAGAAGCCAAGGACAAACAGATTGCGGGATGAGTTGAGATCCACAAATTGCAGATTGGAAAGGCCAACAGCGGTGATCATGCCGAATAGAGTGCAGAACAGCGCCCCCAGAACTGGGTCCGGCAATGATGCGAAGAGAGCGCTGAATTTACCCACCATTCCTAGTAATAGCATCAGTGCCGCGCCATACTGAATTACTCGCCTGCTCCCCACCTACACAATAAAACACACAGAGAGAAGAAACGACCAATCAGAGAATACCTCCTGCATCAAGTGCATTACATGACTAGCACACAATACATTGACACCACAAACATTGCTATTTACACTGTAATATACAGTAACAAGTGAGACACAAAACCTAAAAAGTCAGCTGAAATATACACTATAATTACAAAGTTTGTAGTCAGTAAGATTTTTTTTATGTTTTTGAAAGAAGTCTTTTATGCTCACCAAGGCTGCATTTATTTGATTGAAAACAGTGAATATTATATAGTAATATTATGAAATATTATCAATTTGAAATAACAGTTTTCTATTTTAATGAGCTATATTAATCCTGTGAAGTAAATCTGAACTTGTCAGCACCCATTTCTCCAGCCTTCGGTGTCACATGATCATTCTAATATTACTGATTTGCTGCTCAAGAAATATTTATTTTTATTAACACTGTTGAAAATACTGTGTGCTTAAGCTTGGAGAAACAGTGGCTATTCCAGGATTAGGTATGAACGTGAAAACATTACTAGATATAGAAAAACAATATCATAAATTGCACTTTTTTTTCATATGTAATTGCCGCTTGCAGAATAAAAGCATTCATTTCTTACAAAGGAAAAAAATGAAAAATAAATCGCACTAACCCCAAATGTTTGAAATGAAGCGTACGTCCATGAATATATTTAGTTTCCTTCCCAAATTGTTGAAGTAAACGCGTCAGCACAAATTGTAATTGTGGAACTGTAATACTAGTATTAAGTATCAAAGTCAAAGTAGTAGACTCATGAGTAGTAGCTGCATGCGTAATAAATTAATGAATAAATAAATAGTTCCTGTGGGAGTACATAGACAGCCAGAGCTTATTTTAAATTACGACTGCTGGAAACTCAAGAGCTGCTCTCTTCAGTACTGAAGGTCTTTAGGGTGCTAATGATCCACTGCAGTCACTGAGGGCCACTACACACTCTAACACATGCTGCTATGTGCTACAGTATATGGACTGCTCTCTGAATGTGCTTTTAACACCCAGCTCCTTAAAGCCAAGATCTGCTCTTTGTAAAGCCAGTCTACGAGTCAAGATGGTGCTATTTTTGGTTCCTTCGTTGTAAACGATTACACAAAAGAAATACCAGAGAGGCTGAATAGGAAAAGATCCTACTTTGGTGATGCCCAGCACTCCAATATTTGGGCTAGAAGATGTGGAGCCATTTCCTGTCCCGAAGATGCCATCGAGAACACAGGAAAGACCCTCCATGAAGATCCCTCTGGGAAAAAGAGATTCAAATTAGAGCATTAGGACAACCAAACATGCTAGGTGTCTTATCAGTTTAGATATGTGCAATTGTGTCCTTGTGTTGTACCTGTTAATGGCATGTATAGGTGGAGGCGGGGCACAGGAGAGACGGGCACAGGCATAATAGTCTCCAATGGACTCTATGATGCTGGCAACTACAGCACTCAACATCCCAATCACCCCTGCTGCGGTCACTGTGGGCAACCCCCACTGGACTAGAACACATAACCATTCAAACAAAGCATTATGTATAATCTTATCAGGTTTAGCATTTAACAATTCCCACCACATGAAGGTTTATTGAATACATTATATTCACTACACAATTTAGTTCTCACTGTCTCACTGTAATTATCAGTTTAAATGTAAGAACTGATGTAGAACTGATGTAGTTCATCTATTATATAACATAGTGATCTGCTTATAAGCCTCCTAAATGTCATGGAATCTCACATGTGACCTAAGTGGAACAACATACCAACACGGCTATATTTCATAACACACTTAACTTGAATTAAAAGTTCAACTATACAGTACAGTTTAAATCATTGTGTCATAATAATCTTTTGTCGTGCCTTTAAAACTTGTTGATGTTACATTTAAAGTTAATACACTATAACTACAAATATATTACAAATGTGTAATTAAAATATTATTTAAAAAAACAACATAGAAGTTTTAATAGAACACATTAAGGTATATTTTAGTTTGCCATAAATGCTTGTCAGCACACTTTACCATATTTCAAAAACAATTGGAGTAATTATGAAATTACATATATAAATGTACTCAAGTCTTTGGTGCAACAACCAATATAAAATTACGATAGGTTACATGTAAATAAATGTAAATATTAAATGTAACTTTTTTCCATTAATTGCAATTAACATGCAAATAAGCCTCCTAAAGCATTACATTCAGTTCACACTTAAAAAATATATTATTTCCATAAGTACTTAAAAAAAAAAAACAGAAACATGGGCAGTTCACTAGGTTTTGGAAAAGAGCACACACACACACACACACACACACACCAACACTCACAGGGGTAGGGTATCTTAAACCAGGGGGCGGCTGCCAGATGCCGGTCGGGCTCTGTTCGGGCGTAGAACCCATATTGTCCTCTCAGGAGGGAAACAACAGTACGTGAAATTGAAACACAGAAACCATGACACAAGGATAGCCATGATGAACTACAGAGAAAGAAAAAGAGATAAACCCAGCTACTTAAAAAAAAGAAACTCTTCTCAGTCTAAATTCTGATAAGTAACCCAGACTGCTGAACACAAAGCCACACATGTTATCCAAATCCTTCACTAGCCTTAAACAAGCAGACACACGCATGCTGAAACTTTTTTTTTTCCCCTCACATTCATTCATCAAGATCAAATCTGTGATTTGGGGATTGGCCTCTATCTGCCTCCCACACTCACTTTCATTGCCATGTCATTGTCTGCTGTGCTTCCATTTAAAAACACAGGCCAAAATGACCTCATCTCTGAAACAGCATGGTAATTACGGCTGTCATCAGAGCTACCGGCAGATTAAGAGCTGTGCCAAAACTCTGAAAATGCCACCTCACGCTCCTGGGAGCTGGAGACACCAGACTGGCTAATGATTATGATAATTCCTTTATGAGAATGTGGATCATTTTTGAAATGAAAAACGCAATACACTGATTATTGAGATATGGAACAACACATAGACACAACACACCTGCCAATAGATTTAAAAAGCAACATTTGCAATTTATCAGAGATGATCACTTGAATGTTAAAAACAAAATACAAAAGAAAAACATATTCCGATTTCATCTGCTATGAAATTCTGGTGTTTAAACATTTTTTTTAAATAATTGTTCTCATATTTTCTATCACAACTTTGGCAACAGCATAAGTAAGCAAGCAAGAAAGCAAGTAAATAATAAATGTATAATTTTTTTTTTCTTTTAATGGAATGGCACTGAGGAAAAAAAAAAAATACATACATACTATATAGATCGACACACACACACCAGGTATTTACTGATGAAGATATATATATATATAACCCGAACCACTATATATAAATATAATCTATAATATATAAAAAAAATACCACCATAAAAAAAAAGAATATAATAATCTATATAATATAACATAATAATCATTGTTTACATCTTATGTGCTTTCTTATTCTGTTTTAATTCCCTCCATCACTGACTGAACAGATGTAAACAGTCGTGTTTGTCTTGGATTAATGTGGACAAACTCACTGGGAACATCTTGAACAGCTGCAGGCGATAAGACGTCCAGCCTTTTTTGGATTTGTAGATTGGGAGCGGCAACTGGATGTTACGCGCATACTGAGAGAACAGCAGCACCAGGAATATGGTTCTGTTGAATAGAGGGGAGAGAGTTTATACACTGCATCAAATGAGCTACAGTCGTTAATACACAGGCATCAGTCTGGGGAACTGTACTCACAGCATGGCAATGCCCCAGTGTTTGCCTGCTCTCTCTCCAGCCGCCTGGAAGCCCGAGAGCCCAATGAGAGTGACAGTAGGGGTGATGGTGAGCGGGCCGATGTACTTCAACAGGACACCTGGCAAACCCAAGGCCCCTATGATCACCTCTATTAGAGACGAGACGATTATAGCACCCTGGATCTACAGAGACAGGAGAAAAACAGGGAGGGAGAAAGAAGTTTAAAGTTTTGAAGTGCTTAAATCTGATCATCATATAAATAAACTAAAAGAAGAAAAAAAGAAGAAAAAGGATGGATCTGCAAAAAGCAGTTAAAGGTTAAAAGCAATCAAAGGTTGAAAAGTGTCATTGACAAAGGCCTCCAGACAGCGTAATGTTCTGTTTAATCTAATTTAGCTCAAGTTGCTTTGTCTTTGTCTGCCACACCAAAATCAATGTCAAATCCGTTTATGCAAAAGTATCTTAAAAGACAGATAAAGGGATAGTTCATTCAAAAATGAAAATTCTTTCATCATTTATTCACTCTCATTTCAAACCCACAAGACTTGGAGAAAAATAAGGGACTACAAGGTTAGTCCTCCAATATATCCCCTGTACCAGGGACGTCCTTGGCTGATGCGGGGCCCAGTGCAAGGTAGGGAGCGGGGCCCCCCTCTGTCCGTTTGCTGGGGGGCCCCCTCAAGCGTGGGGCCTAGTGCGGACACATCAGTTGCCCCCCCCTAAGGACGGCCCTGCCCTGTACTGACGGAATAAAAGCCTGAACATTACCTGTCTGTTCTCAGTCGTCTCCTTCAGTGTTGTGACACACACAAAGTGAGCGTGTGCAAAAAAGGAGCTCTGTGTCTATAGTTATTACTGCTTCAATTTGTACATTAGTTGTTTCACTTAATCGCATATTACATATACATTATTATATACTTATGTATAACAACTACTCATTTACTGTGTATATATATATATATATACACACATATACACACACGTTTTTTCTTTTTCAATCTTTTTTATCCACACTGCTGTATTTAGTTTTCACTTATCTTTACAGTATATTTATCATTTCCTAATTTGTTTTTACACTGATTTTAGCGCACTAAATAAACATTTATGCATACTGTTATTTGGATGACATGAATTCTTAAATGCAGTTTTTAATAGCTCATATTACCCGAGTCACTACATGCTTTTATTGTAATTTTAATACATTTTAATCACATTTCAAGATTTTAATTAACTATACAAATTTTAATTATGGAAAAAATTATTTATGTATTTAATCCATTGTAACATTAAATAAAATCCATTGTAACATTAAATATAATCCATTGTAACATTAAATATAAACGCATCCTTCATTCATTCATTAATTAAATATTGATGTAAAGAGGATTTGTTAACTACCCCATTTTTTATTAACATTTACATTGATCGTGGTTCTATAGATCTTTTTATAATAATTCAGAGCCTTTAAAACCAGTCTGCCTAAACTTGTCACCTCATTTTATTTCATTAGCTTCTCACCATCAGCTCCTTTATCGATTTTTACATTAACGTTCCTCATTAAATACGTCTGTTCTGTTCGTTTCAACACACCTCTCGTATCCTGGGGTACCAGATGTCTTCTGTGTGTGGCAGCTCTGTGGCATTTAACAGAGGAACAGCTGCAGAGAAACAAGATGATCAGATTAGCGGTCTTAAGCGTGACTGAGAGGGTACACAGGTGTGTGTGTGTGTGTGTGTGTGTGACATGTACCTGTGGCGTTACATTTCCACTTATCCAGTGAAAGGATGGCTCTTGCTGGGGCTAGAAAAGCAAAAGCACTAGCCTGGAACAATGGAAGCCTGGAGGCAAAACACACACAAAAACACAATCATTCACAAGAACAGCTTGTACTAACACACACACACAATTACCCACAACACTCTTGCTCCTTGGAAACATCTATCCTCCAAGACAGGTAATGGTCACCAAGAGGAGCTCTTAACCACATCATGAGTCAGTGATCAAATCATTCTGTCTAGTGTCTGTAAATCACTCAATTATAATTACAAATAAAGAACAATTGACATGAACACAGACATCTATATAGTCTCAGGTAATCAGACCTTTGACTAAACAATGCAAGATCAGGTCCTTATTGCAGCCTATTTTGTCCAAAAAGAGACCATCTGACTGACATGTAACAAACAATTACAGGGGTTTAAGGCAGGCGTTCTCAACCTTTTTGACTCTAAAGCCCCTCCATGTTCAAATGCCTAAAAAAATCTAAGCTGATATGGATATCTGGTATTTCTGTTGTAGTACAAATACATAAACTCTAAAATAGATAGTTGTTTTTAATTAAGAGCAGTGAATGAACTAAATATATATATATATATATACATAGTATAAATATGTATAGTAATATAGTTGGATATAATGCAACATTTAATTTCATATCAAAAGGTTTGGGCACCTCAGCTCTAACCACTAGATGTCTCCACACACACTACTCATATTCTCACTGATGTTGGCTCTAAAGTCTGTTAGTAAAGACTGCTGCCACATTCAATTATAATTATAAAAGGCCATTGATTTTCAAACTCACTCTCATTTTTTCCCCCTTTATTGTTGCTTAAGAACACTTGATGCTAATAAATTGGAGGGTCGTCATGACCCAGCAATGACAATAAACACAGTAACATCAAAAAGACCATGTTTTACATAACTACAACAGAAGAGCACAGATCAAATTTCAAGGGTTTGCCTTATGTGTGTCCAGATAAAGAGAATGCTTAAGGTCAAAACATCAGTTCTTTATCCTCTACTCAGTGGAAAAATGTTCAGTCAGATGTAACAAGCATCTTAATGACTCAGCACAAAGGTCTAACGGCAACATTCACCCGATTCTTCCCACTCTTATCTTCTTCTCATTTCCTCTATTTTCGGTCACTCACTCGGGTTTCCCTGGAGACAGCATGTGCCACGAGTAAGTGATGTCTAAACGGAGGGATCACATGAGCAGTACAGACATCAGATGGGTCTCTTATACAAGGGGCAAAGTGGCCACAAAAGAACAATGAGTGCCAGACACAGAACAGACAAAGGCTAAATGTCTTTATGACATGAACAGCCTAAAGGATCAGACCTCCACAGATACTCAGCCTCCTCCACCTCCTCCCGCAATCTACTCCACATAAGACATCACTGCCACTTGCTTCCCTATTGGGGGTTTTACGTCATATCAAACAATGTTGTGACATTAACTACATTTAAGCGAAGTGCAGCAGCAAAACATTAACAGTGGAAACTTATGGAGGAAATAACAGTTTCCTGAGTTGCTGTGATTGATGATGTTTATATGGTTGTATGGGTATAAACAGACCCAAGGACTGTAGATAAGACATTGACGCACTAATTATTTTATTTTTTTTAAAGGGATCAGAATGTACTCGTTTGTTTTATCAAATGCACTTGATCCTTATTCAAAGCAGAGGTGAGGCGACATAAGGGTCATGGAGCCACTGGTCACCAGATTGGTGACTGATCCACCCTGTGTTTAATGGTTTGCAAATTATATGTAAATATCAAAAAAAAAAAAAGTTTTAGCACATTTAGTGAATCAAGTTTTTGTTGAATATTTACACTACCGTTTAAAAGTTTGGGGCAGATAAGAGGTTTTTGGAAAGACATCTTGTATTCACCAAGGCTGAATTTATTTATAACAATTTAAAACACTGTTTTCTATTCTAATATTTTAAAATGCGATGATGAAGCTGAATTTTCAGCATCATTACTCCAGTCTTCAGTGTCACAAGATCCTTCAGAAATCATTCTAATGTGCTGATTTGCTGTTCAAAAACCAATTCTTTATTGATGTTGATAACAGCTGTGCTGCTTAATATTTTTGTGGAAACCATCATACATTATTTTAAAATTCTGTGATGACTAGAAAGTTCAAAAGAACAGAATTTATTTGAAATACTTTTTTAACAAATGTGTTAGCCACTTTTATAAAAAAAATAAAAAAAAAACACCTTTTGTAGCACTATAAAGAGCTGAAGGCCTTCATCGCTGAGTGATTAAAGAACCTCAATCACAAAGATCCACAGATGACCACACCTTAAACTGAACTGACCCATTTTATCCAGTCCAGACCTGTTACACGAACAACTGATACTTAGATTTTGTACCAACAAAAGCAGCTCTTACACGACAAAAAAGCTGTCATGTTCTCTTCAATGTTTCAATTACGTTTTCTCTTTTATAATAAAATGTGGTCAGCTTTGTGCAGCAAGTGTCATTAAAAAGAAGAAATCTTTTCAAACAAATCTCAAAGCTATAGATCCATATCAGGAAAGTGGCCTTCAAAAAATTTAATTGGAGGAGAGAATGTAGCTAAAAGCACCTTGAACACAAGTGCTTGTGTCTTGTAGCCAGTGGAAAAAAACTTGGGAACACCCTTCCTCTTCACAGAACTGAAAGAAATATTTTAAATCAAAACTAAATCTAGGTTACTTTCACTTTCAGCAAGAGGAAGGAGAAAGACAGGGAAAAGGAAATAAATAAAGAGCTAAATAGCAGAATGTACTGTAAGGTGGAGGAACACCTGAAAAAAAAAATAACCTAAAAATAAATAAATACACTAATAAATAAAAACATTAAAGAAACAACAATGTGGTAAAAAGAAAAGAGGAAGACAAACAGATGTTGTTTTAAGCCATTTTTGTGCAAAAACTCAAATTATGGAAATGTACATCGAACATCATCAAAACGGATGAAAAATATCTAGATTTACAATTTACAATCTCTCAGCATTATACTTTAGAGTAATATTCACACTAACCTCAAGTACATGCCCAGACATGCCAACACAGCCTGTAAATATATGATGCCAACTTCTGTCTTCCCTGAAAAATCTTAAGTAATCTCTAATTACAGCTTTCCAATAACTGGAAACTCCAAGTTCACTTCTGTGAGGTCATGACGTTCATGCCCTTGTTCTGACTTGCTTATCCAACCCATGAACATGAGTGATGCAGTGTTCAACATGTTCTGTCCATCATGATGTGTTAATAATGCTCTCACACTTTGATCAGGCATTCGATTTTTTTATACACAGCTTTGCTGATGAATATCTCACAAGCACTACATAATTTCAATTACGATGTCAATGATGACAAGCCAGTGAGAAAGCTGAGATTCTTCACAGCTGTCTTTACTGTGGTCAGAATGTTCAAGATGTTTATCATCTTCCATATTTTCTGGGAGTGAGCAAAAAGAGTGAAGCAGAAGCAGCACTTGCTGAACTAAAGTGCACTTGTAAACTAAGCCTGAATCTAACATCCTGAAAGTAATCAATAAAACCACCCACACACAACACAACATACTGTGTGCACAATAAAAGTCAACAACAGATGGATTTCTGCCATATACTTTTATATGTTTTGATCAGAATAACGGATTCTGAAAAATATTTATATAAGGTATAAGTAAACTGTTGAGCGTACCTGTAAGTAAGTTAAATAAACTCCACTGACAGTGGAGCATTGCATGGGATTTCACCATGCAGGCTGGATGTGAACCTGTATCTTGCATTGTCACCATGGCACAATGTGTCTGGAACACATTCTAACCGCTAAACCTTGCTTAAAAAAAATAAAATAAAAAAAAGCACTTACCGGCAGCCAACGTGTGGTCTGCAGCAGGGTGGTGATGCCCACACAAAAGAAAATGGTGCCAATCAGCTGACTGGTTGCCCATTGGTCAAATCCCACACACATGGCTTCAGCAAGCAGGAAGGGCACGCGATAGTTTCCCTAAAGCTTTAAGATACGTGGCTGAGGAGCATGGTGTGCAAAGAAAAAATATCAGTATTTTTATCTCTGTTATCTCTGTAAAGGAGAACCTCAAATTAGAGACCTGCACTCCCGCGGGACTACTGCGAGACCCGCTGGAGCCAAAGCAACAGAGTGCGGCACGGGACAAGACTTGATGGGTGAGTGTGGGTGCAGGCGGAGAGACACTCGTGTGTGTGCGGGTACATGCAGAGAATAAAATGATTTGAGGGACTCCGCAAAATAGAAATATCAAAAAACAATTAAATTGTTATTCATTTATTGCACAAAAGCCACAAGAACAACTAATATAAAATAAAAATGATTAACAGGTGCAAACATAGGCAGAGTTTCAATTTATAACACGTGTTTGCAGCATTGAGCAATGTAGCCAATCACAGACATATCTGTTGATTTCTGGAACGCTATTGCCAATCAATGGTGTTTAAGTTAGAATCCACTCACCGCTCAAGACCCTGATTCTTGTGCAGTGCTGAAATTTGCGTGCTTACGAATCTTATTATAACCCACGAAGTGCAGGCATTATGAAAGATTCATTGTGCATATATTTATTGCGTTATAACAGCGCTTTGTGAGATCGCGATGAACTATATTTCAGCTTTTTAGTGATATCTTTTTGCTCGCATTCTCCCATGCCAAGCCCAAACCATGCACGCAGCAGCCTATGCTTGCTTTTCTGTTAAAAATAACAGTTTTGTGAATGTTGATGCTTTAATAACTAATATTTTATGGGGAGCGTTTATGCTATTCTGGCTAGGCGAGACGGAACTTACTTACATGCCATGTAAATGTCATGGATGTACTGAAAAAATAATTTATCCGGACTTTTGCGGGTGGGAACGGGACAAAACATGAATGTTGTGGGTGGGAGCAGGCCTAAAAAAATCCAGTTGAATGTTACTACTGTAAAGTTGAGTATCCTGCTTCCAAGTCAAGATTTCACAGCTGTAAAGTTAAGGGCCACTGCTTCAATCTCCATAGTCAATGCTGTAAAGATGAGTGTTGCTGCTTCCAAGTCAAAGTTTACAGCAGTGAAATTTGAGGGCCACTGTTCAAAGTTGAGTATCACTGCTTCAAAGTTTAGTTTGACTGCTGAAAGTTGAGGGTCAGTGATTTAAAGTCTAGGATTCATTACTGTAAATTTGAAAGCCACTGCTTCAAACTTGAGGGTCACTGCTGCAAATTCTACATCTACAGTTACTGTTATAAACCCTTAGTTGAGTCATAGGTGGTATATGAATATCTTAAATGTCTGGGGCACATCACTCTACACTCGAATGTTCAAGTAAGTATGTCCACATGTGGTTGTGCATATGTTTGTACCTGTAAACCTAGGAACACACACAGGTACCAAGGTGGTGTGTCCTCTATGGTGTATATCATGTCCATTCTCCTGGCGTCTATGCTGTCTGCACTGTCCACAGTCTCTGATATGGAGCACTGAAGGGGAGAGGAAACACAAAACACATGGGATTCAGGCTCTGGGCTGTTCCTATGGTAACCAATCTCCATTACAGAGAAGTTTAGTGAGAGCTGTACACTATAAACAGCATCAGTACAGACACACACACACACTCCTGGCAATTCAAACGCATCAGCAGGAAATCAGTTCTTCTATGCAATTATCCTGAAATGAACTCAAACTTCTAAATAAACTTCATTCTAATCTTCCAAATTGACAGAAGACATTATTATAAGAGCTATTCTGTTACATCTTAAAGATGTTGTAATGGAAAATACGTACTTGTTTTAACAATTTGATTAATTTAAACACAATGCAAGGATACAGTACAGACATGAAAGTCTCGTCTATGTCTTTAAAAATTTTATTCTGAGAAGCAACAGTTATTTTTCAATTACCAGACAAATAATTCTCATTTCATATTAGTGGGAACACAGAACCAGATAGAGACAGACGGAGAAAGAATCCCAAAGTGTTGCCTGTTGCATTAGAGGCAAACCCTGAGGAAATTCCACTGGTTGTTGTGACCTCCGAAATCCCTGTTCCCTCTGTGGTGGAAAAGTGCCTAGTCATAATGACTGAGTTATTACAGAACAGGGCTTAACACGGATAAGCATGACTGGTACGAGCAGTCCCTTGATTTAAAGGTGACGTGCAATTTCTATACCAAAAGCATCACAAAAAACTCACTTTGTCCTCAGTCTGGCTGTCTTTTGCGTAAATGGCCATGAGCTGCGTGTCCTCTGCGTCCTGATCTCCAGGGGTCTGCACGACACCATTAACCACCTGTCAAATACACAGAAATGTGCAAACATCACATATTTACCAAGTAACAAAAAGAAAATAGGTGACACTACTTGCAAACTCTTCTATTGTCATGACAAAGGATAAATGTGGATGTGGACATCTTGGTAAGCAATCAAACATTATGTAGGTGAGTTTGGCACAGGAAGGGTTAAGCTTCCAGAAGCTTTAATTTGGTTCTATTTGCCAAATTCAAATGCCAGGGTTCCAGTGGCAAGCGCATAATTTTACCTTACATTTCATGATATTACATCCCCACAGTGGCAAAACATGTCAGTCCACTAAAGTTCACCAGGGCATTTATACGGATACAATAAGTGACTATACTCATGTCATGTAGGGAAGAGTTCACCAAAACAAGTTTTTGGTGGTTTCTAATGACATCATACTAGACAGAAGATTTATATGGCTGCACAAGGGTCTTTCAATAATTATACACAGAAATTACTCCGCAAAAGGACTATTAGAATCCTAGAAAAGAACATACTTCACTAATAATTCATCACCAATTTAAAAGAATGATACAATAGACATAAATGTTACAAGACACAGTTCGTTATGTAGTTGCATTTAAGGAAGTGTTGGGCATGACTAAGGGAAACTTGAGTCTTGATACTTCTTCTTAAATGACTGAACAGATGAAGTTACAAACAGTAGACCATAGTGGACTAACTGATAAAGAAAAAACACTTTAAAAGATAATATCTAACAGCATGTCTCTAACCTCTTGACATGCTTATACATTTTTTAATATGAATATTTAGCAACACAAACACTACCAAAAAGCAGCAGTTACATATTTTAAGTTGTTTGGCTTGTTTCACTTTTAGAAAAACCTTTCCTGCAGTGGTGAGATATGAACATGAGGTGCTTACATGTTACAAACACAAACAAACTGTATAATTAAAGTAGTAATGTTTTACAATACTTTATTTGTTCAAATTAGATAGAACGATTTTAAGCATTTATTAATGGTAATGTTTATAACATTTACAGTGCCTTGCGAAAGTATAGTGCTATTTTTTTCACGTTTTGTTATGTTGCTGGCTTATGTTAAACTGCTTTAAATTATTTTTTTTCCCCACATCAATCTACACTCCATACACCATACTGACAAAGCAAAAACAGAATTGTCACAACTTCGTAAATTTATTAAAAATAAAAAAACTTAAATAAGTACATTGCATAAGCATTCATACCCTTAACTAAATACTTAGCTGAAGCACCTTTACAGCCTCAAGAGTTTTTTGTTTGATGCGAGCTTTTCTCATCATTTGGCAATTATCTGCCATTCTTCTCCTCGCCTCTTCACCTCTCAAGCTCTGTCAGGTTGGATGGGGGCAGACACACATTTTCAGGTTTCTCCAGAAACATTTGATTAGGTTCAATCTATGCTTTTTTGCTAATTCCAAGTGTGTTTTCATGTGTCTTCACTGAGGAGAGAATCGAGTTTGGCCACACCGCCATAAAGCCATGATCGGTGGAGTGTTGCAGTGATGTTTTTCCTTCTGTAGGTTTCTCCCATCTGCAAATATGATCATGGATCTCAACTAGAATGACCATCATCTTCTTGGTCACCACTCTAACCAAAGCCATTCTCCATCAACTGCTCAGTTTGGCCAGAAGGCCAGCTCTATGAAGAGTCCTGGTTGTTTCAAACATCTCCCATTAAGGGTAACAGATCTACCTGCTTCTGTGACCCTTCATGCAGCGAATATTTCCTGAACTCTCCCCGCTGGATCGCTATACCTGCAGCTTTTCTTGCGTGTTGAAGCCTCTCCATTGCTCTGATATGCATTATCAGACTTGGAAAACTGCAAGTACACATATCGCTTTTATTTAGGGCCGGGTGGCCTTCTCCAAATCCATCCCATTCTGGTCATGCTCACTTGCCAACCTGCGGTCAACGGTGTGTATGAGCGTGTTATCTACCATCTACAGAGCCACTTAGGCAGGCGGCCGGCTTGACGTCTAAATTGCCACTGTCCAATAAGGTCTGTAGTACTCTATTCTGGCAATTAATACTTTTAAGGTTTTTTAGTTTTTGACTAAACTTTGGCCAGAGGGAAAAAACGTGTTTGGCGTTACCATTTATGCGGTAGTCCCGTGAGTTGTAGAGTGATGCTGGGGAAAAAGTAATTTACACATTTCTCAACATAAGCACAGCCATAACAAATGTTGAAACAATGTAATACTTTTGCAAGGCCTGTCTAGTATAATAGATTATTCACTCTCTTCTATTTTTTGTGCGGTTCGTAATTACGAGGTAATTCTGTACTCTTTATACTACAACTTTGCATACGCTTGGCAGTAGCTTTAAAACGTATAATTAGAAAAACCTTATCGTAATACCATGATTATAACAGTGGTTTGTCATTCCTAGTACTATAGATACTTAAATAGAAAATTCGTAGAAAGCCAGCTTTAAATCGGCCTTTTTTGGAACTGCAATTTTGCACGACGCAAACTGTTTCCCTGCTTTACACACTGCCCACATCTCTTCTGTCTCTGGTATAGTCACTGGTGGTGACAGCTAGAAGGCGCGGTGTTTGCGACCCTCATTATTCCGTCATTCACCCCATACGAACACACACTCACGGGGGTGGGATAGAAGTGGTGCACTTTGTTTTGTTCTCCTCCTCATAGTTGCTAGTACTCTGTCGGTGGATTGTTCCGCATTGATCTCGTTGCTGCGCGTCGGTGGATCTTTCCATTACCCTCCCATTCCCCTCTTTGCTCCCTCACCACCACATCCCTGCCTCGTCCCCTCATCTCCCTCTTGGCTCTTTCCTCTTCCGGGCATCTCCCTCTCACCAGCTCTGGTAGGACCTGCACGTCTGGCTGTCGTAACACTCATCATGCTGCCTCTACTTGGGCCAGTACAGTGTCGTTCTGCTGGCCTCAAAAACACCACCAAGACCCGGAGCATGTGTTCTTGCAAATGAATACTGAATTAAGTGCCTCTGCTTGATGAATTAATAAACAACTTAACTTGCCCTATCATTCCGCTGTCTCTTCTTTGCTCTATCCTCTCACCTGTTCTCCTTCTTTTTTTAATCTCTTAGTTTTTTTTGTTAAAAAAATGAGTCTTCACACCTCATGTGTATGGCGCAAAGGCGAATGACCTAATAAATTAGTCAGGATGCCAAATGGAATCTTAAAGGTTAACAACCTCCACAATTTTGAGCACCCTATTTACGCGAACACGAATATACGGTTTTACTAACTCACATGTTCACACTTTAGCCGTGTGGTTTGTCGGTGACTCACACCACGACCCAGTTATATAACATGGAGGTGTGACTATAAACATCTACATTTATGGTACACAGAGTCAATTAGAGGTTTACCGTTGAAAAATTGTGTGAAGTCAAGAATAATAAGTTTAGGGGAATGAAAAGAAGAAGGAAGTGTGGAGGGGGGGTATGATGATGAAGATAGGCACTGGGTGAGATGGAAAACGAAGCGGAAAGAAAGACGTCGAACTGTAGCTGGTGAAAGGTCAGTAGTATGCGTTATGAGCGGACTGTTTTGTTTTTGGTAACCGTCTCTGTTTTACTTTGTTTCTGTGGCCTTTGGCACACCCTCCTATTATGACAGTGATTAGACGGTCGCGACCACCAACAGCTGAATCCTTCACCCACAACAGCTTTCCGCCCTGATCCCTTTCAGCACCTTGAACTTCCAGACAACTCACTCTGCTTGGTATTACTAGAAGGCCCTCGGGTCCACGAAAACCGACCCCCTCAGCTCTAGCAGCTCGTGACAACTCTTACACTGTTGTCCCTAACATCTAGCCACGGTCTCTGAATAAATACATCAAATATTTTGTATATTCCTGCTGTACTTTTGGTGCTTTTATTGCATTTTCCCTTCTGATGCGTTAAGGCTTCGCCCCAGTGTGAACTCTTATGGTGGCCACAAACCATCTATGCTGCAATACCGTACACAACCTGAATAGTGCTGATCTAACAAAGACCGCTTAAGATAAACACACACTTACATTATTATTATACTAGATTCTCTTTACATTTTAACCTCTTTCCTCTCAACCAACCACGGACCACCGCCGTCTGTCTCCATCGTTTCCTCGTAGTTTACCACACTGGGGACAATAGTACATCGCTTGATTGTCAGGTCTGGCCTTTTCATGCATTTCAAATTAAAGGAGGCCTTGGAAATAACCTTTCTTTAATTAATACTGTTCATTTCTCGTATTCACCTATATATTGGTATACTCATCTTCACGGGATCTTCGAGCGTTTTATAGATGTTGCGGAAAGGGTGAAGCAAAGTCATAGGCGTTACGGAGGCACATAGAGTTGATACAATATCGGTGCATCAGTTGATTTTAATTTGGAAAGCAGTGTCCTATGTCAGCTGGGGACAGTAGAAAGTGATGTGATCCTACTTCACACGACCTCCCGCCCATCACATCCCTACAACTCCGTCGTCCGCCTACCGGGAAGCATCTGGCCTGTTCTGGGGATGGTTAAACTGGGAGAAGAGAAGGATAGAGAGAGGATGGAAAAGAGAAAGATAGAAGAAAAGAGGTAGGGATATAGAAAAGGAATGAGGGTTGACAAAAAGGAAGATAGAGACAGGTGTTAATTAGCAGGAATAAAACAAGCCATTTTATTTTTATTTGATCATTTAAACTATGCCGTTTAACTAACATGTTGATATTTGGAATGTGCTAGCCTATAAGCAAATCCCTGCCTAATACTTGACAAAGCTTAAACAAATGTTGCAGGTTTGAAACAAGTTCAGCTCTATCAACAACATCTGTGGTATGCAGTTAATTGGCACAGACAACTAGTCCCTTGGCGTCAGTACTTGTATACAAAAGTTCGCTTTGCATTCTTCGGCAGTGTGGTAGCGTGGGATTTGTCATTCATACATTGCTACAGGTTGCCCTCTCAATTCCACAGACTATCATCAATTGTACGCCGTAACTTAAGTGAACGGTCACCGTGAGTGCCATGGCCATTCTTGTTCCCTGTACTCGTACTCAGGCCGCTTGTGTCTTCCCTTTTCAGCTGAACTCAATTCAGTATCGCATACGGTTTTCTGTGCGCTCACAGCCAAAGCAAGCAAACCAACTTGAACCAGTTGCGAAATCTGCGTGGAAATTTTCTTGTTTAGACTCTCAAAATATTCCTAAACTGAAATGATACACACAATTTGATGAACAACCGTAAATGTTATTGCACATGAAGACCCCATTTCAGACAGCATTTTCCATTCTCATGGACCTCCTCGAGCTAATCAACTCTTTGCCCCATGGAGTGAGGGGAGGGCGATATGGCAAAAACATCATATCATGTTTTTTTTTCAGTATCAATATTTTATCACGATTTTTTGTTATGTTGGTTTTACTATTTTGCACGTTGTCTGAGCATTACAGCCAAACTAGTTTCCCTATTATAAAGACAAAGCCTTTCAAGGTAACAAAATTAAATAAAAAAGGCAGATATTTAAGCCAAAGTGGGCAAAGATTAAAATCTTTGTCATTATTTTATCTTTGTTATTAAAAAATAAGAACAAAGATACACATTACAAATACACATAATATACAAATAAAACAAACAGTGCTTTATTTTCAGGTACAGTACAGTTCAGTTACAATTACAGTTACAACACTACGATATTTCTTTAAAAGCAGATTGTGGAGACATTTTAAAGGGGTCATATGATGTTGCTAAAAAGAACATTTTTTTTTTTTTTAATGGGGGGGGGGGGGGGGGGGGGGGGGGGGGGGGGAAATGTGTTGATGCGTTTTTAAGGTTAAAAAACACATTATTTCCACATACTGTACATTATTGTTCTCCTCTATCCCGCCCCGAGGTGTGCTCTGATTGCAGCTCGCCATTGCGTTGTGATTGCCGAATTCCTCAAGCGTGTGACGGAAATGTTACGCCCCTTACCATACTGTGATACCGTGTCCCGGTGCAATGAGACAAAAACAATAAAACCCATTATAAACGGGGCATTTGTTGTATCCAGTGGGGACATAATTACAGATTTATAATGACTTATACTGTCTTTTTAAGTGTTGCGTTGCATCGCGCCGCGTAACATAAAACCATGTCTGCATTTGTGATTGGAGAAATGACAAACTTCAAGTGCTACTCTACACTGCTCAAAAGTCGCGTTGGAATCATCAGTGGCAAATCCTTTAAATATGAAAACGTACTTACAGTCTGTGAGTCAGAAGAGCCGGCATTGTAGTCTACTCTTCCAGGATCAGGAAACAGTCCCCCATAAAATGCGCTGGACACATCTGAATATTTGGGTTGAACTTTTCTGTAACAGTGTTGTAAATACAACTTAACCATTGATTTCTAGTTGTGTCCTCTTTGGGAAGGCCAAACAAAGTATTTTCGCTTTTACAACGAAACACACAGCATCTTCACAACTGCGGCGTGGTGGCAGCACAAAGTTATGCCTTCTTTCTTTGCGTGAACATTTGGGCGGTGTTATACAAATCTTCCCACACAGTGACGTAGACATGTGGGGTCGTGTTTACACGAGGTGTTTTAGGAGGGTGTGGACGAGTCTTAACTTTTATAAAGAATATCTCTTTGGGTTTGAGACTTTAGTCTTTGCAACTTTAGGGATCTTCTTTATGCACCAAGTGCTTGTAACACTCCAAAGAGAAAGGAAAACTTGAAATTGCATCATATGACCCCTTTAATCATCCATGAGCAAAAATCGTGTTATTGTGATATCTGGCTACGTGTTGTCTACATGTATGCGATGAACTGCTGTCGGTTTATATCAACATTCAGCTTTACTGCTGTTATGACCCATCAGGCATAATATATGTCCTCGTAATGCGATCATCAGTGGACGGTCAAAAACACAGCGGGACGAATCCATCCACAGATACTGCTGTCCCACACGGTTTGTCTGAGCAGATTTAGTCCTGATTTCAAACAGAAGCAGATCAATTTGATTACATGACAGGCAGCTAAACAACAAATCCAACAACTCTAATTGTAGGACAACTTCACAAACAAGGCATCCACGCCGATCTGGCAAGAGCCTGAGGTGGAAAAATTCAGAGCCACAAAAATATTTGACTAACTGAGGAGAGGTGTTTATACAATATCAATGCTGGACTTCAAAACAGAAACCTTAAACCTTGAGATCACCATCTCACTGGGAAACAATTATTACTGGAGCAAAACTAAACTAACAAACCCAACACAGCTTTAAGACACCAGCTGAGGAGATTTAAGAAAGAACTTGAGGCGCTTTAACGATCGTGAAGAGACTCCACTACTTTATAGACTTTTATTGTGGAAGGAAAATACTGAAGTCCAGTCAGAATGTTTTGTATTATTCCCGCAACAATGTCTGTGGCCGCGTGGTGACTAGCGTGTGAAGCACATACTTCATTTTGGTCACCCTTAATGATCCCATTATCTCATAATTACAGCTTACTGATGTTTAAATGGTTAAACCTAGACATCCAACCTCTTCAAACGCACATTTATAGACAAAACACACTGAGCTAATTTCTGTCGCCGCCTTAATGATGAAACATCTGCTAGTCAGATGTTCAGTTATGAAGGCCACTGAGAGAGGTTGCAGGATATGACAGTTCATCGCATACATATTTAGCTTAAAGCGAACGTTAAAAGTTTCACTTTTTCTCATATGGGAATTCAGATGTGTCAAAGAGTACCAAAGAGAATTCAAACATATTAAGAGCAACTTAAGTGTCCATATACTTTTTTGGGCCACTGTATATTTTTCTGAGAAGCCAACAGTATGCGCAATACAAAAGTTTTGGGGTCAGTAAGAGCATAAATATATTTTTTATGTTTTAAGCTGCATTTATTTGAAAATACAGTAAAAACAAAAAACAGTAATACGGTGAAATATTATTACAATTTAAAAGATCCGTTTTCTGTTTTAATATATCATTTTTTTATTTGATTTATTCCTGTGTTGGCAAAGCTGAATTTTCAGCAGCCATTACTCCAGTCTTCAGGATTCTTTGATGAATAGAAGGTTCATTAAGAGAAAAAAAAAGCATTTATTTGAAATATAAATCTTTTAAAACAAATTATAGACAAAGTAGAGACTGTCTTTACATTCAATTTAATGAGTCCTTGTTGAAAAATTTTAATAAATAAATAAAATGTTTTTGACATTTATGAACGGTATAGTGTATGTGTGATTTGTTTTTTTTCCATGATCAAAGGTCAACCATCCAATGTTCATGGAACTGAAACCAGAGCTGGTCTGACAATCAATCCAGGCTTATTGAATTCACTAGTTCTCTGTCATTTGTTGTAGCGGAACATGTCACTCGTGACAAATAAAACCCATCAGATGTCACACACATTCACAAACTCATCTAAACTTCCTCTGAAGTCTTGCTAAGACCATGCTGAATAATGTGACTTACCATTCAAGGCTTTTAAAATTAGGGTCCAAGAACCCAAGAAGTGTCCACAAAAGGGTGCTAAGGGGTCCGCAGACAATTTTACACAGAAAATAAAAATCTTACAAAACATTTTTTAACAGTAAGAAATATGATATGCAAGGTACATAATATAATTAGTCAGTATACACTGCACCTCTTTCAAGGAAGTTATCATCGCTGTTGTCCTTAACTCGCTCACTGGTTGTCTAGCACTATTGTCAGCTTTTATATTAACGGTTTAAAATTAACATTTTTGATATTAGTTTCAGTTTTTAACATTTATTGAGAAAAGCGCTGTAGAAATAATTATGGATTCAACTAGAAATGTTTCTGTAATATTATAATATTGGGTAGAAAAAAAACATTTTGGTACTGTACCTTCATTTAATAGAATTGATAGCTCCAAATACTATTTGAAAAATATGTTTGGCTGTAATTGTAAATTTTTACTGTTCACATCAGAAAAAAAAAAAAAATATTATTATATATATATACACACATACATACATACATACATATACTATTATCAACATTAACAAAGAACTATTTTCTCTAAACCGACTATTACCGTTATCGGAATTAAAATAAGATGAAATGAATAGGAAATCTCCAGCATATTAATGAAAACTTACAAACCTACAGACAAAAAGTGAAAGCCCTTTAGAAACAACGACATAATAATTTTCGCTGAATACTAAATCCCAAAACAAAGTAAAACTTAAAATAATAAGAATAAACCTGACATTCACAATTTTTTTTTTACTAAAATCGCACCTAAATCGATGAAAACAGAACATCTCAATAAAAGCCAATTCAAAGTGTGAATAAAGTATATCGTAGTATATAAACAATGAAACTACACTTATAAAAACATTTATATTTGTTGTTCTTTGCCATTAAAAAGTCATCATCTCTCATCATTTGCCCTCAGTCATCATTCTTGATTAACACTGAAACTTTTAAACAGTATAAATTAATTCTGTATAAATGAATATATAACTGACTTTATAACTGGACTTTCCCATTAAATCGTTTAAAAACCCCCTGCCCCGAGTCATCATTCTTGATTTTCACTTAAACTACAAGCTTGGTTTCCCCCCCAGAAAGAGGAGACCTTTCCACACCCATGACAACACATTCTTCTTTACAGCTAATTCACTCAAATATGCCGTTTAATTAGCCCTCTCAGTGGTGAAGTGAGATTAGTGACAATAGCACAGCACTGCAGGAGCCTGACACCACAGGACCGCTGCCCCGGGGCACTGCGAGAGGAGATTTATACATCACAGCGCACCTCCACAGGGGAGTGCAGGGGAAACTATTGAGCTTCTGTACAGTGAATGACAAATTCCTTTAGAAATGAATACATCCACTGGGTCTCTTGGACACACATCAATTAAACACAAAGAGACCTCACGGGAAGGAAGGGGCCTTTTGACTCGACAGGGGGATCTGAAGAGCTTCTGTCAGCAGAACAGTGAGGAAATTTATAGGTGTGTATAAAATAAAAGATCTCGAGAGATGTGGCACAATTAAATGGTGTTCAGTAAGAACAGGCTGATACAAGTCAAAATAACAGTGTTTCAGGTCTTAGCTTTACTAAATGAGTTTAAAGGAATAATTCACACAAAAATAAAAACTGGGTGAAAATGTACTCACCATTAATTCTTCATAGGAACAGATTTTTTTTGTTTTTTGTTTTTTTGTACTTGTACAGCTGTTGCAAGAGTTTTCTATCCATAATATTGCTTTCTCCAGTGAAAAAGTAGTCTCGTCTGAATCAGGAGAGAAATATGCACAGACCAAGCACTGTTTGCAAGCACACACAGTCCAAGACAAGTATGTCAGTGGATTTTGATGTGGACAATAGAAGAAACAGGACTTTTTTTTTTACTGGGGGAATCATTCATTATTATAGATAACTGGCTTTAAAGTTAAAATGCCTTGATGGATTTGTTTATTACAAACACAGCTTTTTGCTTCACAAGATGTTAACTGATGGAGTCGTGTTTTGTATTATTGTGATGTTTTTATCAGCTGTTTGGACTCTCATTCTGACGGCACCCATTTACTGCAGAGGATCCATTGATAAACAAGTGATGTAAATTTCAGCTAAACTTAAAATGTTCATTTTTGGGACAACTTTACTCAGAGCAAAAACTAAATGAACAGGTATTTAAATCTATTAATTCCAATATATAGTTAAGTCAGTTCAGATACAGTTAAATCAATCTCTGCCTACATGATGTTGTTTTAACATTATGGTAGGCCAACAAGCGTGTCATTCTCCCAAAAAAAAAATTTTTTTTTTAGTTTGTCATACAAAATGCTGAAGTTTTGAATGCAGTGCAGTTGTTTGCCAATAAATCTAATGGCAAGTAATTAACATCCTGACAAAATCATTATCATTTGATGTGATGATATACCACCAGTGATCATTTCTCATAATATATCAATTTTCTAAGATGGTGATAGCTGCAAATAATTGTTTTAAAAAAATGCAAATAACTGTTTAAAAAAATGTGTAAAGCAACAGCCAAACCATTTGATATCGCTTTATTAAATGCTAGGTTATGACGCCTTTTATGTGGTCTCTTTCTTATCTGAAACTAGTCAAGGAACATGTTTGTCACTGTACATATGTGGTAGTTGTAGCCTAATGGTGTGTCACAAATGATATGTGTGCTCAGCATGTTTGTGAAGTGCTATAGTGCACATGTCACGTATGCACATAAAGTATAAAACTGCAATAAGTACAACAGCCTGATGGTCACCGTTTTTTTTTAAGTTACTGAATCAAATGAAAGAGACTCAAAGACTTTAATAAAGAAAATCTCTGTGACTCCTCTTTTATAAGAACATTTACCTCAATAGAGAAATCACCATCAGCAGCTTACCATGCAACCACACCGCAACAGCTATAGACTGTCTATACTGGATGCAACAAAGCGACCTTTGCAAATTTACTTGTCCTTTGTGTCAGAAGTAGCATGAGCAATTAGGAGTATGTCAGAAATAGAAAAGGGCATCAGTTTACTGCCAGGGATTTGACACGCCGCATCCAGTGTTGACAGAATCACTGATTATAATGGATTCTATTATCTTTTGTTGCGTCACATCGCGCCGTTCGAGTCTAGCATCAACACAGTGTTAGCTGAAAGCTCAAACATGTTTTTCTTCAAATGCCATTAACGGTCTCACGTTTCTGCCCTTTGCTAAAGAATATATTGTTTAAGCAACCTTTGTCTCTCCCTTGATTTGGCAGTTATCAAGAGCCATGACTCATTTAATTATGCAAACTTGAAAAAGAAAATTACACAAAACCCCCTGTTAAATGATGGAGTTAAATCTGACAAATTGCCTTATGGGACATGAAAAAAAAAAACTGAAAGGGTGAGGCAAATGAATGAAATGAGCTTTCTGTGATGAGAAACCAGTGACATAAGAGAGAGGTTCCAGCAAGGTGTGATGTCCTCACAATTTGCATTACAGCAAACCAATATGATCTGAATTATGCAAGTACTATACCAGGGTTCCTCAAATCTTGCCCTGGAGGGCCAATGCGCTGCAGAGTTTAGCTCCAACCCTGACCAAACTCACCTACCTGTGATTTTCTAATGATCCTGAAGACATTGATTGGCATGCTCAGGTGTGTTTGATTAGGGTTAGAGCTAAACTCTGCAGGAAAGTGGATTCGTGGGCCAGCATTGAGGATCCCTGTACTATACTATAGGGATGATTTATTGAAAGGATCAACCTCAATCAGACGCCAATATGTGTAATTCATAGGTTGTTATTAAATAGAACTACAAAAACTAAAATCTTAAAAGGAATAGTTAACCAAATATGAAAAATCTGTCATGATTTACTCACCTTCACAACATTCCAACCTATCAGAACTTTTTCTTCTGTGGAACACAAAAGATTGTTGTGAACTGTCCGCGGTGTTGTCTAGACAGTTACTGTCTGGTTACCAACATTCTTCAAAATCTCTTCTTTTATATTCCACAGAAAAAAATGTAAGTCATACAGGTTTGGAATAACATGAGGGTACATAAAATGATGGCGAGATTTTTTATTTTTGGGGGGGGAATTAACTACAACACATTGATGACAAAAAAAAAGTTTTACTAAAGTAGTACACTTCATAACTAAGACTAACATCCTGAAATCAACTCGATACAGAAGTGGTGTTTTTAATCCAAGTTTAAGCCTCAGGGCTGGGCTCATTCAATCAGAATTTAAAGTTTGAACAATAAGCACAATAATATTTTTTTTCACCGTAACTGCTCTGCAAAACTGTTGCACTGCTACCAAACTAAGTTTATGCACTCATTTGATATGAATACGTTTTTGGTTTTCTTGCATTCACCAACTACCAAACCCTCAACTACCAAGACTCGTATTTAAAACAACAGCCTACATGCTCATTCTGTAAATGATAAGAAAAGACTGGAAACAAACTGAAAGAAAAATGGAAAGAGACAGAAAAAGAGAACAGAGAATCAGAAATGGTTTGAAAAAGACTGAAACAGCATGAGTGAAAGTGATGATATTTTATTTTAGCTTCAAGGGACTAAATCCCATTTTGTGAGTGATCAGATGACTGAGAAAAAAAAAGAGGAAGGAAGACTTTAAAAACCTCTTGTTTTTTCAGTGGTGTGTTAGATAATGTTTTGTGACCGTCAGCCTGCTGGTTTGTGAACATGCTCTCTCAGCTTCACCATTTAATTACATGGTTCTCACTTTACTTAGTAAAGCTCTGAGAAATCAATACAGTTAATTGGCAATTTCTCAAACAATCCATTTCTCGGCATGATTGGATTGTGAAGAGCGACTTGTGCTGACAAATGCTAATTCAAACTAACATAAAAGCAAGAGGAAAACAAAACAAGCTTCAATTCAACCCTCTAAGCACAAAAGCTAATTAAAACACATTTATTAATGTATCAGATGAAAAATACAACTAAAAACAACTATAAGGATCCATTGCCTTTAACTTCTCTGAACAATATTTAGGCAAGTCCAAACCAAGCACAACAGATTTGTTTAAACAAAGCATTCCACTCAAAAGAGTCTTCTGGTGCTTGACAGCCTGTGCTATAAAATACAGTCTGCGTTCCTCTGAGCTACATCTGTTTATCTAAACTCTTTATGCAATCCTGGATGTCTTTCAGTTTATATAATATTAAAGGAATGGCTCAAAAAAGAAGAATCAATTCTCTTCTCAGAAACATTCGTTATCTTAAGCAAATGGAATCAAACTGATCAAATACACTGTCATTGTCACTAATATTGTCATTGGCATCTAGGAGGAGATGTCACTGACCAGACAAATCCATGGTCAGACTTCATACTATACCACATGAATGGATATTTCAGGCATCATTTACACAAATAGCCAAAGCGGCACTTACACTGTGAATGACTCAAAGGAAATATCAAAGAACAGAAAAAATGAATGAATCACAGAAAGATGGAGAACAACAGATGCCCTTCATCCTCCAATGCATAACAGCATTCTCACAATGTTTGATCAAATGATTTCCATGACATTTCCAGTCATTCATTATTGCTTGGTAAAAATCATTTCATAGAGACTGCTGAGGAAAATTTGAATTTGTAAGTCAGGAAGCAAGTTTTTATATTAAAGGGGTCATATGATGCTTTTTTAAAGATCATTATTTGGTGTATTTGGTGTAACAGAATAGGTTGACATGCTTTAACGTTCAAAAAACACATTATTTTCAAATACTGTACATTATTGTAGAACTGCTATGCCCCGCCTCTCTCAAACACGTAATTTTCAACAAAGCCCCCTCCTTTGACAAACGCAGTCTGCCCTGATTGGCCAGCTGACCCAATGCATTTTGATTGGCCGAACACCACAAGCACTCGTCAGAAATGTAACGTCCTTACCATAATCGCGATCTTTCATCTTTCAAATAAATGTAAGACAAGCCCGAAGGGGACAGAGTCCTCGACAGACACAGTGATGATATGTTTTGCAGGCACAAGACACGGTTAAGACAGCTGCTCCACTGTGATGTGTCTCGCTCCTCAGCTCAAGCGCTCCTCACCAGAAAAGAAAAAGAAAAAGTGTCCTCTCCCTCTCTCTGCGCACACCATGCCAAACTCCGCATTTTACCATCAAAAGCAATCTTAATCTAATAACCAAACTACCATTCAGAAGCGCAGGAAAAATTGTCCATAGCAAAGTCAGAACTACCTCCTCATCTAGGTTCACAAATGGTCGTCCATAAAATTTATTGCTGTTCTGTTGTAAGTAATCTTTAAAGATTCCTAAATGCATCTACTTTCTGAAGGCCAAATTAAAGTGCTTTTGCTTTTGGCACTGCAACACACAGCGTCTCCCTGACATGGCTGCTTCAACACTAACTGCGGTTACTGAATCCACGCCTTCTTTCTTTGCGTGCACATTTGGGCGTTATGCTAATATTTCCACATAGTGATGTATATATGTGGGGGTGTGTTAGAACGAGCCGTTTTTGGTAGGCGTGGTTGACTCTTATTTTTTATAAAGAATATCTCTTTGGTTTTGAACTTTAGTCTTTGCAACTTCAGTGATCTTATCTATGCACATCACTTGTAACACTCCAAAGAGAAAGGGACAAATTGAAATCGCATCATATGACCCCTTTATATTGAACCATTTTGCATTTTAATGACAACAGTTTTCCAATGCGACCCTCAACAACGAGGCCCCATGTTATCAAGATGGCTTGTTGAAAGTTCACTCGTACAAGATCACACACATCTTGTTGATAAAATTTTTCAGAGCTGAGAAATATTATAAATATATCTACTGCTCAAAAGTCTGGGATCAGTATGATTAATACTTTTATTTGCAAGGACACACTAAATTGATAAAAAAAAGTGACAGTGAAGACATTTATGATGATACATAAGACTTGCATTTCAAATAAATGCTTTTCTTTTGAAGTTTTTTTTTTGTCCTATTCCATAAAAATATTAAGTAGCACAACATTGATAATAAAAAAATCTTTCCTGAGCAGCAAATCAGCTTATTAAAATAATATTTGAAGGATCACGTAACTCTGAAGACTGAAGTAATGATGCTGAAAAAAATTCAGCTTTGCATCACAGGAATAAATTACATTCCAAATTGTAATAATATTTCACAGTATTACTGTTTTTACTATATTCATGATCGCATAAATGCAGCCTTGGTGAGCATAAGAGACTTCTTTCAAAAATATTTTAAAAATGTTACCAACCCCAAAGTTCATAGTTCATATTAACTACACAAGACCTTCTGAGATGTAACAAATTTACATAATATTTCCAGGACTCAGACATCATCATTTCATAATATTTCAGATTTTCCACAGCCGTGAAAATCTGCCTGTTTAAAAATGACTTATTGGTTGTTCAGCTATCACTTTTATCCAAAGCAATTTACAGTTAACCTAGAAACATTTACTGGCCCACTACTCGTTTCTTTAGACACCATTTACAGTTGTGCAATCACTAACGGAAAACATGCACCAATTACCAAAACCATTCATGATATTTAATGTAGCACAAACCATAAATGTCCAGGTTGCATCACAGGAGTCACAGATGATGATATCAGGCATGAACAGGTGTGGTGCAGTATTCGGCACCTGCTCATAACTTCCTTACATATGAAACTCTTCTATCACATTACATTACTAACCTTGACATACCTCTCAAAGATAATCAAAACAAGTAGCCTATCCCTTTATCTAATCAACCAAGATAAGAAAGTTTAATATTTAATCTATCATATCATCATACTGGATACATAAAAGAAAAATAATTGTCACTGCTTTTGATGGGCATTCCATATACTTGATATTGTGTTGCGTTTAGTTTAATCAAACGTGACAATTTAACGAGGTCTTGTTTTATTACACCTTCATTATAAGACGAGGAAAATCTCAGAATCTCAAACCAGACAGGCTGAAAGCACGTGGTCTTTTTAAAAGAGCCTGTAATTCAATGGCTATGGCCCAACAGACAGATCAATAGCGCTGAACGCCATCCATATTTCAAAACCATGTGTCATATAAACTCATAAACCAAACACGAAAACTGTAACTGATCATATAGCAGCATCGTCTTTATTGCAGATATGAGCGACTCGGTTATAATCAGCCAGATTTCTACACAGTTGCATCGCATCTCAGGGACTGGAATCCTGAGGTGTTGATGGGATGCGACTAGGACATTTTTGTTATCATTATTATGATTACGCTTATTTGATATTAAGAGCAATCCTATTTACAATTACAATAGACCACTTGTGTCATAAAACACACTGAGTCGTTATTTCTCACCTTTCCGGGAAGAAAAAAATCGTTGTCCTCTTCTGTAATTTCCCCTTGTGTTCTTTCGCGGTAACGTTACCTGAAGTGTCCTACTTCAGCACTGCTGAGGGTAAATACAGAAACAGCGACTTTCTCTGACCAAACACCTTCGGCAAGACAGAGTCTTCTGACTAGACTGGCTTATATGCTGATTAGGAGACAAGTGGAACGATTTTTCCCTATTATATAGCGACACACGGATATACAGACGGCACACGGGGCACTGTGGCATTTCAACGCATGCTCAAAACGAACCCTGAGGGCGAAACGCTTATAAGCCCCGCCTTCTGATGACTCTCGGCCAATAGAATTGTTCACAGGCGAAGACGCGACACCCAGTCATCTCTGTTGCCGGTGTCGTGCCTGCCCCTGTGATTCCATAAGCCTGCTCAATGCTACTACATCCTTTACACGCCCCCCGTCTGCCTCACAGGACTCCCATTTCCTCCGACTTGCTTTTAACAGTAAAAATGGCGCCGCCAGTCCCTTTTCAAAAAATTAGTTTGAAAGCATCGAACAATCATATTTACAACAAACAGTATACAATTATACAAATAACAAACCAACACAGCTAGAGGTTGAGGAAAGAGACGGGAAACACATGAAAATATATCTAAATTAAATAAGCTCACCCCTAAACTAATTGTAAAATGATAATATTTAAATAAAAAGCTTTTTAGGCGCCCTCAGTCTCACGAAAGGGGCCACTCGTGGCGTTTCTCGGCGCCCCCTTCCGGTCTTCAGGCGGAACTGCGTCCTTACTTAATTGACCTACATTCGGTAACCATTACATGATGAGGCGAGTCACATGACACCAATGATCTGAGCTGCACTTTGCACATGACAAAACAGTGAGAACTGTAAGCTTGGAAAAGCAGGTTTTAATTTAAGCATGTGCTATTTTAGTAATTTTTTTGACCAGCGCATTTCCAAACCGGGTTAAACTTTTAAAGAACACAGGCCATTCAGGGAAATACAAGTACAGGTACATTTCCATCAGGATTGAATACAAATAACAACATCATCATTACCAAACATCATAAAGCAAATTATATATACAGGGAGGTCGCTGGAGTGATTATAACAGAGGGCCACTGAAGAAAGTGTTGTTGTACGTCATTAAGCAGTGTTGGGGGAGTCTAGTTACATTAACGGAATTAAAGTGAGGTGAAGTGACATGTGGCCAAGTATGGTACCCATACTCAGAATTAGTGCTCTGCAGTTACCCATCCAAAGTGCACACACACAGCCACACAGCAGTGAACACACACACCGTAAACACACACCCAGAGCAGTGGGCAGCCATTTATTCGTAATTAAATTACAAAATAAATGTAATTGTAATCAGTTACAGTTACTAAGAATAAACGTGTCATTAAATTAATTACTTATGAAAATGTTAAGGATTACAAAGGGGGTTACATCTGATTTTTTTTCCACACACACACTCCCAAATATAGATTTAATAGATTTATTTTATAAATTGCATTGACTCCTCTAAAATATGAGATACCAATGTCTCAGGAGTTTAGGACACATGCTTATCGATAGGATTTAGGTAAGATTCCTTTTTTTTTTAAGATTATTACTGTTTTTTCTAAGGCTTGTGAGATTCCCGTGTTTTCCTGTCATAGAATATGCAAGATGATTTTTCTAAAACAGTATCATAGCTATTATGAATTTTAAATACTGTATTGAACCCTCAGAAAGATTTTAAAGTAACGTCCTGCAAATCTGCGCTGATCATGAACAATGGGTTTTTTTTCCTGGGGTCCCTCCCTTGAGTTTTAACTTTTTAACAAAACATTCCTTGAATTGTCCCTCGTTCAGAAAGTAGTCTGGAGTAAAATTATTTGCGCAGCCAGACATAAACAAATTTTGTGAAAGTGAAGTGAATTGACATACAATGGCCAAGTATGGTGTTCCATGCTTGGAATTTGTGCTCTGCATTTCCATCCAAGTGCACACACACAGCAGTAAACACACACAAACCGTGAACACACACAAACAGTTGAGGGTTGTGCCTTGCTCAAGGGTCACCACTCATTCGTGGGATTGAGGTGAAGGAGAGCGCTGGTATACTCAAAATCAAATGGCTTTATAATTGGAAGACTCTTTGGCTTTTTTTGGGGGTTAAAAAAAAGACTGAATTTTTATCATTGTAGGGGTTGTTTCCACACACTGCTATACACATTTCCTATGCAAATGAAGATATTTTGCATCAAGGTCTCCTTTAAATGAAAATATTATATCTTACTTCAAGTGACTAAGGATTTCGAAGTCTGACAGTTATCAGTGTTATCACATATTGCAATTTAAACCCCTGCCTGGTGTATCATGTGGGTTTGAACATGATACAGTTGAAAACATTAGAAATTTAGGAAAGTAATCAAAAAGTAATCAAATGTAATCAGTTGCATTACTTTAATAAAGTAATTGAAAAGTTACACTACTTTTTAAGTAGGGTAACTTGTAATCTGTAACCTATTACATTTTCAAAGTAACCTTCCCAACACTGATTATAAGTTACATTTAGGGTTTTTGCTAAACTTTCAACAAAGGTTTTAAGAGAGAGCAGAACACCAGTGATTGGACAATGTGAATAACAGCACTGAATAAAGAAACTTGTAGCCACTTTTATTACTATAGCCTATTGGTTAAATGTATTGGTAAATCTATTGGTAACAGAGCAGATTTACACTAGAAATGAAAATATTCAAGGACCTGTCTACATGCAATTTCTACTATTTAGAAACTACTTCTACTTCTTAAACATGGACGTTCTCGAAATATGCACGCAAAGGGAGTAGGCTATGTGTTCTCTAAAAATGTTTACTGTACTTTACTGTACTCCCTCTAGTGGTGTTAATAGGCTATAAACGTATGAAATGTGGTTAGCAAAGAGTAAAAAGAGTTGTTTTTGTCTAAACAGTTCATTACCACAGACAAAAAAAGTTTTATTGTTTGTTTTATTAGTTGTTTTAAGCAGCAGGGAAGAAGAACAAGGAATGAGGAAAAGTGTCTGACGCATCCCCACTT
Source organism: Sinocyclocheilus anophthalmus (assembly GCA_018155175.1). Lineage (NCBI taxonomy): Eukaryota > Metazoa > Chordata > Actinopteri > Cypriniformes > Cyprinidae > Sinocyclocheilus > Sinocyclocheilus anophthalmus. The sequence goes on along the minus strand of JADLZN010005037.1, from coordinate 95,488 downwards.
TACTTGAATGAACTTTTCTCAGTTTTAATAACTGGAGTGGTAATGCTTGACTTCTATGCCTAAAATGAGTGCTTTATGGAAAAAAGAAGCAAGTGTTTACCCATGTTTAGTACACAATGTATAATCCAAACTGTGTGATCATGTTTGATGGCTTATCCTAATACCTCCTGGGCCTATACATATAGTGTAAATACATTTATAGTCAATTTGTTAAAATTATATTTAATTGAGTTCTTTCAGTTTAAACATTATTTTATGTGTATTTACTGTTCATTTTATAAGAAATATGCAGTATTTCTACATTGTCTAAACTTCTACCTTAAAATTCACATGATTTTCTCGAATTATTAAATGTCGATTGTGTCTTCCGTAATTTAATATTTGCACTTAAGCTATAAATGACATGAATCAATAAATGTATTTTTGGTCAGAAATGCACACACAGGAAGTGATGTCACTCCTGCAAATAGCGGCAGGAGAAGGAAGACCTGAAGAGATGGGGGAAATAATCCCAGTTAGCTATAGTGCTTTCATAATGCACGAACAAGAACTAGACAGTGTTGACTTCTCTTCTTCCTGCTCATGGCCTGAATCAGTGGCTAATCTATTGTGCTAATTGATGGATGTAGGTTAGTGGGGCTATGGGCCTCAGTCAGATTTGACATGTAATATTTTCTTCTTTTTGTTGACATTTCAAGGAATCACATAGAAGCTATGATAAAATAGAAATGAGAGATTCAAGATATTATGGGAAACGTGAAGACGAGCAACCAATAGAAACGATTTATGAAAGGAGGGTGAAAAGTATAGAAAAAGATTATATTCCACAGTCAGACACCCAAAGCAGACAAAATGTAGACGTGTCTCCAGCATGAACCGGATCACACACAGACTTCCATAAGCATAGCAGATGGGGATAAGCATTTCTGTAAGGAAATTCTATTCTGTGTAAACACATTCACAGTCATACCCACAGATATTTAGTTTCTGAACACTGTGTTTAGGTGCAAATCTTTCTCCCTTTTCCTGCTTGCGTTCAGTTTGTATTATTGTCATGCATGGGATTTAATAACTGGCACCTTCTTGATCTCTATTTACATGTGCAAACACGCGCACACACACACAAACACACACACACACACACACAGATTGAAGGACCGATAAGAGCACTTACTGAAAGATCAGTGACTCTCAAACTTCCAGCATAATATTCGAAGATCTTAATATTACAATATTGGTGATATATCAGTAATATTAACAATTTAAAATACTTTTAAGCAGTGTTATTTTAATATTACTGATATACAATTGTTGTTTTTGTTAATATTTTGAATTCGATTGTTTTATTTTTTATATTATAGTATTTTCTGTTTTCATTTTCATTTGAAAGTTTACATTTAAAATTTTAAATCTAAATTTAAAATTAATAGTGGGCCCCGCCTCGCTGGTTGCGAACCACTGTTTTACAATAAAATAACTCACTGTAATTGGCTACACAACACACACGTTCCCTGTTTTTCTTTTGAAGTGAGACTGTCATTAAAAGCATCAGTAACATTAACAGAAACACTGGTTTTGATCAAGAGTAGTGCGTCTTTTATTCGTTGGACATTAGCTATCGCCCAACCGAACAAACAAAGAAGAAATAAATAAGAGCTTTTAAGTAATTTAGGTGTTGCTACTGAAAGTGAGCTGAAATCAGACTTTTAACTTTGAACCTTTACGATAACGTAACTTCAACTCATCATAGTATTTGTTCCTTTATATAGGTGAGCAATAATTTCTCACCATCCCCAAATAGAAGGGGATTGTTGCGTAAGAGTAAAAGCTATCCATATTCCTGATGGTACAATTGTCATATAAGAAGGAGATTCCCATGGTTGCCCATTGTATACTGTACTTGATGAAATAACATGTAACATTTACAAAGCAATATGTGGGCAAAAGTAAAAAAGAAGTATCACGAGCCCTCTCGTACAGGTAATATATCGCATCCTGTTTATATATATATCTATCTATAATATATATATATATCTATTATATATATTATATAGATATATATAGATATATATATACATATCTATAAATCCAAATAATTTTTTAATGAGCATAATAAAACTTGTAAACCACATTTTTAATAATCTGGACATGTCCGTTCATGGCCAAACCCTGCATTCCATTAGATGCCGCCTGACAAATAAATACATTTCTGAAAATAAAACACATACTTCTATACTTCTAAAATGCCTATAGTGTAAATATCACTTTTAATATACCTCATTGCTGTGCAATAATCAAATGTGACCAAGCAAATCACCCTGGCCCCACTGATATGTGCAATACAGGTTTGAGCAGAACTTATAAACACTGGTGCACTACGTAACTTCACGCATACAGTTGCTTTAGTTTGCTTACAGTCTTCTGTGGGATCTACTGGCTTACAAGGAAGAAAATGTACAATTTTGTCAGTCTCCATGCAAGAAAATCACAAATATCTCACATATTTGGACAGGCATGCTTCAGGTCGGTTTTCATCACATTTATTTTGTTCTTTTGGTGACTTTTACGTGTAGTCTCTGGTGTGCTTCAATCGTCGTTGGTGCTGGACCTTCCTTTGGATCCCTTGAAATCCATAGTTACTGTACTCTCGTTCAAACTATGGCATCTGGAAGGTTGAGATTGAGTCTTGTAATCTCCCTCATTCATAATCAGAAGGCAGAAGATAGCAGTCCAGAGTGGTGATGGTTTTTATCTGGATGCTAGAGAGCCCATTGGAATCCATCAACCAGTGATACAAAACGTGGCTTTGCTACTTCATTTGCTCATTCTGATCAGAAAGTTCCACCACACGGTTGCCGGTATCTAGCAACTGGAAGGATCCCAGCCATCCAGGTTTTTCTTTTTAAAAGTAGTCCTGCTGTGAAGTACAAACTGTGACGCCATACTGTAGGCTATGTGCTGGTCTATACGATTCTACGGAGTGCGGCAGGCATGGGAGTAGTGCTACAGGACAAGACAGAGAGTGATTGCTGTGCTAGTTTGGTATATAGACATGGAGAGAACTGGATTGGGGCTTTGAGGGCTGTTTTAGCTTTGGATCGCTCCATTCCTGTCCTATATCACGTTTTCAAAGAGCTGCATGGAGTTCATGATGTTTTCATCCTGGAAAGCAGAAGAAGAATCAATTATGACAGTTTGAAATAGTCGGCATCAACCTTAAAGAGACAGTTTGCTTCTAGTTATCAAATTTCATTCACGGTCATGTTCAGTTCAAATATGGTATGACGTCAATGATGTCAAACGTTTTACGAACCATACACACATTTTTTTTTTTTACATTGAACTGAATGTTTTTAAGTAAATTTTTTTTCATACATTTTTGCACTGAATATGATCTAAATAGTAATGATTTTAGGAACATGAACAGCATGGGAATGAATGCAGTATTTTATGTAAAAATGGTTTTATGAATTATTTATGTAAATTTTGCATTGAAATTATTGCATTAATTTATGGTTTTACAGCCTATTGTCATACATTTTTTGCATTGAATTGAAAGTGATAATTTAAAAATGGCTATACAATTTACATAAAAAATTTACATAAGTAGAGATTTACAAGTAATATACGTACATTCTCACATTAGACTGAATGAGATCATTTACATAAGAAAGGTTTTATTAGTATTTATGTAATTTGGATATTGAATTGAATGTGATAATTTTCATGAAAATGGTTTCACAAATGATTTACATTTTCACATTGGACTGAATGTAATGATTCACAGAAGAGTGACTTTAAGAAGAATTAAGGTAAATGTTCCCATTGTAAGCGATAACAATGGTTATACAAACTATTAACATATTGTTTTTATTGAATTAAATGCAATAATTGTGACCCTGGACCACAAAACCAGTCATAAGGGTCAATTTTTTGAAATTGAGATTTATACATCATCTGAAAGCTGAATAAATAAGCTTTAGTTTCCATTGATGTATGGTTTGTTAGGACAATATTTGGCCGAGATACAACTATTTGAAAATCTGGAATCTGAGGGTGCAAAAAATTTTAGAAAATCGCCTTTAAATTTGTCCAAAGGAAGTTCTTAGCAATGCACATTACTAATCAAAAATTACGTTTTAATATATTTAGAGTAGGAAGTTTACAAAATATCTTCATGGAACATGATCTTTACTTAATATCCTAATGATTTTTGGCATAAAAGAAAAATCTATCATTTTGACCCATACAATGTATTTTTGGCTATTGCTACAAATATACCCCAGCGACTTAAGATTGGTTTTGTGGTCCAGGGTCACAATTTACTTAAAAATAGTTATACAAATTTATGTAAAACTTTGTTTTTACAGAATGTAATCATTTACATGTGTTTTACAAGTAATTTACATATTGTCAGACTTGGTTCCATGTTTTGTGTGTGTCTTGCTCCCCATGTGCCTTCCTATGCCCATATTTGGTTAGTTTCCTGTAACTGTCCTGATTAGGTTGATTTCCAGGTGTTCCCCGTTTTATGTCTATTGATCCCAGGTGTGTCTCGTCACCTCCTCATCCTGTCATGTGTTTAAATAGTGTTCCCTGTCTTGAGTTTAGCGTCCTAAAGAGGTCAAATTGGAATTATATGGTCAAGCTATAGAAAGAGTATCATGTTTTAAATTTTTGGGTATATGGTTTGATGAAAAACTCACATTTAAAATACACATAAAAAAAATAGTTGATAAATGTAAAAGAGTAATGAATGTTATGAGATGTTTAGTGGGGAAAGAATGGGGGGCTGAGAGGATGGCTCTAAGAAGTATATATACAGGATTGATACGATCTGTATTTGATTATGGGAGTATAGTGTATCAATCTGCGGCTAATAGTGTGTTAAAAGAGGTGGACAAAATCCAGTACAAGGCATTGCGATTATGTACGGGGGCGATGAGATCTACACCAACTGCAGCCTTGCAGATTGAAGTGGGAGAAATGCCTTTAGATCTTAGAAGAACTGAACTGTCACTAAGATATTGGGTCAATATATTAGGACATAGTCAAGAACACCCAGCTAGGGTAGTTCTAAAACCTTTCTGGGGAAAAAAGAAATCAAAAGTTTTGGATGGGAAGTGCCTAGAGTGGTAAAAGAAATGGAAATTGATGAAATTCCAATAAGCCCTACAGTTCCGTGGTCAACAATCCCTCTGTGGTTAATATCTCAACCTACGGTAGATGTGACATTAAGTGAGGAAAATAAGGATAAGTTCAAATCAAATGTTCAAATAGCACATAAGTACATTCATGAAAATTATGGTTATGTTCAAATATATTCTAATGCATTGAAAAATATGGAAGACAAAGTAGGTGTGGTATTTAGTATCCCAGAATTTAATGTGAAAGTCAGTAAAAGAATCACAGATAATTTGTCAATTTACACTGGTGAAATGATTGCAATTTTACTGGCATTGCAATGGGTGGAGGAACATAAGCCAATAAGCCATAAGCCAACACACTCATATGTTCTGATTCAAGTTCATCTTTAATTACAATTAAAACATGTCATTCAGAGAGCAGAGCAGATATAATGATTGAGATTCTTCAAACAATATATATATAATTTCTGTAGCTTTCTGTTGGGTACCAGCGCATGTGGGAGTAAAAGGAAATGAGTTAGCAGACGAATATGCAAAGGAAGCAACTCAGAAAGTAGACATAGATATGCAGATAAAGTATGGTAAGAGTGAAATGAAGTATTTAATCAGACAACATGTGAAGAATAGATGGCAGAAATATTGGGAAGAAGAAAGAACAGGGATATGGTTTTATAGCATTCAAAGAATTGTTGGTAGGTACAGAGTAACAGGAAGAAATAGATGTGAGGAAACTATAATCTCAAGGCTTAGATTTGGCCATACTGCTCTTAATAGCAGTTTGAAGAGAATGGGGAGACATGAAACTGGAAAATGTGAATATTGTAATATGGAGGAAAATGTAGAGCATGTTATAATGAAGTGTTCAAGATACGGAAAGGAAAGAAAGATACTGATTGATGTCCTCAAGGAAAATAAAGAAAAACTTAATTTGATGAACATTTTGGGGAATGTGTTTTTTTAATGCGTTATTTAAAGGACACTGGATTATATAATGGAATTTAGTGAAGAGTACGGTCCTGATACACACTCCTGATCGGCAGGTGGCGGTAATACACCTAAAAGTTGTATGCCATCCGCCATTAAACACCAAGAAGAAGAAGAAGAAGAGTTTAGCGTCCGAAAAAAAGAAGAAGATGAATAGTACATGATTCAGTAGCATTATTTCGTTGATGATTTGACTTTGGGCGGCGGTAGCAACACTGGGGTGTGACTGAGGTGGTGATGGAAGGAAGTTGCGTAGATTCAGGAAGTGATCCGGAGACGGATGGAATGGATGGCGGGGAATTAGAAAGTACTGAAAATAGTAATTGGACTTTAGTGGAAAATCGTAAAAGGAAAAAAATGAGGGATCAAACATCTGGATCAGATAGTGAAAGAGAAAGGAAACAGGTTAGTAGACCGAAAGAAGAGCACAAGGTAATGCTTAAATTTCTAGCGGAATCGGCTAATGTGTTGAACCCAATTAAAATAACTAAAGCTCTGAAAGAAGCGGTTGGCAAGATTGATAGTGCAAAGAGGGTGAGAGATGGCAGATTGCTGTTGTTGTGTCATGACGAGAAGCAGCAAAAAGCTGCAGTAGGACTAAAATCTCTGCTGGGAATAAAAGTATTGTGTACAATAATGGAGGAAAGGAAATGGGTGAAAGGAGTGATAACAGGGATATCAACTGATGTTTCAGTTGAGTCTATCAAACGAAATCTATCAGGGACAGTAGTAGAAGATGTGAAGAGACTTAAATGTCAAAAATGAACAAAAGGTAGATAGCCTCTCGGTAATGATTCAATATGACGCGGAAAAATTACCTGAGAAAGTGTATCTAGGATATTTGAGTTACGTGGTACGACCGTATATTCCCCCACCTATAAGATGTTTTAAGTGTCAGAAGTTTGGTCACGTAGCTGCGGTATGCAATGGAAAACAACGTTGTGCTAGATGTGGAGGACAGCACGAGTATGGAAAGTGTGGGCATGGAGTGAACCCAAAATGTTGTAATTGTGGCGAAAACCATAGTGCGGGTTATGGAGGATGTAAAGTTAGAAAGGATGCTGTGAAGGCGCAAAATATAAGAGTATCTGAAGGAGTATCATATGTGGACGCTTTAAAGCGTGTCCAAAAAAATCTGAAGACAAGTGCAGGAAAAGCAGATCTGGTGGAAAAATCCTCTACAGTGGATGAACAAGTAAGCAGTAGAAGAGTAAATGACAATACAATGTTGATTGATAAGATGTCATTCATTGCATTTATGGCAGAAGTCGTCAATTGCTCAGCACAAACAGAAAGTCGAACAGAAAGAATCAGAATAATCCTGAGGGCAGCTGGGAAATATTTGGATGTGGAAGGAGTAACGGTGGAACAAGTAAATGAGAAATTAAAGGTTCAGATCTCAAATACACAAACAGCACGTGGTGGATCTTAATGGTCTTAATTATTCTTCAGTGGAATGCTAGAAGTTTGATAGCAAATGGTCAGGAATTTAAATTGATTTCTGATGCTAGATTTACACCTCAGGTAATTTGTATTCAAGAAACTTGGCTCAAACCACACTTGAAATTTGTTTTACAAGGATACACCGCAGTTAGAAGGGACAGGAAAGTTGGAGATGGTGGTGGAGTAGTAACATTCATTAAAACTGATATAGCCTATGAGCAAGTGAATGTAAGGGAAGAATGTGAATCAGTGATAGTAGAAGTTTGGTCAGGATCACAAAAAATTTGAATACATTTTTATAATCCCTGTAAAAGATTAAATGGTGAAACACTGACAAAAATTCTTTGTGAGGTTGCAGAAGATGTAATAGGTAAAAGTATAGGTAGGCAGAAAAAGAAAAATGTGCCATGGTGGACTGATGAGTGTAGTAAAGTAGTTAAAACAAGAAATAGGTTATTAAGGAGAGTTAAAAAGTCATATTCTTTTGATGACTTTATTGCATATAAGAGAGCACAGGCAGCGGTAAGGAAAGTTATCTGTGTAGCTAAAAGAAATCATTGGAGAGAATATTGTGATAGAACTGGTGAAAATGTAGACATCAGCGCTGTATGGGGAATGATCAGAAAAATGGGAGGGATACATAATTTTAACAGTATACCAGTTTTAATAAGTGGAAATAAACAAGTTATCAGTAATAAAGAAAAGGCAGAGGTTTTGGCTGAGGCATTTGTAAAGGTGCATAGTAATGATAACATTTCAGAAGAAATGAGGGGAAAAAGAGAACAAAGATTAAGAGATAATCCAGATGTTTTAATTCAAAAAGTTTCCTCGGAAAGTCCAATGGATGCCATATTCACATTGAATGAACTAAAACAGGCACTGAAAGGGGTAAGACATACTTCTCCAGGGAAAGATGAAGTGTGTTATGATATGATCAAGCATCTATCAGAAAAAGCATTAAATATAATATTAAAACTTTACAATGAAGTATGGAAATCAGGGAAACTCCCGTATTCGTGGAAACAAGGCATTATAGTACCTATTGCAAAACCTGGGAAAGACCAATCTATTCCGATGAACTATAGACATTGCTCTAACATCAAACATGTGCAAAGTAATGGAAAGAATGGTTATGTCACGAGTATTATTTTATTTGGAAACAACAAAAATTTGTTGCATCCATATCAGAGTGGATTTAGAAAGGGACGTAGTACACTAGATGCAGTTGTATGCTTGGAGAATGAAATAAGGAAAGCTCTAGTGAAAAGAGAAGCATTTTTTGACATTGAGAAGGCGTATGACATGGTGTGGAAGGAAGGGCTGTTAATTAAATTGGATCGAATGGGCATCAAGGGGAGGTTATATAACTGGATTATGGATTTCTTGCAAGAACGAACAATACAAGTGAGAGTAGGTACTGAATACTCTGATATTTATCAAATAGACAATGGAACCCCTCAAGGAAGTGTTTGTAGCCCCATACTTTTTAATATAATGATAAATGATATTTTTGGGGAAATTGAATTGGGAATAGGAAAAGCACTATATGCGGATGACGGAGCTTTGTGGAAAAAAGGGAAGAACCTGCAGTATGTAGGGCAAAAAATGCAGGAGGCTGTAGATGTTGTTGAAAATTGGGCTAATCAATGGGGTTTTCGTCTTTCAGTTGAAAAAACCCAGGTAATATGTTTTTCAAAGAAGAAAATTCCTGAAGTTAAATTAAAGTTGTATAAACAAACATTAGAGCAAGTATCACTAATAAGGTATCTGGGAGTATGGATGGATTCCAAATTAACATTTGGGTCACATATTCAGAAGTTAGTTGATAAATGTAAGAAAGGAGTCAATGTGCTGAGGTGCTTGGCAGGAGTAGATTGGGGAGCTACTAGACCTTCTCTTAAAAGGGTATACAGTGCATTAATTAGGTCAGCAATTGATTATTTTAGAATAGTATATGGCTCAGCATCAGCCTCATTATTAACTAGGATAGAGGTAATTCAAAACCAAGCCCTTAGAATATGTTGTGGAGCGTTTAGATCCTCTCCTGTGACAGCTTTGCAGGTAGAAATGGGTGAAACACCACTAGACATTCGTGAAATTCAGCTTAAAATGGTATATTGGACTGGTATTAAAGGTAATTTTACCAATCATCCAGTAAAAAAAATATTGGAGAGCTGCTGGGAATATGAGCAGACATATCTGAATAGTTTTGGCTGGACAGTAGGCAAGCAGGCTCAACAAATAGGTATCAGTAATATCGATATTAGCCCCACGGTGGCTCTGCCAGTATATCCACCTTGGTTTTTTTTCTATGCCAACAGTTGATTTGCAGATATCTAATTTAATAAACGAAAACAAGAAATATGTTCCCAAAGAGACAATAGTGCAGCAGCATTTAGATAGTCATTACTTTCAATTTATACAGATGGTTCTAAAGACCCAGAAACTGGGCGTACAAGTGCTGCCATGTATATTCCTCACTTTAAATATAAATCTGCAAAAAGAACTTCTAATAATATATCAGTATATGCAGCAGAGATGATCGCTATTCAGATAGCTTTACAGTGGGTGGAAGAAATCCAATCAACAACAGTGGTAATCTGTTCAGATTCATATTCTGCACTCACAAGAATACTGACAAGAATCTAGACAAGATATTTTATTAGAAGTACTGCAAAGTTTGTACCGAATACAGCAACTGAGAATTCTAGCAGAATTTGTATGGGTGCCTGCTCATGTTGGAGTGGAAGCGAATGAGGAGGTAGACAAGATAGTGAAACAGGCTCTTAAGCACACAAATATTGACATACATATACCCTTGAGTAAATCTGAAATTAAAGGTTTAATTAAAGTAGCTGTCAGAAAGATATGGCAAGAGAGATGGGATAAAGGTAACAAAGGGCGACATTTGTATGATATAAATAAACAAGTAGGACATGTAAGAACTGCTTTTGGTAATAGAAGGGATGATACAGTGATATCTCGATTGAGAATTGGACACTCTACTCTTAATAAATCACTCCAGATGATAGGAAGACATTGAATCTGGTCAATGTAATCATTGTGGACTTCCAGAAACTATAGAGCATGTGCTGATTAACTGTAGGGCATATGAAAGGGAAAGAATACAGTTAAAAGAGGAATTAAAATCTGACGGCATTAATTCTATGACATTACAGAATGTGTTAAACAGTTCTCATAAAGGTTATAAAGCTCTTATTAATTTTCTGAAAATAACAAATTTCTATAATAAAATATAGGTAGAAGGTTTTTTTTTTTTTTTGAGAATTAGCATTTCCCTTGACATCAGCGCCTCACACTCCATCCCAGTAGGTTGCGGAATATGCACCAAAAGCTGGTTTGCCAACCGCCATTAAACATCATCATAAGAAGAAGAAGAAGAAGAAGAAGAAGAGTTTAGCGTTCGAGGAAAGGTTGCTGACAATGCGGACGAGGTAATTGTTTGTATAAATTCTTATAATAGGAAACGCTAATAGGAAAATAAAATTTGACCATCAGATCAGATCTGTGCCTGTTGTGCAATCATGGACGAGGACTCTGATGAGTCAGTAATGAATGATAGTTTGGGATTTACGGAAGTTTTTTCCAAAAAAGAAAAACACTAAACGCAAGAAAATTATGTCTAAAGATCAGGAAGACAATGAAGATACGCTGATAAATACGCCAGATGGGAATAAAAAAAAAGACAAAAATGTGTCAGAAAGATAACAGGAAAGACTTAATTCAAAGTGAGATGACAGGATTTAAAGTAATGGTAACTTTTGAAAAAGGTGCAGGAAAACATCTACATCCAATGGGATTATCAAAGGCAATAGGTAAATCGATTGGAACAGTTAGCTTGGCAAGATGTCTGGGACAAGGGAGAGTTTTAATTGTAGTCAAAGATATTGGGCAAAGAAATAAACTACTAGGGATTAAAGAGATGAATGGAGAAAAAGTTATTTCCAAAGAAATAGGAGTAGCTAAGAATGAGAAAGGGGTAATATCAGGAGTGCCGACCTATATTACTGCTGAAGAAATTCAGGAAAATATAAAAGGAGGCAAAATGACCAATGTGAGAAGACTGTTTAAAAATGCTAATGGGGAACGACAAGAAAGCATGAGTATACTGCTGACATTTGAAGGTAAGATGCCAGAAAAGGTGAAATTGGGATATATCAGTTACGTAATCAGAGAATATATTCCAAAGCCTCTGCGATGTTTCAAATGCCAGCGAATTGGACATGTGGCTGCAGTGTGCAGAGGAAAAATGAGATGTGTGAAGTGTGGGGAAGAACACCAAAATGACAAGTGTACAAATGATCTCAAATGTTGTAATTGTGGGGGTCCACATAGTGCTGCTTACGGAGGACGTGAGTTTCAGATAAAAGCAAAAGAGGTTCAGAGATATAAGGTTGAAAATAAAGTTTCATATGCGAAAGCAGTGAAGGGCTGTAATAGTAAGGTGGTAAGAGCAGAAGAACCGTTGGCGAATGATAAGCAATCTTTAAGGAATGTGGAGACAGGGAATAGAAAGGAGAATGATTGTAATCATAAATGTCTAAAAGAAAACGACCTAATAATGACAAAGGAGAACTTTCTGGCATTTATTGTGAAAGTGATTAATGTTACAGTGATGATGACAAGTAGATAAGCTAAAATAAAAACAATACTAGATGCTGCATCAGAATTCTTAGGGATTAATGGAATCTCTGCTCACATGATACATGACATACTCACTCGGTCAACAACAACAGATGCTTCTCAGATATCTGAGTAGCTTAATGGTGATAAGTGTACTACAATGGAATGCAAGAAGTTTAATTGCGAATGGACAGGAATTCAAAAAATTGATTTTAGACTTAGAATACAGGCCAAATTTAATATGCGTTCAGGAAACATGGCTTAAACCAAATCTTCAGTTTGTTTTACCAGGTTATAATTCAGTTCGGAAAGATAGAGTTGGGAGTCAAGGAGGAGGGGTAGTTACGTTTATAAAAGATGGAATGACATATAGAGTTCTTGCAGAGGTGAAGGAGTTGGAGTGTGTTTTGGTTGAGATTTTTTATCATGAGAACTCACTTGTAGTCTGTAACTTTTATAATCCATGTAAAAACATGTCATTAAATTAACTTGAAACGGTTGAAAGAGGTAAGAAAGAGTTATGGTGTGGGGATTTTAATGCTCACAACTGGTTATGGGGTAGTAAAAAAAATTGATTCTAATGGGGAAATAATAGAACAATTTATGGAGGAGAGATCTTTAGTTTGCTTAAACTCTGGAGAAGGTACTAGATATAATGTAATAGATAATACGGTATCATGTTTAGATCTTACATTTAATATCAAATGAAATGACTGAGATTTGTGGATGCAAGTAATCGAGACACCACTATAGATCAAGTATGGAAAATGCTTCAGAATATGGGTGGAAGAGGGAAAAAGAGAAAGCAAATTCCAGTGTTGATTGAGAATGATATAATTGCTATATCAGATATAGAAAAAGCAAATATGCTTGGAAAGGTTTTAGAAAGATTACATAGTTTAGAATTGGGTGAAGAATACGAAGAAAGAAGAGAGGTTTTTTTGGAAACCAATCCAAATATTATGCAAGAGAGAAGAAACGGAAAAAGTAGCATGTATATGGATTTTACCGTTTCAGAACTAAAAATAGCACTGCAGAAATGTGCAAATACTGCCCCAGGATGTGACCGGGTGAGTTACATAATGTTTAAACATCTTTCAGATAATGTTATTTTATTGATACTCCAATTATACAATAAAATATGGAGAGAAGGAGTAATTCCAAAAACTTGGAAACAAGCAATTATAATTCCAATCTTAAAGCCAGCGAAAGATCCAACAAATCCTGAAGGTTATCGACCAATAGCATTGACATCAAATTTATGCAAATTAATGGAGAAATTAATAGTTCAAAGGGTAAATTATGATTTAGAGAAAAGGAGTAAATATAGCAAATATCAGTGTGGCTTTAGAAGTAAACGATCAACGATAGATGCGTTAAGTAAAGTTAGTAATGATATAGAAAAGGCAATTAATATGAAAGAGATTATGATAGTAGTATACTTTGATATAGAAAAGGCATATGATACAGTAATGAAGAAGGAGTTCTATATAAACCTTCAAAAATGGGAAAAAAAAAAAAAAAAAAAAAAAAAAAAAAGAAAAAAAAAAAAAAAAAAAAAAAAAAAAAAAAAAAAAAAAAAAATATAGAGGTAAATTATATAACTGGTTAAAACAATTTTTATTCAATCGAACATTTGTAGTTCAAGTGGGCTCATGCCAGTCATCTTTTTTTAATGCAGCAAATGGCATTCCACAAGGAAGTGCTATCAGTCCAATACTTTTTAATGTTATGATCAATTCTATTTTTGATCATTTAGGACCTGGGATAGGTTGTGCACTTTATGCTGATGACAGAGCTATATGGAAGAGAGGACGAAACATGACGCAAGTTCTTTCAAGTATTCAATCTGCTATTAAAAAGGTTGAAAGATGGAGTATAGATTGGAGATTTAAAATATCAGCTAGTAAGTCATGTTATATGATATTTAGTAGAAGAAAAGAAATTCCTAATGATATTGTTTTACCAATATATGGCAAACCGCTAGAACAAGTGAAAGAATTCAAATATTTAGGTATCTGGCTGGAGAGCAGGTACACTTGGAAAAAACATATAGAAGAAGTGGACAAAAAGTGTAGGAAAACTTTAAATGTTATGAGGGCAATAGCTGGTGAAGAATGGGGAGCAGAAAGATCTTCAATGATGAAAGTGTATCAAGCTTTGATTAGATCTGTATTTGATTATGGCTGCATGATATATGGTGCAGCGTCAGAGACATTGCTAAAGAAGCTAGATATAATACAATACAGAGCACTTAGAATGTGTTTAGGAGCAGTCAAATCAACACCGGTAAATGCTTTAATCGTTGAATCGAATCATTGGCATATTGGACATCTATTAAAAGTTATGCTGGAGACAATATTGCTAAAGATGTTTCAAAAGACTGCTGGGAGTATGCGAGTAAAAACGGAAGAGGATTTGGGTGGGATATAAACCAGTTAGCAAAAAAATACCAGATATTTGATATAGTATGCAGTATTTCTCCAGTATGGAGGGAAGTGCCCATATGGATAATACCTGAAACAAAAATAGATCTGGAGATTTTGGACAAGAGAAAGGAATGGGAGGAAATGGGAATACTCAAACGTAATGTATATAGGCATATATCTGGAAGATTTTATGGAAGTACACAAATATACACTGATGGGTCCAAAGATCCAGATAAAGGGATGACAGGAGCAGGAATATATATCCCTGACTTGGATATATCCATAAGTAAAAGATTAACATCTGAATTATCAATATATTCTGTTGAAATGGTCGCTATTATAGTGAGACTTATGTGGGTAGAGGAAGTGACACCAGACAGAGCTGTGATTTGCTCAGACTCTGCTTCTGTCTTAACTTCATTATCCAGCCACCAGGGGGGGGGGGGTGTGGGTGGGGTGGTGGGGGTGTGAAGGATCATCTAGAGAAGATTTAATGAATGAAATTTTAATGTTAATATGGCGAATTCAAAGGAAAGGAATTTTAATAGGATTTTGTTGGGTTCCAGCCCATATAGGGGTAGTTGGTAATGAAATAAGTGATCAACTGGCTAAAAATGCTTTAAAAAAAAAAAGAAATTGATATCAGTGTTCCATTAGGTAGAGGGGAAGTTAAAAGTATTCCTAAGAGGAATGTTGGCAAGAAGTGTGGAATTTAGATTATAAGGGAAGGCATTTATATAAAATCAAAAAGCAGGTAGATACTAAAATGATTGTAAGAGGAAGGAATAGGAAGGAAGAGGGGATAATAGCTAGATTAAGACTGGGTCATTCAGGGCTGACTGGTTCATTGTTTTTAATTGGTGTACATATTAACGGCTTATGTGAATTTTGTGGTGAGAAAGAAACAATTGAGCATGCAATATATGAATGTATAAAGTATAGTGAGGATAGAAAGGAACTAATAGCGTATCTAAAGGATGAAGGTAAGAATAATAAGGATGTGGGATATTTATTGGGATATGAATTTAATAGTGATAGAACAGGATATAGGATTTAATTTAATTTTTTATATAGCACAGGACTAGATAAAAGAATATAATATAAAAGATGTTCTGTTTCGGTTTGGAGTCTAAGGGGTTCAGTGTGGAGGACAGAGGAGCTGAACACGCAACGCCAACCGATACCTGGACTCTTGATGGCTTCAGAGTTGAGACACAATAACTAATATAATAAAAGAAAATCCTGATTGCACAATAGCACAGTAGGTGGCGATATGCGCAAAGATTGCAACTCGCCATAAAACTAAAGAAGAAGAAGAAGAAGAAGAGTTTAGCGTCCGGTATTGTTTATGCCTTCATAGCGTGAGTGTTTCTTTGTCAATTAAACCCATTTGGATTGATGTACTCTCCCTCTCCCTCTCCCTCTCCCTCTCCTCTCTCCTCACTCCGCTCCAGCAGTGCACTCGTGACAGAATACCGGACCGATACAGAAAGTGAGCGGCGCCTTTCTCCCCCCGTTTGTTTTTTGGTTTTCTGAAAAGAGATTTGTTTTTTCCCGTGCGTTCCATCATCCCAGCTCTCAGACATGACCGACCTCGACTGGAAGGAGACAGTCATCCGGTGTCTGGAGAGTCTCCGATCCCGATCCGGAACCCCTCTGCCGGCAGTTCCTGAGTCAATTCAGCCGGCTGTTAATATGGCAAGCCCCAAGGACGTTAGTGTGGCAAGCCCGCCGGATGTCCATGTGGAGCTCGGTCCATGCGTCTCCAGCCCCAGGGCTCGCTCCAGTGTCGGCTCCAGCCTGAGTTTGCTCCAGTGCCAGCTCCTCGAAAGCGCTTTGCTGTGCCTGCTCCTCCAGAGCACCCTCCAGTGCCAGCACCACGTAAGCGTTACCCTGATCCCCAGTTAAGCCCAGGGAGGGCTCCTGATCCCCAGTATAACCCAGGGAGGGCTCTTGATCCCCGTTAAGCCCAGGGGGCTCCCGGCCCCGAGTACAGCCCCGTAAATTTCCCAAGTATTTTTTGGGGGGGGTAGTAAGGCTCCAGCTGTAGAGGCGGGGGCTTGGGCCGTGCCTCGGAGGCTGCCCGCCAATGGCCTCCCGAGGCTCCTGATCCCCGCCAATGGCCGTCCCGAGGCTCCTGATCCGCCATGGCCTCCCAAGGCTCCTGATCCGCCATGGCACCCCAAATGGGTACTGCTCTGGAGGCCAACTGTCCCCTGTCTGTCCTGAGGGGCCTCCAGAGTGCCCAACCCCCCTCCCCATTGGATATTATATGGCGTGAGGACACTCCTTCCGGAAGGGGGCGTTATGTCAGACTTTGTTCCGTGTTTTGTGTGTGTCTTGCTCCCCATGTGCCTTCCTATTCCCATATTTGGTTAGTTTCCTGTAACTGTCCTGATTAGGTTGATTTCCAGGTGTTCCCCGTTTTATGTCTATTGATCCCAGGTGTGTCTCGTCACCTCCTCATCCTGTCATGTGTTTAAATGGTGTTCTCTGTCTTGAGTTCAGCGTCCAGTATGGTTTATGTCTACATGTATAGCGTGAGTGTTCCGTGTTCCTGTGTCAATTAAACCCATTTGGATTGACGTACTCCTCGTCTCTCTCCGTTCCTTGCTCCTCACTCCGCTCAGCAGTGCACTTGTGACGCATATATTTTCACATTAAAAGTGATCATTAACAACATTGGTTTTATTACCTACTTATGCAATTTTCACTTTGAATTGAATGATAATTTAAAGAATGTTTTTGCAAACCATTCGTGTACAGTTTTACATTGAATTGAATGCAATAATTCATGTATAAATGATTTTTAAACCATTTACACAAAGTTGTGACTAAATACAAATTTCAACTTACCTTCTGACAGGTCTCAATAAACTCCTCAATAGTGACCACACCATCTCGATTTCTGTCCATTTTCTATAAGAAAATGTAGTAAGCGTTAAAAGATCTTAAGGCTCTGGTAAGATCGTGTGCATTGATTTTATATTGTCTTCATATTGTTAAATGTGCTGGTACCTGGAAGAACTTTTCCACATGTTCAGATGGAGCTTCATCTCGCACACTGGGGTAGGTATACCTGCCCATCATGTCGTAGATTGACTTCATGATTAACAGCATCTCCTACAACACACACACGTCACTTGTGACTATTTGAGTCTACATGACAAAAGCATCAGTGATGGGAGCATTAGAGCATAAAGGTTTAGCAAGCACCTCTTTAGTGATGTATCCATCCTTGTTGATGTCATAAAGGTTGAAAGCCCAGTTGAGCTTTTCAGTGACAGATCCTCTCAGCAACACGGACAGACCAATCACAAAGTCCTGCCACAGACAGTAGAGAGTGGACAATGAAGAAAAAAAATGATAAAAAGAAAGCTGTGATTATGGATATTCTCACCTCAAAACGAATCGAGCCATTTCTGTCAAGATCAAATGCATTAAAAAGGAAGTGGGCATATGTGGTGGCATCTGAGGGAACAATAACAAATAGATCAGTAAGAAAAACAGACTAAACTTCCAATTAGTCTCAAATCAGAATTCATGCAAAACCAATAAACACATTTACTGATTTAGTGAAAAACATATGTATTTACCCCCTTGGGGAAAGAACTGAGAGTAGATGGTCTTGAAAGTTTCCTCATCAACCAAACCACTTGGGCACTCCTTAAATGGAACACATCTAATTAAACATTTAATTAAACAGATAATGGACTAATTCTCACTGTGCCATATTGGCAGCTCGTGAAGGCTTTAAATAAGTGCATTGTGCTAATTTTCTGTCCTATATAGTACTGTACACATCTGCTGAAACAAACAGAACGAACAACATTTTCTACCCCAAAGCTCTTCCTTAAAGATAAACTGTGTCATTTTTTTAATGAATAATTGAAATACTACTACTACTTTCTGCAATCAGGTTTTCACCTGGTGGACAATAAAATGGGTGGAAAAAAAGAGACTTATGTTAAGTGAGTCATATCTAGGGACGAGAATATCATAGAGACAATGAGAAACCATCTAGAATACTCTGGAAATTGTGTTAGTGAGTCAAGTGGATAAATGTCAAAAATGTCAAAAATCTATCTTTTTGCAGTTCTGTTTGGAGTTAAATTTCAAATTTAATGCGCAACATAAAACTTTTTCATATCATTGATTTATTTCTTTTAAAACTGTACCAAACTGCAACAGTCTTGATAGTTTGTCCTAATATTACCTAATATTTGTTCTCTCTCTTTTACAGATACTCACGTTTTTGAAGCCTCTATAAAGGGACTGCAGCTCCTTCTTGGTGAATTTGGTCTGAGCCTGCAGCTGCTCCAGACCCTCAGGCTGATGTCGCACCGTGGACAGCTCGAGGTCACTGTCACTGCTGTCTATGGGAGAAAAAGTGCAAAAAGAGAGAGAGGAAGAGGAGGAAAGCAGAACGATAGAGAGGGAAGGGGTCGGGAAAGGGGTGAGTTTATGGGATGCAGGACGGGATGGGGTGAGAGAGCATTTCAAAGAGGGAGACAGTGGTTGCGAGGACAGAAAAAGGAAGAAAAAGGGGAGTAAAAGCAAAAGAGTTAGCATAACAGTCAAAGATGTGCGGGAAGAGGAAAGAGAAAGAAATGGAGGTTTGATAGACAGGGTATCACTTTCTTTTTCCAATGTAACTGACTCTTGATGCCAATGTGAATTACTTTAATTTAGGGTCCCCATACTGTTAGACTACAGTAATTATCATTGCTGGATTTAAGTATTTAGCTCTGCTAGTGTTTGGATATGAGTCAATCACATAATGAAGAAAGCACCCCACGAAAAGAAAAGGAGATAGACTAAATAACAAACAGAAGAGACTAAACTAGACAGGTGCTTACACTCACCGTCTTTACAAAAACAGATAAAAAGTGAGATAGGGAGGCACAAGGAGGACAGAAAGGGTCAGAGAGAGTGAGAAAAGAAAAAAGAGAGAAACGGTCAAATCAAAAAATAGAGCAATCACTTAAAAAAAGTCGGCAAATTGATGGAGGAAGAGAAACTACCGTATCAGTTTTGTTACTGTTAACTAAAACTATTCAAATCGTCATAGTACTTTAATTAATCATGTTAATTGAAATGAAGTACTAAAATTACTTAAACTAAAATAAACTAAATTTAAATGAAAAATGACCAAATCACATAACAAAATGACTAAGATTTTAATAAAATTGTAAATGGAAAATATTAAAATAATTAAAAATATTAATAACTACTATAAAGTATATAAAATAATATTAAAAGAGCAGAGCAAATACTCCTGTCATGCTTTAGGGAACAAAAACAGACATTTCTTAAACACAAAGAACTGGGAAATCCCTCAAAAATTGGGAGAAAAAAATAACAATTTTCCAAGTTAAATACAATCCATCTGGCATGCTGTTGATTACCAGACATGGAAAAATAACAAAAACGAAATAAAACAAAACACTTTTTCTCAATCAGTATACTTTTGTTTTCCAGTAAAGAACCAAAAATATCTAAAATCCTTAATACAGTATAAATGTAATTTAAGAAGCAAAACAGGACAATACAGACAATATATGTATAGTACTGATAATAAATTAAAACTAAATTACATAAAAATATTAGCTTTCTTGTGTTAAGCTTCAAGCTAACAAAAGTGAGTTAGTGAGTTAGTGAGTTTTTATTTCGGGTAAGAAAAA
This sequence comes from Sinocyclocheilus anophthalmus, assembly GCA_018155175.1. NCBI lineage: Eukaryota > Metazoa > Chordata > Actinopteri > Cypriniformes > Cyprinidae > Sinocyclocheilus > Sinocyclocheilus anophthalmus. The sequence goes on along the minus strand of JADLZN010005037.1, from coordinate 75,157 downwards.
TCAACTACATTCAAGATAAATCCTCTGAATATTATAAGCAACTTTGCCTCTCAAATAAATGTATTTTGTTTTAAGGAAGATTCGATATTTTGACTGAAATGCCACAAATGCTGTCAACAGAGAAAACAATCTCTAAATATCATCTATAAACGATATCTCCATTTTGCAATCCCTGAAATGATGTTTGCTATTTTCTCTCTCTTTCTCTCACCTGTCTCAGTAATGTCTATGAGTCCAAGCAGATGCATGAGTTTGAGAAACATGATGACCAGGCAGACAATGCCCACAGTCTGTAACCCCTCTGTCTCCCATCTCACACTCATCCTGACACTCTGTCCCTCAACACTCTTTCACAGCACGTCTCGTTCTTCCAGCTCAGTCCTGTTTAAGAGTGTTAATTCCACAAGCTTCATAAACGAAACGTAAGTATCCTAGAAAGCCGATAACGTAATTGAGGTAAAAAGATGGGCAGATGTCTTGTTTCGAGAAACATCTGTCACACATTTAGGAAAAGTCTGTAAAACCCGCAAAAGCATCTTATGTTGATGTCATCTTGTCTTAGTCTTGTGTCCAAAATGACTTTGGAGTCCAGATATATGCTGGTAACTCTCCTCACTCATTATTTCTTAGCCTCTGTTCTTCTCACATCTATTTAAAAGTTCACTCTGACACAATTTTCAAAGGGAATTGAGAAAACTCCCACTCAGGAGACAAGGTTGTCCCAATTAGATTTAGACACAACCCCAACATGAATTTTGAACTTTGACATGATGATAAAAAATAGACACCTTGTTTCTGCTTCAAATGAGTCAACACAGCAAATCATCATGTTTTGAGGTACATCTTCGTCCTCAGAATTGCAGTTCAAATGAAAGTTCCCTGGCAAAAGTAAAACGATTTTATGCCTTTGATTGGTCTGGAATGGACATCTAATATTTGAAGTTGTTAGAACAGATGCACACTCACAAGGTGCCCTAAATCCTGCTTCCCCTGTCTTGTGAACCAGTTTCCCACGACTAATTGTTCTCTCTTCAGCCTTTGTGATATGACTGATCTACAGAGACTGTTCTTCATTTATCCTTCTATTGGCAGCATTGTTATTCAGTGCTCTCTTTCCAAGAGTGATCTTTTAAATTTGGTCATGCACAACAGATTTATGACAACTAAAACCATTAGCTACGGTGGATCTGTATGATTTTTTTTAAATGTTTTTCAAAGAAGTCTTTTATAGTCACCAAGGCTGCATTTATTTAATTAAGTATACAGTAAAAACAGTAATCTTGTCCAAAAATATTACAATTTTAAAATAACTGTTTTCTGTTTTAATGTATTTTAAAATTGTATTTATTTCTGTGATGGCAAAGCTGAATTTTCAGCAGCCATTACTCCAGTCTACAGTGTCACATGATCTTTCAGAAATCATTCTAACAGGCTGATTTGATGCGCAAGAAACATTTTATTATCAATGAAAACAGTTGTGCCGCTTAATTTTTTTGTGGAAACAGTGATAATTTTTTTTTATTGTCCAGGATTCTTTAATTAATTGAAAGTTCAAAGGGAGCATTTCTTTGGAATATAAATCATTAATAGCATCATAAATGTCATTTTTGATCAATTTATAGCAAGTTTGCTTCATTTCTTGCAAAAAATAACTTTTGAATGGCAGTATATATTATCCATTGTATTCCTTTTATGCCGAAGCAAGAGACCGTCAACAGAGAAATGCATTTTAGAACCAGAATTTCCCTGCGTTCTATTCGGAAGGGCTCATCTCTATGCCCTAATCCCTTCAAAGGGTTTACCCTCCGGAGTGAGAGCTTCGAAGGGCTGAAGGGTGTAGGGGACCAAACAACATCATCTCGTGCCCACACGGAGGTCATCATGCAAAGAATCTGCGCAAAGGATCATGGGAGGCCTAAGTGTCCATCAGTTGTACCCTTCGAAATCCTTCATTCCGAAGGGCCCTTTGAAGCGGCCAATTTTGAGCACTTCGGTTTGGAACGACCCTTCAATATGGCGGCCATGATTGTTTTCACTCCGAAGTGCCCTTCGGAGGGCGATATATCCCGTTTGGAACGCACCATGTCTAACCACGCTAACCAGTCAAACCTTGACCCCTTGGTTTCTCGCCTGAGCTCAACATTTGAGATCATGTAAAGAAACATCGCCCTCTAGTGGCCAATTCTTCATGTCTGCGGTGCACAACAGTAGACCATTTGCATTAAACTATAAGCAGAAACATTCAAGTTGAACAAAATAATAGTTGACAGATCATATTCCTCTCATGCAACAGAGCTGGCACATACTGATCATTACGCACGCTTCCCTTCAAAAGTAATACTTCAGCATCTCTGGTTACATATTAGATTCACACCAGCAGAAGCCCAAAATAAACTTCACTCTCCTGAAACACGGCTCTCAGGTATAGTCAGAGCTGTAGTAAGTGATGCCACTGAGCTAAAAATAGCCCCCTGCTGATTCGTTGGGTGGTCCGGCTCATGGGCCAATGCTGGAAGAAGATTTATGTATAGATTACAGGAGGCACTCAGACACTTCCAGATGATCAAGTGTTTATATGCATAACTGTCTGTTATAAAAGGTGATGTGTTATGCCTATACTGTTAGCAGCTATATACCATATATCCTTGCTGAAAAAAAAGGATAAACCAGCCTTAAAACCGCTGGTCTTAGGTGGTTTTATCTGGTCTACCCTGATTTCCCAGCCTGACAGCTGACAAGTTGTCAAAGACTCATAAAAATACACAAACCAGTCCAGCCCAATACGGTTTAGAGAAAAGCTATGACCAGCTTAAGCCACTCAAAGTGATTACAATGAATTATTGCAAAAATATGCATGAATCTATGAAGTTTTATTTTTTTATCAGGATACTTTTAATGAAAGAAAAAGACTGATAGTTGGAGATTGATTCTCGTTAATAATAGTGACTAGTCACCTCTGTTCCTGAAAGTCAAACAGACGAGACACGAATGTCAAGACCATTTAAGGAAAACCGGACAAAAATAAACAATTGTACAGACAGATTAATCAAGCAAGAATATGTATGTACAATACAGCACTCAGATGCCAAATATTTCACATAGTTGTAGGCCAATCGTCACTCTTTATGCCTTGATAGTAAGTAATTCAAGACAACAAAGATGTGACAAGACACAGGGCACGTCCACCAGACGATAGACGAAATGTGGAGAACAGTGGAGAAAATAAAAATATCTCCAATCTTAAGCTTTGTGACTCCAGAGGAAGTGCATCTTCAGTACATGAAGGTGCTGACTCTGATCTGTACTTTCAGAAATGATTGGTGGATATGATCTTGTGATGAAGTGAGGGGTGAGATGGAATTGGACAGTGCCCTTTAGGACCCAGTACAGAGACCAGCGGACCCATTTTTAGGTAGCCGTAAAGAAAGCCTGTTCAATACAGCATACATAATGAATGAAGGGTAATGTTAGACTGGGTTTTGATTCAAAGAGAGAAAGTGTGTGTTTGTGTTTGAAAGAGAGAGAGAGAGAGAGAGAGAATGCAGTATTTCTGACACCAATATAACATTCTCATTAAGTTACTTGTCTTTGAGTATGTAGTAAATAATAAGAAAAAACTAAAATAAAATCTGGACGTGTCGTTTGTGCAAAACAAATCACATACTAGCACATCATAAACCTAAACATGAGCGTTTCCTATAACATTTATCATTAATAACAGACACACGCACACAGATATAATCAGCTATTTAGGTAGTTATATAGTAAGTCCATGAACATTCTTTTTTAAATCAACTATGTTAAACCTGTATTTCTCATATTTAATTTAGCACAGTTTTTACACCATTTTAATCCCCTTTTTTTAAATGTAACATTTAGTACAGATTAATTAGTCTCCTAATTAATAAGGTCATAAAAGCAGCAAGCATAATAATTATGAAAGAATTGACAAAATGCTGCAGTTAATAGTTTTAGATGGAGTATAACATGTCAACTTAATTTAATGTCAGATGGAATATAGCATGTCAAATTTATTTCACTTCTATTTCTAACTGCTGATTTTAATGAAGATATACAATAGCCTTCAATTGTTTTAATAAAAACAATCAGCTAATTATAATTTATAATTGGCAAATAATATGTAAATTAATTATGATTACTCCTCTTCCTAAAAGAAACTTTTTAGAATTTAATAAAATATATTATTTGCTCTATTTATGAATATTTTTTTTACCTTTAAGATCATTCCCAAAAGGAGGTTATGCCAGATTTTACATTTCTAAGAACAATGTTGTCCCCAAACTATCCCGGTGATGCAGTCCCACTGTAACACCTGGTGTAAGATGTATTTGTTGTGTTTATGTCTGCATACAGCACAGCAAACGTTGCGATAAAATACTTCATACTTTCTCCCACCAGCCACATGTGACCCAATGACCTTCAAAACTCACAAGAAGTGAAAACTCAACAGGAACAATCGATTTATGCATTCAAAAGTACTGTAAAAGCACAATACTTTTCCTTCACTTTAACACAAACATCATAACATTACTAGAGAAGAATCATCAGATTTGTTATCTCTATCTTTGGGATGCACCTGACGCAACCCCAGTCTCACGGTCCCCATTGGTCAAGCAAATCACCATGACAACAAAGGGGAGGACCTCAGTTCTAGAATGCTCCTTACCTTCCAGTGACATGGGCTCCAGAATGCCGAACTGTTTGAGAACAGCCACGAACAAAATGATGACCACTCCGATGGCAAACAGCTCCATTCCCTGAATACCCATGACCAATGACGCTGATTTACGGCTTTCGACACAAGAACTTCTAGAACTACTGGAAGTATTAATCTGCTAGTGTGTGTACTAACACGGGACAAAGCCAACTGGCCGATATAGCATGGTGCCAGACGCAGAGTGTCTCAAAAAGAAAGATTCATTTCATTAGTTCCTTTAGAAGAATATTTAAAAGGAAAATCATGGGATATTTTTGGCAGAACGTCAAGCTAGCAGTGTGCATGGGAAAAAGAATCTGGTCTAGTTATACTCATTTTGGAGATGAGAAGAGAAGTCAGTGTTTCCATGTTAGGTCATTCTTCTTGAAAGCCCCATCGCATAAATAAAGAGCTTGATTGCAGTTCTTGTACACAGTCCAGATGTGTAAAAGTCATCCTGGGCCGCAAATGTTATTTGCAAGTGTCAACAACAGACAAGAGCATTTCAAACTCTGCCGTGAAGAAGTGCTGCGGTGACGCTGCGATATTCAAGATTGTTGATTCAAAGGTGTATGTTTTGGTGTGAGACAGGAGGCACAAGAGAACGGAAATTCATTCAATAGATCCAGATGAGTACAATGTGGAATTGCGACTTGGAAGCTATGGGCACACTGCGCTGTTTTTGCTGTTAAAACGATCATATTTCATTTCAAGTCCTAAGTGGCTTTTAAATCCAGGTTTTGTTGATGTTGACACAGAAATTTGAGACTAATGGGCAGCCTAGTGCCTCAAACTGGAATAATTTGTCTATGTAGAAGTCACTGAAGTAATACTCAGTTTAGTTATACGCAGGATCAACATCTGGCACTGCCTCGGTCACTGCGACAACCACTGAGGTGGCATCTGGAATCCTGATCCAAAGCGTTCGGTGGCCTCCTGCTTGCGTGCTACTCCAGGTTGGTGCAAATCTGCAAAAAAGCTACAAGGTACTTCCTGTGGCATTGGCAAAAATACATCAATCCTTCACAGATTGGGTGGATCCGTCTTTAAATGCAAATTCCCTGAAGCTCTCAATACTTAGCCCCCGTCAAACCTTTCAAATGGCCCATTAAGTTGGGTGATACGTCTTGGGAGTGGTTCTGAAGAATGCGGTTACTCGTCTCCTCCTCCTCGGGGTTTCTGCCGTCAGTCAAGCGCCCTCATCTTTTCCCTCGTCTGTTTCCTCAGAGTCAGCATCAAGTGCTTTTGTCTCTTCTTTCAACTTGTACTGTACCGTTTGTGTTCTTCCTCCCTCCCTCCCTCGCTTCTCTTGCCCTCTCTTGTCCCGTAATAATCTGCAGTGGGCAGTTTATCTTCACCTCTCTGTCCATCCTACCCCCCTTCTTCCGTGTCTCTTTTTCTATGCTCATCTATGACCACTCCATCCCTTCTTTTATCCATCGCTCACTTTCCAAGCCTCACTACCCTTGACTGCATGCAAAGTCAGACCCTTGTGAGAACTGGTCCTTTTTCTCTGACCACAATCCCTTTCTCTCTCTCTCTCTCTTTTCCTTTCCCTTTCTCTTCTCTCTTCCTTTCTGCCTGGGGACTTGGGGAAAAGTCACATTTCCAAACAGGGCAGAAAGCAGGAGAGAGGGAGAGATACTAGGGGGATCAGATTCCAGGGACGCCCTCCCCTACCGATTTCCCAGCCTCCATCAACCCACATATCTGTTCCGTCTGAAGCACTTCGCGAGTGAAGCAAGGCAAGGCCTCTGCGTGGAATGGGACAACCAGAGGAGATAACATTAGCTTACGGGTTTTCCTGTTTATAGTTTAGTGAGAGAGGAAAGGAGAGAGCTATAATAGCTCAGTTAGATTAAGGAATCAATAAAGCCTTAATGGTAGCTTTAAGTCAACCAAGATCAAACGCTGTTTCTACTGCCCACATCCGCTCATCTTCTCTCACCACCCCCTCCTCCTCCTTTTTCTTGTTAAAAGAGCCATAAAAAGATAATGAATGTCAGAAATGAAAACAGGAAAAAAAAATGGAAATGTGGTGATACAATATTTGAAATGCAATGGTAATCTTTGGGAAAAATCTAAATTTTGAAATGTCATCCTCAAATTATAAAGAATAATACACTTCAAGATGAAATACACCCTTCAGAAGACAAAATTCACAAAATTCTAAAGCAATGTAAATTGTTGCCATGCTCTTTACTTATATCATTATTTGAACTAACTACAAATTAATTCATCTAAAACCTCTACAATTATTTAATTAAATTAATACCATCTTAGATTAATTAATTAATTTAGTACAAAGGCATTGCACACGACCATCGAATTCCTGGTAAGATTCTTATTTTGATCCATTTTTTATTTTTTGTTTCCAAATTATGCTTCCATCAAGTTTCAAATTTGATCAGATTACATCAGGATTTGTTTGAGGAAAAAAATGTCATTACACTTTTCATATTTGGAAAAAATATCCTGAATGAGTGAAACAACTGGTTCTACTTGGTTCTCATTTAATCCCTTTTCGATCTTTGGTTTGTTCCAAATTATGATAGAAAGCACACACACACACACCCACACACACCGACACACACACACACAAACAATTTGAACAATCAAATAAAATAACACAGTAAAAGATAATAATACTTAGAAGAATAATAGATAATTAGATAAATACAAAAAAAAACTGAAATTCAGTTGATCTAATGTCTATCATAATTGGGAAACAATAATCTGAAGAAAATAAAGACAAATCACAAAATGTAGTCCAGTATAATCCTAGTGAATTCTTAGAATTCTTATTTGACCCACTTTTATATTTAGATTGGTTGCAAATAAAGACAGAAATTGCATTAGGATATTTTGATAAGAGGTTAAGCATATTAAAATCACCCTAAAAATCTAAATCTAAAAATCCTATCAAAAACATGAATATATGTACATTGTCACGATTGCCTACTGCGAGGAGCGAGGAACGAAGAGATACTCAGAATCAACAGTCTTTAATAAATACACACAGGGCTGGCTGGAGACACACGTAGTACAACATGGACGTTCAAGACCCGACAAGGAAACATGGGGCAGACTACACTTTAATACTACATAAAACGAGGATACACAGGTGGATCAAAGTCCATGGGTCATGACAGTCCATGGGTGTGACATAGTCGGCCCCGTTCTCTCCCGGAAGGCGCGTCCTCGACAACATCGGGAGGACTGGGTGGGAACTTGGGAGGAGGTTCGGGAGGAGGACGGATACCCGGTAGGGGGCCGGCAGACAGAGTCCATGGTGGAGACGAAGTGGCGGGAGGAGCCAGGGCGGAGACCAGAGGGACTTGGAGCAGGAGGAGCCAAACGGGACCCAGGACACAGCCATCACGGCGACCCACGGTGGAGCCGATGGAGGGAGGAGCCATGGTGGAGGAAGGACTGATGACTCCAGGGGGCTGACCGACGGCGGCAGAGCATGTGGGGGTGGAGGAGCCCGAGGCGGAGATGGAGAGCCAATGAGTCAGGGTGACGAGGAGGATCCGGAGGGTTGAGGTGGAACAGATGGCTCAGGTGACCAATGTCGGAGGCGGGGATCCGGAAGGCCGCGGTGGAGCCAGAGGGACAGAGGACCGAGGAGCAGTCGAAGGGAAGGAGGAGCCCCTGACGTAGCCTGAGGTATGAGGACGAGAGGCAGCACATGGTCGACGACAGACCAAGGCGGAGCCCGAGGGACGAGGGAGCCCGGTGGAGCCAGTGGACTGACAGGCCATGGTGGAGAAGAGGAAGCTAGGAGCCAATGGTGGAGTCGCTGGGTCGACGGGCCATGGCGGAGTCCTGGACTCAGAGGCTGGAGGCGGAGGCCAGGGATTCTCCAGTCACGCCGAAGATGGAGACTGCAGACAGCGGGTAGCTGGTGAGATGGGCGATGGCCAGAAACAGTCTGGTATGGCCCTTGAGCGATCTCTCCCCCTGCTCCAGCAGGAGGAGGAGGTACTCTGGGTGGGATATGTGGTCCATGGGGGAGAAACAGAAAACAAAACACTGAATAAAATGCAGAAACAGAATGGAGGGGGAACACGCAGTTATACTTTTTGTCTAGGTCGGGTCTTCTGTCACTATTGCCTACTGTGAGGAGCGAGGAATGAGGTGACGAGGGATATTCACACAGAACAGTCTTTAATAATCCACCAAGTTTACACACGGGCGGCTGCGAGACCACACGTTACAAACATGGACATTCAAGACCGACAAGGAAACATGGGCATACTAAACTTTAAATGCAAATGCACCTAAACGACGGGTAAATTTGACAGACACGGTATCAAATGATTATTTGACTTGGGAAATTAGGCACGGGTAGCCCGTGGTGGACGAAGTAACAATCAAGTACTTGATAAGTACAGATCCTTAAATAAAAAAAATTACGAATTTTAAATTTTTACTCCGAGGTGAAGTACAAAAGTTACTTGATTTTTTTATGTACTTAAAGGTTGCAATAGGTGATTGTCTTCAGAAACATTTTTTGTTATGCTGGTTGAAAGTCTCTTCACATCCCGATACTCAATCATTAGTTAAGTAGGGTCTAAACTGCTAGTTGTCTGTCACTTCTACTATTCTGTGGAAGGCGTAGGATCAATAAATGTTTGTCCAATCAAAACGCTCGGTCTGAGCTTTTTAATATGCTTTCCTACCTGCCTGTCAATGTATGTATTATCATACCTCTGCGCACCGGGTTCGCGCAGACAGGATACGTCATCAGCGCGTTCATGCACGCTGTGCAGACAGAGCGAGGATGGCAGGCAAACATCAACAAGCCGATCTTCCTTCCTGGTATTGTAGTACTTTTAAAGATTTCTCACTGGTGAATGACACATGATGTAGCCCAGCGGTTAATCCAGTCCTCGCGCCAGCTCGTTAGAAGTGAGCTACGTGCATGAACTTTGTTCCGATTGACATGGTCCCTACACTGTGTCCATTGCTCCCTACTCCTTGAGCAGGTGAAATCCGTTGAAGTTTACTTCGTTTCGGAACATGGGCTGGAATTGGGAATCGCTGATGTAGCCTATTGTAGTAATTTTGTCTCTGGTCTGTGAGTGTAAATGCGTTCAGGGGGCGTGGCTTTGGACGGCGATTGCAGGAAGGGTGGGACGTTCGATTTCAGTGCTATCAGGCTAAAGTTAGCATTTTCCAAGATCTCCTACTGCACCTTTTACGGTAAATAAGTACTGCTTAGCTGAATGTTTATTTTGCGGTTTTCCTATAGGGCCTACTTTTATCATTTAATTTTATATTAGCATATATTTTTTTATAATCCTACTGCTCAAAATAACCAATAAGGAAATAATGAATATAATAAGGAAAATATAATTATATTTTCATAATGATTTTTTTTTTCTTCTCAAACCTTGTCTGTGGTTCCTGGCCAAATGCCCCCAGAGGGCATAACTTCCCACTTTGATAATTACTGTATTTACCATGTTCTGAACATCACATTCTTTTTTTCCCTCAGATGTAATCTATCTAGGTGTTTGAATAAAAATATTTGGAGTTTATTTTTAAAAAAAAAAAATTACCTCAATTTAGCACCAGCAAACTCGTTAGCTAGACAGTTAGCATCAGCTAACTTTATTGACTTATTTTCAGCATGGTTATGAATAAACATTCATATGTGTCTACTCGGCTAGTTAATCCAAACAATATTAAAATGTATACTGTTGATAAACAATATAGAAACAGATGTCACATAGGGCTAAATGCATATCATTTTAGTAAAACTGCTAACGATACAGCAGCGGAGAAGATGAACATGCATGAGTTATTTTATTTAATCTGTATTTTAATGTTTTTGAGACCCTCACACATAGCACTCCTGATGCTTAATGTCGTCCGCATTCGCATCTTCACGTGGGCTCTCAACAGATCACCCTTTACACGCCGATTGTTCACAAACAACCCTGACCCAGCTTTGACCTAAATATTACTTTTTCAAGCTTCCATAATTAATCCTAAAATCGACTTAGTACCTTACGTTTAACAGTATCAGACGTGCGCGCTCACAAGATCTCCCTGGTCTTACTTGATGATTCAGTTTCACTGCTGACCCTCCGGCACTCCAATGAGATAAATTTGAATCAGTGAGTTGTCGACTCGAGGACAGCTGCAATCGGTTCATTCTGATTCGTGAATTAATCGTTTGGTGCGATTTACGAACCGATTTAAAAGGTTAAAGAATCAGTTCGTTCTTGAATCAGAGACCGCTTCTGCGTCGTCGGAGCACGTGATATATTATAAGGAGTAACGATAAGTTTTATGAAATGTAGTGAAGTAAAAAGTACGATCTTATGCTTTGGAATGTAGTGAAGTAAAAGTAAAAGTTACTCAAAATAAAACTACTCCAATAAAGTACAAATACTTGAAAAATGTACTTAAGTACAGTAACGAAGTTAAACTACTTCGTTACTGTCTACCACTGCTGGGAGCACATGGGGAGGAAAACAAAATACACACTGACAGTCCATGGGCCTGACATACATACATACGTACATATTTTTTCACTATTATGATGGCTGCAAAGCCTCACTTTCACCATTATAATGCATGCTCTGAATAAGCTGCTGTATTTATGACTGGCGTCAGTGCTTGTTGTGTATAGGAATTAATGTTGAGCTTTAGGAGTACGGGGCAGGTTCCAGTAATGCCATTAGATGAACACTTCTTAATAGGAGCTCAAGCATGAAGCTTTTGCTGACAAGACACTATGACCTATCATAACTCACTGAACCTGAACGCGGGCATTAGAAAAACAATGGTACAATCTGAAAGCTTGGCATAGATGCTTGGAAAAGAGCATAGAGTTTCTTTTCAAATTTAATTTGAACAAATCTATGCCTCTCTTTTCATTTCATGAGTTAAAACCAGGTGTTCTTCCGAATATTGATCCGATGCACTCCAATTACAAACGGCAAAATTTGGATTTGTCCATCAGTGCTGCAGTATTCATTCACAGCAAGCAAAACAGCATAAGGGCCATTACTATGAAGGAATAGTCTGGCAAAGCGATCCCTCAATGTATGCAAACACAGCACTTTCCCTCTATATGTTCAGTAACTCTGCACGAACAGAAATGAAACCTGATATAAGGCAGCCGGTCCTCTATTTAATACATAAGCACTCTTGAGGCCAAACACGGCCCTGCTCTTTGAGTCTTCAGACTCGACAGAAGTGCTCTCTCTGTCTCTCCCTCCCTTTTAATGAGGTGTAATGGATCGACTTTTTAATGATAAAAACACCCTGGAATGTACTGACAACATAACTTTTACAACAACAAACAAAGATCAGGGATCCAGGGTGGGCTTCCATTGATCGGAGGAAATGACTAATTACTTTTGACTAGCCAAGGATTCATCCATTTTCCAGTGACGTTAATATGTAACATTTACATATAAAATAATAACAGTTACATATAAAATAACCATCATTAGGCCCAGACAGAATCTGAAGACTTTTTTCTTTGTACTGTACATTTTCTATGCTGGATACATTTGTATAAATATTAAATGGATTTACAAATCTCTGCACTTCACGCGCATTAGAAGCAGACTGCAACATCAAAGAAAACCCAGAGTTATTAGGTTAAATTATTAGTTAGAACTATACATTTCATTCTTAAGGAACTGTTACATTTTAATCTTTTTTTTTCTTGAATTTCAAGTGGTATTCTTTCCAACTAGGTCCCTGAAGAAAAAGATGAAAAGGAACATAGATAACTGGACACTTTATTTTCCTGATTTCCCCAAAGCCAACTGTACTGTAGTTGAGATGACAGTAAATGTCCTACAGGGCCCTCTGTTGGACAAGACACATTACTGCACAAAGCTTTTGGGAAGGATCAATGTTTGTGATGTTTTTTGTTTGTAATAAAGTATAGTGACTCACGCATTATTAGTATTGGTGCTGTAACTACACTTGTTATATTGGCAAAAAGCATCTTTCTGAGACTGGCTGCCATTGAAAAGTAGTCATGACAGTAGTCTTCGGAAATGACTATCTATCTATCCATGTCTGTAGGTCTCTGTAGGCCTGATTCTTGTCTGAATTCAGTGAGAAGGGGTGCTCTGTATGTTTGGGTCTCTTTTTGCCCAAAGGCCGAAAAGACATTCTGAAGCTCTTATTGTAGTAAGGAGCTTTGTCATTACTATATTACTTCAGACTTTCCTACTGCAGTGATTATTACCCATTATTCTGTTAATTAATTAATTTATTTATTTATTGGTTGATTTTTTTTATTTAAATATCTGCCAATGATGCTTTAGTCCTAAAGTATGAAATGCTGCATGCACTCTTGTCTTTGTGGTTGGTTTGAATATACTAATAGACTTATATGGCAAGTGAGGTGGCAACCTCCACCTTTATTTGACCCTCTAACTCTAACACTTTCTATTATATTTTAATTCTACTTCATCTCTATTTATCTTTTTTTTATTAAAAACAAAACACAAAAAAAAACAAAAAAAAACAACAACACTAGCCTTTCCAATGTTTTTCTATTCTTCTACTTGTTTTTTCTCTTTGTGCTAATGTGTGGTTATAGTTTTGTGTATGTATATGTGTGTGTGGATAATATATATATATATATATTATAAATCACGATTAATATATATTTAAATATATTATATATATATATATATACACCTTTCTATGTGTACTGTGTTAGGCTAACCGAGACTTGTCATTTGCACTTATATATTGTTGTTCTTTTGTTAGTTTTGATTGCTTCTGTTGTCCTCATTTTAAGTCGCTTTGGATAAAAGCGTCTACTAAATGACTAAATGTAATGTACACTCAAAAAATGCTGGGTTAAATACAACCCGTGCTGGGTAAAATAGGGACAAACCCAGCAATTAGGCTGTTTTGACCCAGCGGTTTGATTAAATGTTTAACCCAACCTTCTGGGTAGTAACCCAACCGCTGGTTCAAAACAACCCAATTGCTGGGTTTTGGGGGGGGGGGGGGGGGGGGGGGGGGGGGGGGGGGGGGGGGGGTGTTCCCCTATTTTACCCAGCACTGGGTTTATTTAACCCAGCATTTTTAAATGTGGTGTAAATATGGCAGACTTCCATAATTGCTTATATTGCAAATTGCTAAATATCTAGAGCATTTAACCCAAAGTAATTCTCTTCAATGAACATTCCAAAATGCAAAATCTGTTATTTACTCACGCTCATTTTGTTCCAAATTATAGTCATTTTTATTGTGCTGGAAAAAACAGATTTTTTTTGTTTAAAAGAAGAAAGTCATAAAGGTTTGGAAAACATAGATTAATATGATTAAAAATTATCATTTTTGGATGAGGATTCCTTTTTACCTTAAACAATCAATTTGTGTTCTCAAAACATGCTTGCTTATATTACTTGAAAATATCTTCCATTTACTTTTGTTTCTTACTCTTTATTTTAATTTATTTTTGCATATCTGCTGCCTTTCCACAAGTGGTTTGGACCACAGAGGCACCAGCATTTTACCTCTCATGGAACCAACCTCATCTGCCCCTTTTGGGTCTGTAACACGTATGTTCATATTTACACGCTCCTCTTTCATTCTCAGCTCAAATACTTCATAGTCCTCTGCATATGTTTCCGAGCTACATAACACTGCGACAGTGAAATCAGGCCGTGCAGAGACCTTGGAGTGGCAGGATGCTCAAAGTATAAAAGGTGCACTGAACGCATGGATTTTTAATTGGGCTGTGCTCCTTGCTGAGACATGTATCAAAACGGATGCTTCTGTATTGATACAGCAGCAAATGCCATGACTAAAAGGTAAACATATATTTTAGAATAATATTTCTTTGCACCTCTTCCTCACTCTGAAATAGAAACGGATTAAATTTAGGCACTATTACTATTTATTATTATTATTATTTTATTATTATTATTATTACTGAGTTTACAGGGTATGGTGGTTTTGCTGTTGTAAACACTGGTAACACTTTACAATAAGGTTCATTAGTTAACTACATTAGCTAACATTAACTAATAATGAACTGCAGTTATACAGCGTTTATTAATCTTTGTTAAAGTTAATTTCAACATTTACTAATACATATTAAAATCTTGTTAACATTAGTCTACTCCTGTGAACTAACATAACTAACAATGAACATCTGTATTTTTATTAACTAACGTTAGTGAAGGTTAGTAAATACAGTAACAAATGTATTGCTCATGGTTAGTTCATGTTAGTTTATACATTAACTAATGTTTAACTAATGAACTTATTGTAAAGTGTTACCTAAACACTACTGTTGCTGTAGAAAAAATATTTCTGTCTTATTTAAAATAGAATATTATAATCCTGTTCTGAATTTATACATTTTTTAAATTATAATGATAATAAAAACAGGATTGATAAGTATAAATCGGAGGATGAGAAAATCAGTAGGCTATAAGCCTGTTTTATCAGTTGTGATAATTATTTTTAAGGCACTCTAAGTTTTTTAAATAAATACTGTAATAAAAAAAAGTTCAAAGTAATAGTTTTTTAGTCAGATAACATAAAGACAAGACTCCTCAACGCCCTTTAAAGTTTTCCTAATCAAACAGCAAGAATGAAAGAGAACAGGCACCTTTGTTTATATTGCTGTGTGTAGAACGTTAGCTGCATTTTTAATATTTAATTTTAAAGAAATTAAAAACTACTAGCATTTTTATAATTTTTTTCGGCAGGGTGTTGTTCCCGTAGAGGTTTTCTTCTAGATTTAATTCACAGACAGACAGAATCGATAGTCTATGCATGACCTGCTGGCTTTTATCGTATCCAAAAGAGGAGAAGTGAATACTGGGCTGCATTGTTTAATTTCAAATAGACTCGAGGCTGGAGGGCCCTCCCTCGTGCAGAACGTCGCACAAAACAGACTCATAGAAGGATGACTTATGATGGTCATTAAACCCTACTATGGAAAAAAGCATCCGGCTATCGCTGTAGCTGAGCTGAATAAAAAGCAGAAAAAAACGTGAAGACAATAACACACCACACGTTGCGATTGTTCGTTTTTTTTTTTTTTCACTTTAATACTCCAGGTAATAATTAACTTTATGCATAATTACGTAGGCTACTCTTATTGACAAATAATTTAGTAGCCTTATAACCTATACTTTCCTGCCTTAAGGGGGGTTCTTCTGTGATAAAAAGGGGAAAAGGTGCTTCATGTAGGATCTTTATAAACCGATTATAATTGTCTTTTAGGAAAATATTGAACAAAAATATAGTAACCCCCGTGCTGCGGCTAACCTTACTTCCCTTCGTATCATCAGTCACCTTTCTCCGTTACTATCAGTCGTGACTGACGAATTGCACAAGCCCAATCACCCTTCTATGTAAACTAAACAAGCCAATGACAGTTGCCGTGCGTGTTTTGCCACGCGCACCCCGCCCCGCAGCACGGGTATGAAAGGAGAGCGCGTGCAAACGCACATAAGCTTTTCGCTTCGGAGCCGAGCCTTCTAAAGCAAGACGAATCTCCGCGAGTGTTTGGCAACAGCTGGCGTTTGGTGTTTAACTTCCGACGGGGGCGTATCAGCGGGGTTGCCATCCAGGCTGCTGAAACCTCGGCGGGCTGCAGCTTCCATTCAGTGGTCTCGCCGCGACCTCCCCTGGGCACTTCAACGCTCTCTCTAAAAGAGTGTTTCCTTCAAAAAGAGCAATTTCTAAAAGAGCTTCACGAGCGACGGGCGTCTTTTTAAAAATTGTTTTCCCGCTCGTGCGTTTCTGGATGTGGTTGTTTCCTGGCTTCATCTGATGGTCATGATTGCTGTGTCTCGTGCCTGGGCTTACAGCTTGCTGAAGCAGCGCTCATGGATGAGTTGTGTTCTCAGTGTGGGAACATGACCATCGCGACGTTGCGGGTTCACATCTTTTTCGGAACACAGGCAGATGACAGGATGTCGATCGCTGCATCGGAGGGCGAGCTAGGCTTTGGAGATGAGGATTCGGCTGCGCTGCCTCCTCGGAAGAGTGGCGTTGCCCAAGTCAAATCCAGAGCTGACTGCTATGCTTTCCCAGGCCGCCGAGAGTGTCGGGCTGCACTGGAGGCCTCCGTCTTCTCCTGAACGCTCGAGGCTGGATGATTGGTTTCTGGGGGCGCAGGCCGGGCGTCGGCACCTGCATCCGGTTCCATTCTTCCTGGAAGTGCATTAGGAGGTTACTAAGTCTTGGAAGGCATTTTTTTCTGCCCGAAACAGACTTGGTGCCTACTCTGTCCTCACCACCCTCGACGGGGGGGCTGCCCAAGGGTATGTGGACATCCCCCCCAGTCGAGCGCGCTATTGCTATGCAGCTCTGCCCGCAAAGCGCCGCCGTCTGGAGGGGTAGTCCACGCCTTCCGTCCAAGGCCTGTAAGTTCTCGTCCGCTCTGATGGCTAAGGCTTACAGAGCTGCTGGACAGGCCCTCTTCCCGGTCCCCCGCCCTGCCCGCCATGGGGCCCTCCTGCAAGTCCACCTCCCGGTTGGTCCCTGTGTTCCACTTTTTCGCTGCTCCACTTCGGACGTCGTGGTTTCCACTGTCCCGCTTGTTCGGCACCGGACCCCCACACACACCGCACCCAAGGAGCGGGATCCTGGGGGCCTGGTTACGCTCGCACCAGGGGGCCTGTCTCGCTGGCTCCTGCGGACCATCAGACTCGGCTATGTGATTCAGTTTGCCCGGCGCCCTCCCAAGTTTAGGGGCATTCGGTTCACCTCTGTGCTGGTCACGGATGTTCCTGTCTTGCATGCAGAGATCGCGGTTCTGCTGGTGAAGGACGCGATACAGCCAGTCCCTCCAGCCGAGATGAGGTCAGGCTTTCTACAGTCCTTACTTTATTGTACCCAAGAAAGGCAGTGGGTTACGACCAAACCTGGAACTGCGCGTACTGAACCGGGCCCTTCAAAAGCTCCCGTTACAGGATGTTGACGCAGAAACGCATCTATCAATGCGTCCGTACACCCTTCTCCTTTCTTTCTGATTGGTTCGCCCGATCGCCATCAAGCGACGGCGCTTACTTTCACTGTCCCTGTTCCTCCCTCACACAGACCGTTTCCTTCGGTTTCTTTCTCCGCTTTGCGTTCGAAGGGCGAGCTTATCAGTACAAGGTCCTCCCCTTCGGCTATCCCTGTCGCCTCGTGTCTTCAACAAGGTCCTGGAGGCAGCCCTCGTTCCATTGAGGAAAGCAGGCATTCGCGTTCTCAACTACCCCGACGACTGGCTCATTTTGGCCAGATCTTAGCGCATTGTGCAACACCAGGATACGGTGCTCAGGTCACCTCAGCCGGTTGGGGCTTATCGGTGTCAACTTGGAAAAGAGCCACACTCTCTCCCCCGTTGCAGAGAGGATCTCTTTTCTCCCTCGGCATGGAGCTAGGACTTTCGGTTCACGCTCTCAGCCGGTTCTCTCCGTAAGCGTGCGCGAGTCTATGCTGAAACGCCGGGTCCTTCCAGCGCAAGACGGTCTGGTCCACTGAAACAGTTTCGAGGCTCCTGGGCATATGGCATCCGCCAGCAGAGGGGGCCGCTGTCACAAACCGCTCGGGTTGCTCAATAATGAGCCACTTCAATCATTGCTTCAACGACCGGGGATCCCCGCTATGGGCATGGTCTCGGCACTTACCGGGTTTCTGTCAACCCCGTTCTGCTTCTGTTTCTGCGTCATAAGAGACTTTCAGCCTGTGGTCAGATCTTGCCTTTCTTCGGATGGGGGTGTCCCTAGGGCAAGTGTCCAGGCATATTGTTGTGTCAACAGATGCCCCTGCTAGGGGCTGGGGGGCCATGTGCAATGGGAATGCAGCTGAGGGGCTCTGGTCGTGCCCGACTGCAGTGGCGTATCAACTGCCTCGAGTTGCAAGCAGGCTGGCTCTGCGCCGCTTCAAATCGCTGCTGCACGACAAGCATGTACTGGTCCATACGGACGACACTGCGACCGTTGCGTACATCAACTACCAGGGTGGTCTATGCTCCCGTCGCATGTCGCAACTTGCCCTCCATCTCCTCCTCTGGAGTCAGAAGCATCTGAGGTCGCTTCGCGCCGTTCACATCCCAGGCGAGCTCAATCGTTCAGCCGACGAACTCTCACGTCAGCCCGCCCTTCCGGGAGAATGGTTGGGAAAACGCCCTTGGAGAGTTAGTGGGTGGGGGGATGGGACGCTCAGGTAGACCTGTTTGCCTCCCTGGACATGTCCCATTGCCAGTTGTTTTTCTCCCTGGCCGATGGGACCCTCGGCATGGACGCATTGGCGTGCAGCTGGCCTCGGGGCCTACTCAAATATGCGTTTCCCCCAGTGAGCCTCCTCGCACAGACACTGTGCAAGGTCAGGGAGGACGATGAGCAGGTCCTCTTGGTAGCGCCATACTGGCCCAGTCGGACTTGGTTCCCCGAACTAATGCTCCTCGCGACAGCCCCTCCTTGGCAAATTCCTCTGAGGAGGGATCTCCTTTCTCAGAGAGGGGGCACCCTCTGGCAACCGCCACCCGCGTCCATACTTGTGGAATCTCCACTTATGGTCCCTGGACAGGAGGTTCTAGGTGGGCTACCTCCAGCTGTAGTAAACACTATCACTTCAGCCAGGGCCCCGTCTACTAGACACGCTTACAGGCTGAAGTGGAACCTGTTCGTCGGTTGGTGCTCTTCCCGCCGGGAAGACCCCCGTAGATGCCCGATCGGAGTCGTGCTTTCTTTCCTGCAGGATGGGTTGGAGCGAAGGCTGTCTCCCTCCACCCTTAAAGTGTATGTTGCCGCCATTGCCCGGCATCACGAGGCAGTAGACGGTAAGTCTTTGGGGAAGCACGACTTGGTCATCAGGTTTCTCAGAGGGGCAAGGAGGTTAAATCCTCAGCGCCCTCACCTGTTACCATCTTGGGATCTCCCCTCGGTCCTGACGGCTTTGAAGGAGGAGCCCTTTGAGCCTCTGCGGTCAGTAGAGCTTAAGTTTCTGTCGTTGAAGACAGTGCTCCTCACCGCATTGGCCTCGGTCAAGAGGGTAGGGGACCTGCAGGCATTTTCGGTCGACGATTCGTGCCTAGAATTCGGAACGGGTAACTCTCACGTTGTCCTGAGACCCCGGCCTGGATATGTGCCCAAAGTTCCCACCATGCCTTTTAGGGATCAGGTGGTTAACTTGCAAGTGCTGCCCCGTGAGGAGGCAAACCCAGCCATCGCTCTGCTCTGTCCCATTCACGCTCTGCGCATTTACGTGGACCGTACGCGGAGCTTCAGGACCTCAGACCAGCTCTTTGTCTGCTTCGGAGGACAGCAGAAGGGAAAGGCTGTCTCCAAACAAAGACTTGCCCACTGGTTAGTGGAGGCTATAGTCTTAGCTTACCAGGCCCAATGGTTACCGTGCCCCCTCGGAGTGAGAGCTCACTCTACGAGAGGAGTGGCATCTTCTTGGGCATTGGCGCGGGGTGCCTCGATAGCAGACATCTGTAGAGCTGCCGGCTGGGTGACGCCTAACACGTTTGCTAGATTCTATAATCTCTGTGTAGAGCCTGTGTCCTCTCGTGTACTCACCTCAGGTGGGCAGTAACACTGGACCCGCTCGGTGTCAATCACGCTTGCTTCGCCATTCCCCTCTAAAGACCGGATACGTGCGCTTTTCTGCTTCTCAGTTCAGTTCCCCATGGCGAACCCTGTTGGAGTTCCTCCCGCACCCTCGGCGGTCAGGCGTGGCGGAGCGCCAGACGCCAGGTTCAGCACTCGTGTGCATGCCCAAGGTCAGCCCTTGTGCTGGGCTAGGTGCCCGTGTGTAGTGATTCCCCCTTCGGGTGATCCCACATGTGTACTCTTCCACGGTACGGCTCCCCTCACGGTAAGCCGTGTTTTTCCCTGGCAGTCGTTCTCTGTCATCTCTGTTGTGTAGTCGTCTCACCCCAGGCGTGTTGAGTCTACCGCAGAGACTTCCATATGTAGCACTGCCCTGGGCCAGTCCATGTGTGTATTCCACATGATACCTCCCATGCGCAGGATGTGGCTTCCGTAGCGTCCCAACTGGGTACGCTTTCCCAGTGTTATCCAATGTACCACTGTATGGAACAGCAGTGCGGACACCTCTGCCTAGCCGCTGTCCTATCTTCTGACCCAGCTGGTGTGGGGGACTTGCCGGCTTCCGCAGGGCACTGGAGGGGGTCAGCAATAGTGGCGTTTTTCATACAGATCCCAATTCGTCAGTCACGACTGACGTAAAGTTGAACGTGACTGACTGAAAGGGAATGTCTCGGTTACTTGTGTAACCCTCGTTCCCTGAAGGAGGGAACGGAGACGTTACGTTCCGTCGCCACAGTTGCTGTACCACCACTGTACGGCCTGGCCGCGTAGTCTCGGCTCCTCAGTGAAAAACTGATGTGCGTTTGCACGCACGTCCATGTCCTTATACCCCCCCCCCGCTGCGGGGCGGGGTGGCGCAATGGCAGAAACATACACCCAACCCAACTGTCATTGGTTATATAAAAGTTAGTTTACACTCACGTCGTATTGGCTCTATCGGCCTGACTGACGTAACGTCTCCATTCCCTCCTTCAGGGAACGAGGGTTACACAAGTAACCGAGACCGCTCCGCTGAGAACTGCACTTACTGGCAGCCGCGGACGTTATGAAGGCATCCTGGTAGTGCGCTACATTAAAGGTGTCTGAAGGTGAGGGATAATCCCTGATGAGATCGTCAGGTGAAAGGTCATCATCATGTAGATAATTTTATTTATGACTAAATTATTATTCATTCATTTTACTAATAGTTAGATTGGGCAGGCCTTCATAAAATGGCGTTTAATTACAAAAAAAAAATGCCTTGACAAGAGGGCACTTTGGGCATCAAGGGGAAAAGGGGCAGGTGCTCAAGCACCCATCGCACCCCCCTCTGCATGTGCCTGGTGAAGATGTTGATGCATTGTGAGAAAACATACAGTGGGGTACAAAAGTCTGAGAACACTTGTATTTTGCACGTTTTGGTAATTTAACACGCTTTAATTACAAATGACTGTCTGTTATCAGCAAACAGTCTAAACTGAGTTGAATTTCAGAATTTCGTAAACTTTATTTGTACTTATTTGCTTCATTGACAAAAAAAACCCCTGATGATCATGTCTTCTAGCATGATTTGAGATGATCCAAAGAGCATTTTGAGCTTCACTGTAAATATAAAAAATCTGACCATTCTGTAACCGAGTCCCTATCACATACTTACTGACAGTGGCCTGGGGGGGGGGGGGGGAGAAAAATCTCTTGTGAATTTTACATCATAATTTTTCTTTTGCATTTATAAAAACTCCAAACCTGTTATTTTAGAGGTATAAATGTATTTTTGGACCACACTGTATGCTGTGTGAATAACAGGGGCATCAGGTTAAAATCACGAGAGGCAATGCTAATCAGTTTTATCATTTGTTTTTAGAATGGATCAGTTATATGCTATATTGCATCTGTGCTATTATTGTGATGGTGTTTTTTTTTCATTGCTTTCATGGATTCTCCACGAGATGCAGGCAAAACTGTAAAACAGGTCATATATTATTATAATAATCACAATGACTAACTTCCTTTTTAACACAGAAAATTGTAACTGCTCTTTTGAACAGGCGAAGTCACACTGGAGGTGCGCAACACTTCTAATCCAGACAGCGGACCAGAAAACATAAAAGCAAGTACAGTACACTCTTAAAAATAAAGGTGCTTCACGATGCCATAGAAGAACCTTTTTGTATAAATGGTTCCATAAAGAACCTTTAACATCTGAAGAACCTTTCTGTTTCACAAAAGGTTATTTGTGGCGAAAGAAGGTTTTTGAGATTATAAAAAGGTAATAAAGAGATGGTTCTTTAAAGAACCTATGACTGAATGGTTCTTTGTGGAACTAAAAATGGTTCTTCTATGGCATCGCTTGAAGAACCTTTTGAAGCACCTTTATTTTTAAGAGTGTAGAGTAATAGCAAAAAGAGAGCTTTATCTTCAAAGATACTCATATGAGCAAGATTCTGTAGAATTGAGCGGTTCTCTTGTGTTTAGGATGAGCACCACTCATCGTCAGCAGTACAAGAAAACACCAGTGTCAGGATGAGCTCTCTCTACCAGAGCCTGATCTTCTCCGCTACTGAGAGACAGTCAGTCTATGAGAGCCTTTATCAAGGGGGGACTCAATTTCCAGACATTTAGGAGAATTTTGAGTGATGGTATAATCACTGTAATGCACAGACTGGCAAACTTAACATAAAGAGTCTTTACCTACTATGTACTTACATTTATGCACTTATTGTGCACTTACATGTTTTTAAATTGTACTTATATTTAAAAATACTCTCCTGTAAATGCATGTAATTTCTGTATAATCACACTGCTGAACCCTATCCTACAAATTAACCCACACTTAAGCCTAACCAAACTACCAAACCTGTCCCTAACCTTAACTGTGTGCCACCTCAAAGTGATATGTAATACAACATGAATATAATAAGTACATTGTTCCAAGTAATTGATTATTTTTGACACAAGTACATAGTACTTAAAGGCAACTAATATGAAGTTGGACCCACAGACTCATATGGATTTAACTTTTCTAAAATGCAGCAACAGCACCCTCACAAAAGATATCAATGTTCAACAAATAAAAAGTATTAATGTCAAAATAAACTGAAAAAAAATGTCGCTTCCTGTGTGTGTTTAAAGTCATTTTACATTTTACTGCTATTTGACTATGGCTCATCCAATCAAAGTTTAGATTTATAGCTAAAATGTGCCGATGGACATCTTTGACTACTGACCAATTTTAATGCATTATTTATTGCATTATATGTTATCTAAAAAAATGTATTAAATACTAAATTAAAGTGTTAATTTGACAGCCTAGTTATAACCCAAACATTAATTTTCCAATGACTTGAGAAAACTATGCTATATGGATAGTTGACAAATAACACGTCCAGAATTTTTTTTTTCTTTTTCCACATCAAGAAAGTGTATAGTTAACATTTTGTTTTGCATAATTTATCTCAATGAATAATTCTCTCCATTAAGTTCAAAAACAGTAGGCATAATAAACAAATACAATAATGGTTTTGATACTGATTGACTTCATCTCTCAGCTACATTCTGCTTTCATCCTTATTTGTTCTATGTAATATAGTCAACTTGAAATAATAAACATACAATGAACACATGAAAAAAAAATGTTTTCTAATAATTTTACTGTAAAAGTAATGCTGTAATCTGTCCAATTTACACCTAACTGAACATGCCGAATTAAAGTGACAAAACACAGACAGTTCAAAGACAGTGTTGTTCTGATGAGCATTACCTGAGCGGTGATAGCGGGCCGTACTGTGACGACAATCAGCCAAGATGCTGGGTCTCGAGAAACGCCGACGCGCTTCTAAAGAGAGCGTAACCATCATGCTCCCCATAATAGACTGCTACAGAAACCACACCAGATTCGTTACAAACGTGAACCACAATGATCATGAACCAGATTTTCTCCAAGAAAGCAGATGACTACCTCGGTGTGTGTGTATATGAGTGTGTGTCAAAAAGCACATTGGGCAGTCTGTTTGGTGACTATAGGTCAAACATTCAGATACAGATACATGTGAGGGAGAAAGACACTTCAAAGATCCAGCGCTACTGTGACCTTTCACTTAAAACACACTCTCTCTCCTGTGGCCTATATTTGAAAGTTTTTTCCTCACAGAGGTGAACATATTAATATGAGTATATGAATAAAACAGATGTGCTTCAAGACCCCTGTGTCGAGCACAGACCAAAGCATCTTTAAAGGGGTCCTATTTTGCTTTTTCACTTTTTCAACTTTAGTTAGTCTGTAATGTTGCTGTTTGAGCATAAAAAAGATCTGCAAAGTTACAAAGCTCAAATTCCAATTCAAAAGGAGATATTTTATTCAACAGAAATCACTTTTCAAAACTACAACGAACGACTCGTTTGGACTACAACACATATTTTCTGGGATTTGTGATATCACAAATATTGACGAATGGGACGAGACCTGGTTGAGCTGCACTAGAGAAGGCAACGAGTGTTATCACTATGTCGGAGACACGCTAGCTTTCCCAAAGCAGACGAACTTAGAGTGATTACAATCATCTGGGTTTAAAATCACGCTCAAATTGATTTGATTTTGACGCAATATTTACACTGAAGCTGGTAGCAGACAGCTATGGTAAGGGGCATGACATTTCCCGACCAGGCGCCGAGTGGAGCCAATCACAACACACACTGGCCCAGCTAACCAATCACAGCACATTTCGTATTTCAGAAGGCGGGCCTTCATTTGATACAGGAACTATTTGAGCCGTTCATGCCAGACTGGGGAGAGAGGTGTTGTAATAATGTAAAATATGTGAAAAATAATGTGTTTTTTTTTTTTTTTTTTTTTCCTCATTTTTTTTTTTTTTCTTTTTTTTTTTTTTTTTGAAAAAACCTAGTATGAGAGCCTGTTCTAGTACACCCCCAAAACAAAATCAAGACTTTGTAAAAGAGCATAATATGACCCCTTTAAAAAAGTGCATATGCTGTTTTTTTAGAGCCAGTTACATAAGTAAGTCTGTACAATTTAGGACCAGGGGCGGACTTACCCATTAGGCAAAGGTAGGCTTACCGCTGGCCCCAAAAGCCAAGGGCCCCCAAAGTCAAGGGCCTCCCTAAATGCTTTCATATAGATCTGCGCATTTAGGAGCCTGACTGGTTGCTGTTTTACGACGGATGTTTATACCATGACAACTGTCCCCGGTCAGTGGCGCCTGCATGTGTATCCGGCGTGTAGCACTAGACATGAGTACCATGAGTTGCTCAGACTCTGAGATCTGACCATTTGCCCTCCCCGCAAACTTCTCAGATCATTTCTTATCAAGGCCATGTGTCCCTTGTTTTTTTCTGTCGTCTGAACCCATGTCGTTAATTATGAATTTATCAGTCTTTTGCATGCCAAAGTCAATTTCTGCATAGAAATATTACGCCAAATAAAAGCAGAAATCGTGCTATACGCACTTTCATGAGATTGGGTTAGCCTACAACAATGCATTTGTTGGCTATTTTACAAATGGAAAACGAATTCATGACAATGTTTACATTAAAGCTACCCGTAAAATGTATAGTGAAAATTACTATAAAAGCGTCTGGAATGCAATAAAGTAATTTTAAAGCTGTTTTTATCATTCTTTCTCTTTAAAGCATTTGCTGCATGGAGTAAACAAAATTAGGCTACTAATATTAAACTTATCATATCATACAAAATTGCGTTGCAGCAAATTCTTTAAATTTTAAGGTATTCAGAGCAGAGCAACATAAAAATCAGAAAAATCAGCTATACAATTATAGGACAAAGCTTTACATATATGCCATTATAATTAGTGTTTTATTTTTTAACTGTACAGAAATATAAAATACACCACAACCGCCAATATATATCGGGCCGTCCATCAATTATATATGAAAAATGACCTCGCCCCATTCCTCCTCCATTGGATGTGCCTTGACACGAGAATGCAGGATTACATAAAGTAAAAAAGTTTATTTTACTTAGGCAGCTATTCTTCGATTTGAATTATTTCGTCTTTTAAAGTAGTCAATTCCCTTAAAAGCTTTCCCCTATATATCTTGACTCATGTCTGAGTTTAGGTTCCATCATTGTGAGCGCCACCTGTTCAAACGACCAGACACGACGGCAGAACGTCGTTCTTTTTCTTTATTTTATAAACAGCACGAAGCGATTTTGTTGATATTCCCGTGAGGCGCATACAAATAAACCACTAGACCCTTACAGTTTAGAAATGATGTATAACTCCTTACCTTTATGAACCAAAAATGACTGCGTATTTTAAGTTGTTTTCACTGTTAGAAAAAAATGCAAGTGATCGCGCCGGCGCCTCCATGTCCTGCAGAGCACTCTTCAGCTTCCACTCTCTGCACAAACGCTTGGATATGCGTCTAATAGCGCACATTTAGGTTAAACATTTAAACTTACATTGTGATATGCTTGAACTGTTTTCTATATAGATTTTATTTTAGGCAAGTCCTGATGATTTGAGAAGGCTAAATTTATCAAACATAGGCTATAGGCACTGTCTCCCGCTGGCCTTTACTTAAAAAAACAAAAAAAAACTTACATTTAACGAACAAAAAAAAATGCTCCAAAAGTTTTTCTAAATTTACTTTATAAAAAAACAAAATGAAATATAATCATGTTTTCCTTTACATACAAAACTGAACTATTTTAATAGTTGAAACAGTAGTATAAGCTTTTTTGGGAAAAGGGGAAATAAGACTGGCTAGGGCCTATATTTGAGACCCGTACAGGGCTTTAATCCACTTCATCCAACGCTGTTTTGTTCTCATCTGTGAGCTTGCTCTTGATATATTTATTTTAGGTGTGTAAATGTATAATTGCCTTTTCATTATTTTTTTCAGTTTTATTTAAATTTGTAGTTAAAACAACTAAAAATAAATGTATTTTAAAGTTTAGAATTAGACATCCTTTGCACACAGGCTTACGCTGAAAACAACAAAAATGGAACCTCAAGGTTGATCTAGAAAAATGTGTGCAAAAGTAGGGCCCCATTCCTACATTTTGCTTGGGGCCCCCAATTCACTAAATCCGCCCACCCGCTTTCAAGACCCGCGGTCTTTTAACACCGCTCGATACTCGCTGGGGCGCTGCCCCATTTATTGTTTGAATTTAATATTTATTTAATCAAGTCCATGAATTCTCAAGTTCTATTTTTATTTCTTCAAATTTAAATATATAATTTCATAGTTTTGTATATTTTAAATATCATTAATTAAATACAGAAAATGTAATAGTATGTTTTTTGAAAGAAGTCTCTTATTGCTAACCAAGGCTGCATTTATTTGGGTAAAAATACAGCATACACAGTAATGCTGTGATGGCTAATACTCCATCCAGGTTTGTATTATTTAATGTACCATTAATATTATCGTTTTATAAAATTTGAATTCAGTCCTTTATTTTCTATTCAGTTTTCTTTTTAATTTTAGTTGGTTAAATAATTTTGTTGTGTGTTTTTTTTAAACTAATATTATTTGTTTGGTTTACCTATTTTGTATTACTGTTTAGGTTTATATTATTTTTTTATTTCCGTTTTAGTTTTAGTTCAGCTAGTTTTGTGTTTTTCCACTATCATTTTCTTATTTTTATCTTCCTACTTTCACCGTAAACTTAGTTCCCACCGCTGTATACATTGTCAGGAAACATTTTTCATTTCTTTCTTTAGTTTACATTTTCCATCTAATATTATATTTATTTATTTATATTTTAATTGTAATTTCAGCTGTTTACAAAAATGAAATAGAACATTTTAACAAAAAGTTTTGATACTTTGTTAACAATAATGATCCTGCTCCAGTCTTCAATGTCACACCATCCCTCAGAAATCATTCTAAAATGCTCATTTCAACAGATTAATTATTTCAACATTTTTGTGGAAACATGTTCGATACACTCTTTCATGATGTTATTATGAAGAGAAAGTTCCAAAAGAACAGCATCATAGCAAATATGTGCCAAACATTTGCACAAAGGTCCCTTTACTTGTCACTCCTCTGATCAATTCATTGCATCTTTGCTGAATAACTTAATTTCTTAATATACAAATAAATAAACATATAAATATATACAAATCTTAATGACCCCAAGCTTTTTAAATTCTTGACGTCAGTAGTGCAGGACTGCTCTGTCCACTGTGAGGCACTAGTGCATCAATGACTCTTGTGATACTTTCATGACAGTCACATATTGTGTCCTGGTTGTTGACCTGGCTGAAGGCCACTGAAACATGAGACAACAGATTGAGTCGATCTGACTATTTAAGGGACATATAAATGCTTAGTTAGCAAGACTTATGATCATATTATGTTGCTTAACCTGAACTTCCCCTGCTGACGCCGCAATTTCTTTTCCTGTCGCCAGAAAAAAAAAAAAACAAGCATGTCAAGAGAATATATCAAACAGATATTGATAGATATATTGAAAATCAATTTGATTTAACAGCACTATAAAATCAAGCAGCTTCTTTCTGAGATTGTCCAAGACTCTATTTTGGAGGATTACACTGTGAACCGTTGAAACCAGACTATTTTTATGCAAACATCTAAAGCCTTTAAAAAATCCTTTCAAAAGCTATTTTATTTTTGTTTATCCGATTTCCAATCAAATAATCTTCATATTTTGAGGCTCATGATTTAGACCTGTGCAGAGCTCAAGGACACCAATGTGGAAGATTTATAAAATGTGGCTAATATTTTCTGCTGAAGGGGTTTTCTGCTATTTTTTGAAGGTTAAGGTCTATAATAATTAGGCCCAAATAGCATTCAGCTCCATTGTAACACATTTTGCCTTGTTTGAATCCATTCCACAGTGTTTCAACCCAAAATCAGAGCAGAAATGGCTAGATTCTGTCAGGGCCTGGAAATGATTAATTCCCTCCTGACCCCAGAGTTCACATCTCTATATGAACGTGCAAATGGAACTGAAATAAACTCGGTCTCTCTGTCTCGATCTGTGATGTAATTCAGCACACACAGTGAAGAACATGGCGTTTTGGAGCTTGACAGTCATGGTCGCCATCCGTTTTCATTGGAAAAGAGTATTGTGAACATGCCCTAAAGTCTCAGTGGTACCAAAGGAAAAGACAGGACAAACTGAACATCTGTCCTTTGACCAGCAGTGACACAGAACAATGTCTTGGTACTTGGTGAAAGTTAAAGGGCTCCTGTTACACACACAAACATAGTCACAGTGACAGCGTAACACTGCAACAACACAGCATAACTGCCAGAGACTGTTTTACACTGAAGCAGTGTCCTGCAGAAGAACGGATCTGCGCAATCACACCATCAGCAAATAAAAACATCACAGAGGGCAATTATCGACTTGCCTGTCCATAAATAATGCCTTCATTTCTGAATTACTTATATTTACTATTTTAACTGTAAAAACTGTTTAAAAATCCAGTGTTGTTTTCAGAAAATATATTTTGAATGACGTTTTTCAGCATAATTGAATATAAAACTATGCAAATGTATGCATTTAGAATGTATCCATAAAAAAGGAATTTAACAGTTATAAAACTACTAAATACTATTTGCCAATAGCGTACAAAAAAAAAAATCTGCTTCTCAAGTAAATGTATCTTTTTTTTTGAAAGGAAGTTTAGACATTTTTTTTACCGGGATAAAAGACAGAAATGCATTGTCTCAATTCTGTTATGAACTATTTTATATTGGTTGTTTTATCTCCCAAAGAACATTACACTTCCCTTGTGCAGAGACTTCATAAAGTGCAGTATAAGAGAATGAGGAGTTCAATAAGTTGAAAAGAATGGAGAGAGACAGAGCAAAGAAGTAAAGCACAGTAAGTACCTCGGGCAAATGAGCCGGTGATCAAGCCGAAAAAGCAGCTCAGCATACTGGCCAACTCCTTCTGACACTCATTCTTACAGTCCTTCACAGCATCCATGTCTTCAGTAATGTCTCTCGAATGTCTCAACTGCTGACCGAACAGTCTCTGTTAAACTACTGTAACTCATACAATTAAAAAGTCCATTAAACCATCACCAGCAGACAGACTAATCTCTAAAAACTTCACTTCAAAAACACTCTGACTCTTACTTTGTCCTCAAACTTCCTCCTCAGTTAGGAGAGAGTTTCAAGATCACACAGAGTTTAGTCAGTTAAGATCAAGTTCATGACTGAATATTTATGAATATTCAGATGAAGAGTTTTCTTTAGGCTGCTGTGATTGTCAAATTAGTTTTTATCCATTTCTTTTTCAAAGAATAGACAAAACCATACCGCCATCCTGAGATCCAGAGCTGGAGGGTTTTGCTGCTCGGTGCAGAAAAGTCTCAATGTGACCCAATGTAGAACACACTGCTGATTTGTTATCTGGATAACATTACACCTCCCAATCCAGACGTGGACAGTAATCCAAACCAAACAGCTAGTGAGGTCCTCAGAATCCTGACAGAGTTTGCTGTATATATCTGAACATATCCTGACTGCTTAGGATTAAAGATCATGACACAGGATCCCCCCCACCAATAGACAATGATCTGAGAGAGAGAGAGAGAGAGAGAGAGAGAGAGAGAAATGCTCAAATTTCACAGGATGTAATACAGTATGCTGCACAGTCACAAGACATCAAATAATCTCTTAATTAATAGGAATAGTTCCCCCAAAAATGTACATTTGCTGAATGTTTACTCACCCTCAGGCCATCCAAGATATACAGGTGCATCTCAATAAATTAGAATGTCGTGGAAAAGTTCATTTATTTCAGTAATTCAACTCAAATTTTGAAACTTGTGTATTAAATAAATTAAATGCACACAACCTGAAGTAGTTTAAGTCTTTGGTTCTTTTATTGTGATGATTTTGGCTCACATTTAACAAAAACCCCACCAATTCACTATCTCAACAAATTAGAATATGGTGACATGCCAATCAGCTAATCAACTCAAATCACCTGCAAAGGTTTCCTGAGCCTTCAAAATGGTCTCTGTTTTGGTTCACTACACAATCATGGGGAAGACTGCTGATCTGACAGTTGTCCAGAAGACAATCATTGACACCCTTCACAAGGAGGGTAAGCCATAAACATTCATTACCAAAGAAGCTGGCTGTTAACAGAGTGCTGTATCCAAGCATGTTAACAGAAAGTTGAGTGGAAGAAAAAGATGCACAACCAAACAAGAGAACCGCAGCCTTATGAGGATTAAGCAAAATCGATTCAATAATTTAAGTGAACTTCACAATGAATGGACTGAGGCTGGGGTCAATGCATCAAGAGCAACCACACACAGACGTATCAAGGAATTTGGCTACAGTTGTCATATTCCTCGTGTTAAGCCACTCCTGAACCACAGACAACGTCAGAAGCGTTTTACATGGGCTAAGGAGAAGAAGAACTGGACAGTTGCCCAGTGGTCCAAAGTCCTTTTCAGATGAGAGCAAGTTTTGTAAATCATTTGGAAACCAAGGTCCTAGAGTATGGAGGAAGGGTGAAGCTCATAGCCCAAGTTGCTTGAAGTCCAGTGTTAAGTTTCACAGTCTGTGATGATTTGGGGTGCAATGTCATCTGTGGTGTTGATCCATTGTGTTGTTTGAAAACCAACGTCACTGCAACCGTTTAACAAGAAATTTTGGAGCACTTCATTCTTCCTTCTCCTGACCAGCTTTTTGAAGATGCTGATATCATTTTCCAGCAGGATTTGGCACCTTGCCCACACTGCCAAAAGCACCAAAAGTTGGTTAAATGACACATGGTGATGGTGTGCTTGACTGGCCAGCAAACTCACCAGACCTATAGTATTGTCAAGAGGAAAATGAGAAACAAAAGACTAAAAAATGCAGATGAGCTGAAGGACACTGTCAAAGAAACCTTGGCTTCCATACCACCTCAGCAGTGCCAAAAAATGATCACCTCCATGCCACGCCGAACTAAGGCAGTAATTAAAGCAAAAGGAGCTACAACAAGTATTGAGTACATGTACAGTAAATTAACATACTTTCCAGAAGGCAAACAATTCACTAAAAAAATTGTTTCTTGGTCTTATGAAGTATTCCGAATTGTTGAGGCTAGTTGAATTGGTAGGTTTTTGTAAATGTGAGGCCAAATATCACAACTAAAAGAATCAGATCAGAATCAGAAGAGCTGATTACCAAGTATGTTTACAACACACCGGAATTGACTTGACGGAAGGAGCTTCCAAGTGTAGAAGAAAGTACAACGTAGTGAAGAAATACATGATAGTGCAGACATACATTGGAATAACACAGTAGGATTGTAATATAACACTAATATAATAAAAAAAGAAAATTTAATAATGTACTATATACAGAAAAAATTTAATTGTTTAGATAAATATACAGATATGTTATTAGTGTGCAGATATGTTATTTAAAAAGTGTGCAGTTTAATATAAATATAACTATGTTAGTTGTGATGGACTATGTATAATTATGAAAGATTAATTGTCCAGGCTGAATATAGCCTGTGGGGAAAAAAACTGTTCTTGTGCCTGGCTGTTCTGGTGGTCAGTGATCTGTAGCGCCGACCAGAAAGCAACAGTTCGAAGAGAGAGTGGGCTAGGTGTGAGGGGTCCAAGGTGATTTTTTTTTTTAGCCCTTTTCCGCAATCTGAGACATGTAAACGAAAAATTGGAGGCTGGGCGACTGGCGCACCGCACCCGCGCCGCCACCCAATATCCTATAAGCAGTCCTGACTGTCCGTTGTAGTCTATTGATGTCTGATTTGGTTGCTGAACCAAACCCGACAGTTATGGATGAACACAGGACAGACTCAATGATGGCAAAGTAAAACTGTTTTAGCAGCTCCTGTGGCAGATTGAACTTCCTGCCACAGGACTAAGAACCCAAAGCCTTTAAACTACTTCAGTCTGTGTGCATTGAATTTTTTTAATACACGAGTTTTACAATTTGAGTTGAAACAAATGAAAATACTGAAATAAATGAACTTTTCCACGACATTTCTAATTTATTGAGATGCACCTGTAGATGAGTTTGTTTCTTAATCAGATTTGGATAAATGTAGCATTACATCACTTGCTCATCAATAGATCCTCTGCAGTGAATGGCTGCCGTCAGAATGAGAGTCCAAACAGCTGATAAAAAACATCACCTAGGTATAGACCCAGAAGTAGTAATCACACCAAGGTGCTTGATCTGTGCATATTTCTCTCTTGATTCAGACGAAAGCAATATCATGGATATAGTCCATAAAACATCTTAGTGATGGATTTGTCTCTTACAAAAATGCAGATTTTCACTTTACAAGATGTTTAATTATTGAGATGTTTTTGTCAGCTGTTTGGACTCATTGAAGGCACTATTCACTGTAGAGGATCCACTGGTGAGCATGTGATGTAATGCTACATTTCTCAAAATCTGTTCTGATGAAGAAACAAATTCTACCTGGATGGCCTCCAAGTGAGTAATTTTTTTTATGTGAACTATTCCGTTAATAAGGACGATACAGAAAGAACCGCTGAGGCCTCTATATATGTTGTATAAATGCTAATTCATGACATAATATTGACAATATAAAGTTTTAAAATAGATTTAAAGCTTAACAAACTTGAATCTTGCTTTAATACTTTAACTTTTTTCCTTTATTCCTTTCACTTGCTTTAATATTTTGCTATTTAATGTTCTGATGAATTGGCATTCATACATTTTTAAGTTGTGGTTTAAGCATCAAAATAGTTTTTAGGGTCACTGTAAATATATAGGGCCACTAGCCTGATTCTGAGACACTTCTTATCCTTCGTCTCTTCTTTCATTCTTTCTATAGCCCTCTTTGATTTACCCATTTGCAAACCAATCTCTGATTTCCTGATCCTAGAGTGCCACTTTCTTTTAATGGTGCCACAAACTGTTTCAGTGTCTCTTTCAACGCGCTTATAGGTAATTCTCAGCTCTTTCAGCAATCTTGAGAGTGAAAAACAAATCAATACAGCATGGTTACAAATGCTTATTATGTACACATCACAGCTATTTGGTTGAAAAAACAATTCATTCAAAATTTATAAACATTCATAAAAGCATTGTGTCTCCTAAAATTGTGCGTACATCATGACTGAATGCACTTGTTTCATACGAGTTAATGTATTAGACCAATTTTCCCCCTATATGACCACTAGATAGCACCAGCTGAGCATTCTGAAGATCATAGTAATATGCAACATTTCGACTCAGGCACTAGAGATGCCTACTTTAATGTGGAAAAATAAAAGACACCCTTGCATTTATATCATTTTCAAGAAAAGCTTTATATGTGATGACTCATCAAGTAGAAATGAATAACAAAACCAGTCATAAGCGTCAATTTATCGAAATTGAGATTTATGCATCATCTGAAAGCTGAATAAATAGGCTTTCCATTGATGCATGGTTTGTTAGGATAGGACAATATTTGGCCGATATACAACTATTTGAAAATCTGGAATCTGAGGGTGCAAAAAAAATAAAAATATTGAGAAAATCGCCTTTAAAGTAGTCCAAATTAAGTTGGCAATGCATATTACTAATCAAAAATCAAGTTTTGATATATTTACGGTAGGAAATTTACAAAATATCATCATGGAACATGATCTTTACTTAATATCCTAATGATTTTTGGCATAAAAGAAAAAGTCGATAATTTTGACCCATACAGTGTTTTTTTGGCTATTGCTACAAATATACCCCAGCGACTTAAGACTGGTTTTGTGGTCCAGGGTCACATATTTTCCTTACACCTTGAATACATGAGAGTGTACATGGTTTTTACAAATATCATTAATTGGTACTTCATAAGTCAAATGATCTGATATTATCTTATGCATGACTGTTTTTGCATAAGGTTTTTCAAATATTTATTAATATATATTGTAAATAATAAGTTACGATTATGCCAAACTATAGTAATTAATTGTTAATTATGATATCAGGACATTTTTCAATTTATGTCCCAAAAACATCTAAATACATTTTAATACAGAAATTAAAAACACACTCAACATAAAAGAGGTGCATTAAAGTCATTATATGTAAGACATTATATGTTCACATTAAACAGATCACAGTTATAAACCCCTATTAACAATATCAACTTACAATATTTAAATATACAATATACAGAAACTGTATACATGCAAACCCTACTCTCACTCATAAAAATCAGCTCTAGATTATTGTAGCCATCATGAAATGTACTGTAGCACATTCTAACCTGAACTGACAATATTACTGTAGAAGCTAAACAACTGTTCTGCATTCAAAGCTGACAGTGCTAATAAAAGCAGAAGTTTGGACAAGCAGTACTTTCTAGAAGGTTGACTTTAACATCTGTTTTG
This sequence comes from Sinocyclocheilus anophthalmus, assembly GCA_018155175.1. NCBI lineage: Eukaryota > Metazoa > Chordata > Actinopteri > Cypriniformes > Cyprinidae > Sinocyclocheilus > Sinocyclocheilus anophthalmus. The sequence goes on along the minus strand of JADLZN010005037.1, from coordinate 39,548 downwards.
ATACAATCTCATTAATGACCCACAGAGGGCTAGCTTACGTGAAGAGAGTGGCAACACAGATCGATCAAAACCGAATTTACCTGAATCCATTCCGCCATGATCAACAGAAACTTCTGCTGAGGTCTATTTGATCAATGTCACCCTCTCGAGGTCAGGACCCAGCATCTATTGTTACAAGCTGCTCGGGGACACATTTACTAATGGATATGCTGTGATTTAGAAGGTAGAGGATGTTATGTACAGTATGTAGATTGCATGTCTTTGCATGCATTCTCTGCTGGTGACCAAAAAAAAGCACCATAGAAAGGTCATTAAAGCCTTTCATTAAAGTGGTTAATTTGACTCACAAGTCTTCTGAAACTTTGCGTGAGGAACAGACTGAAAATCTTTACATCAGGCCTAGCTCTCCTCAGCGTGTTTATAAGAGTTCATGAGAGAAGTAATGATTCGTAAACAAATGTTTCTTTTGAGTTGGATCTTTTATCTGATTATAAAATTTATAAAAAATTAGTGTTTACTATTGTCATTTTGCATTATTGACACTATTTTCCTAATTAATGCTGTTCAGTTGCTTTGTCACAATCTGTATTGTTAAAAGCGCTATATAAATAAAGGTGACTTGACTTGACTTGACTTGACTGATTCGGTTAACACAACCAGTCTGGGCTGCATTTCCTAGAGGCACTGTAAACTTCAATATTCCTCCTAGAGCAGGGGTAGGCAAGGTCGGTCCTAGAGAGCAGCAGTCCTGCAGAGTTCAGCTCCAACCTTAATCAAACACAACTGAACCAGCTAATCAAGCTCTTACAGGTTACTAAGGCTCATAGGCAGGTGAGTTTTTATTAGGGTTGGAGCTGAACTCTGCAGGACTGCGGCTCTCTAGGACCAAACTTGCCTACCCCTGTCCTAGACCATTGGTGTCATTGGTTTCTATGATATTTTTGGGCTTGCAAAGCTTTTAGGAAATGCAGCACTGAATTATTTGTTCACAAATCAGACTGATATGGTTCTTGAGTTCACAGTTGTGACAGTCCTCGAGTTATTAGCTCACTGGAAGGGACAATTTCAAAGAGAATAACAGAGAAATGTTGGTTTGTTCATCACAGAAAGCTATCATATGACTTCTAGCGAAAGAGTTGTATAAACCACTTTAAGCTTTTGTCCCAAACTTATTGTACACAGTGCGAGCAAAACACTTTTCTCAGATGACGGTCTTATATCTTAGCCATAAACATTTCTCTTCCCATTTGCATCTAAATGGATGACATTTCCGGGTTTTTTTGCAGGTGAAGCAATGCTATCAGATGCTTGGTCCTGCCATTTAATAACTGGCCGGTTAGGATTTCAAAAATGAGTTGTTTGCATAAATGTTGATGGACTTTTGCATGCTAGCTTGATTTATAATATTTTAGCTATGTATGTACCACACAAGCACACAAACTGCATAAGTATCAAGGATGTAATAGTGAACTTTTACTAGTGAATAGTGTAATTTTTGCTCAGCCAGAGGAGTGCAATTACGAACGTACTTTGTCTGATGTCATCTTCATGTTAACATTGTGTCTGACAGTTTTCGATTTTGTTGGACACTGGGAATGCTTCAGTCATCCTTCACTGCAACTGCATTAAAAAGAGCACGCAGTACAAAAGTTCAAAACTGTGAAAACGCTTCACATCATCTAGTAAGTAAAAGGATGTGGATTGTGCAAATGTTTGTTAAAATATGCTATCACTTTAATACCACTTTAAAAGCCAGCATTTCACTTGCATTTCCTCTACTAAACATCTGACTGCAATTTGATTTATGTTCCCTTTTTCGGACAGCATGTGTGCAGTGTGTCATATTTCTCCATTAACCACATCTCAAGCCAAAACTCATTTCAAAAAGCTCAGCAGGTGATAAACACCCCTTTCAAGCCATTTCAGCATCAGCCTGAATGTAAACCAAACATAAACTATAAAATCATGAAATAAAACAGCAACCGCATATAAATGGCACCATAATCACAATTCCAACCGTTAAACGTCCAGATGAGCAGGAGAACCCATTACAGACATTTGTCATTATGAGCAAGACATACAGTCCCAGGCTGCTCTGAGGGAACTGGACTGTCATATATGCAGACATTTTTCATCAGCGGGCCTTCCTAAAACCTAATTTCCTCTTGTGCCCTTTCCGCCATTCCTCTGTCTCACCTTGCTCTTTGGGTCCGGTGCTGGCGATGATCCATTTGACCAGGCAGCACCTCATGAGGGCTTTCCGTGTGAATCGAGGCCTCTGCCATTTGCCGCTCTCCTTCTGTCGGCCTGTGCCAGGCTCCACCCCATTGGCATCACCCAGCAGACTGCCATCCACCAACTTGCCATCCTCCTGGGAGAGAGAAACAGACAATGACAGAGAGCTTATTTCTTCTCACTCAGTTAATACAGTCTGTGCTTGAGTTAAATCAAATTAAAAAATCAAACGGCAGAACGTGTCTATATCTAATATTACAATGTCATCTTTGACTAAGTGTTGGAAGTACTTCAGAGAAGGCACATAATTGTTCTCAGGGGGTCTGTAAACAGAACTAGATTTTCATTTTCTAAAGATAATACCAGTGCTTGCAAGGCAGCAAAAGAATAGCTTTGCCATATATAGGCAATATTTTAAACCACTTTGTGGGGAGTAGATGGTTAAACAGATGCAAAAAGGCAAACACAGCTATTCACTATATGCAAACAGACGTAAGAAAGCTGACCAATCGGTATTCAGAATGCAAATATTATGACGATATCACCAACCAGAATGATTAAATGTTTAGTTCACCCCAGAATGAAAATTCTGTCATTATTTGCTCACACTCATTGCGTTCCACAACTGTATGAGTTTCTTTCTTCTGTTGAACATAAAAGAAGATATTTTGAAGAATGTTGGTAACCAAACTGTTTTGGTGACAGAATTTAAATTTTTGGATGATATATCCCTTTAAACATCAAGACCTACCTAACCTAAAACACAATATACTGTATATTTATCTTCAGGAGGTTTTCATGTTTTTGCAAAGGAGATGAGAATAAATGATGTTTATCAGACTATGAATCTAAAATTAGCTTTTGTAGTCCTCGGGTTGTTTATTTGGGGGGGAAAAGCAACATACGTCACACAGAATAATAAACTATCATGAGACATGTTGCACATATGGAAAACACAAAGATTTCAAATCAGCCTCCGAATCTAAAATTCCATAACCATATGAAAAATATCACACAGATTCCTGTGCCCTGCCATCAGCCACTTTGACATCATAACTGCACACTGGCAGATTATGACATAATCAGAAATTATGTCATAAAATGATCTGTCATTAGAGATGATATCAGTCTTTCTTAGAATCCTGTCATTGTCACATCATAAGAGTTATTATTATAAATTCAACATGAGATATAGAGGCAACATTTTTAATATCTGATTTGAGACTGTAACATTTCAAGCTGGAATAAAATATAACATGATGCTATGAGCTCTGTTTCCTGTAACAATTATAAAACTGTATCATAGCAACCATAATTTCTGCCAAAAATACCTCAGTTATTATTATTACAATAAAACTAGTAACTTGGTATAAGCCACAATCGTCATAATGTTGGACGGCTGATTCCATATAAATTTACCTTTTTTTATGGTTACACTGTCATTTAATTTATGTTTCCTTCTTGCACAGACTTTCGCCATTAATACCAGCTCAAGCCAAGACTCATTCCAACATCTCAACAAGTAATGAAAACAGCTTTATGTCTTGTTTTGAAAGAACTAGCGTTGTTTTCTCTTACGCTGCGGGTGCTGTGTGGAGATGTCTTATTTTGTTATTAAGAGCGATTCATTGCTTTGAGTTTGCACACATAATGCACTGTGGGTGCTGCTCACTCTTATTGATGGTTTGTGCAAAGCTGAGAGGAACAAATGCATTGCTGATTTTTTTGTCATGTTTGGCTACTCAGTTCAGTACTGAATATACAGCATGGGTTTTACAGTACTGTTTTTGGAGAATGGAGCATAATTTTAGGGAAAGAATCTTCATTCTATGGAAAAACCTAAAGTAAGTTTAAGTTTAGTCATTATAGTAATTAATAAAAAATGGTTAGTTCACCCAAAAATGAAAAATAAAATGATTTACTCACCCTCAAGCCAACGTCTCACCCGCAAAGCCCTCTGCATTGCAGGTGATCCCACCCACCTGACACACAGCTTCTTCAGTCTGCTGCCATCGGGGAGGAGACTGCGGAGTCTCCAGGCCAGGACCAGCAGACTGAAGGACAGCTTCATCCATCAGGCTGTCAGGAAGCTGAACTCCCTCCCGACCATGCCCCCCCTCCCCTCTTTTGCCCCACGCACCACTGAACTCTGACCCTCTAACGGACTCTCCCACTCCCCCCTCCCAAATATGCACACACACACTGTCACTTTAATCAGTCTGAATAAGGTCTTTTGCACTACAAATCATTTTTTTGCACTACAATCATTATATCCGCACTGTTGTTTACTTCACTGGTTTGCACTCTATCCTCCATATGCCTTGTGCTTTATATATATATTTTTACATTTTCCCTTATTTGTATATTTGTATAGTTGTATTTTGTATTTTGTATTTAATCTGTATTTATGTGATCTGTATGCACCGGGTCTGAGAGTAAGCAATTTAAAGGAGGTAGGATCTATGTGTGTATGTGCCCCCCCCCCCCCCAGGACAGACGATACATGTGGAAGATTGACAAAAAGCGACTTGACTTGACTTGATTGCACTTGAACCTAGGTGTATATGACTTTCTTCTTCCAAACGAATACAATCAGAGTTATATTAAAAAATGTCCCGGGTTTTCAAGCTCTTTATAATGGCATGTGAGATGGTGTGTCGAGATTTTGGAAGTCAAAAAAGTGATCCAATCCATCATAACCGTGCTCCACTACAGGTGCCGGGGATAGGGCCTTCTGAGTGGGTGTTGGGAGGGGTGTTGTGAATACGAGAAATAATCCTGATCTGAGAGAAGACATATGTAAATGGGACGGGTAGGGGTCGGGTAAAGATTTAGGATGTGTCGTGACGAGCCTGTCGTCGCCCCCCCCCCCACCCCCCCCCATGTTAAGCAACTGGCCGGGGTATCGCAGCGAGAATGCACGCAAGGAGTACGGGCGGAAAGGCGGAAGCACATTGCAGCGGGGGATACGCATTCGCGTCCGGGCCACGAACGTGAAAGTGTGACAAACAGGGAAGTGCAGTGCCACCCCTGTTTCAAACACACTGAACCAGCCTATCAAGGTTATAGGTATAGTTACCAACTTCCAGGCAGATGTGTGAGGCAAGTTGGAGCTTAACTTGACAGGACACTGGCCCTCCAGGATCCAAGTTGTGTTGACACTGATCTTACACATTTGCTGCACACATTATAACTAAGAATAGTGAGACGAAGTGTGGTAAGAATATCTATAATTAAATCCGCCTTTGGGGCAAACATTTACATATTGTTTTAAAGCTACTGAACAAACAGTAACAAACATTTTTTTTTCAAAAGAACTTAATACTTGTATCCGACACGGGACACATTCAATGATCAAACAGGAAGTAATGTCTCTAATTGCCTTCCAAAATTTCTATTTCAAACAAATGCCATTCTTTTCTCTTCATCAAAGAACCCCCCCCACCCCCCCCCCCCCCCCCCACCGCCCCCCCCCCCCCCCCCCCCCCCCACCACACCACCCCCCCCCCACCCACCCACCCCCCCCCCCCCCACCCCCCCCCCCCCCCCCCCCCCCACACCCCCCTCCCCCCCCCCCCCCCCCCAAAAAAAATATCGTTTACTCAAAAAATGTTAGCAGCTGTTTTCAACACCGATAATAACAATAAATGCTTATTGAGCAGCAAATCAGCATATTAGAATGATTTCTGAAGGATCATGTGACACTGAAGACTGGAGTAATGATGCTGAAAATTTCTCATGGCAGAATAGGGACCGGAAGAGCCTGTAATTCGGCTACATAATACTGAACACACTGTTTTATTCCAGGATGACCTTTGCTAGGTGAAGAAAGAGAGCAGATGAGGAGAAATATGAACATTTGAGCAACTGAATGGGAAAATGTGGCATTTCAAAGCTCCCTTGAGTTATTTCAGCCCACAGCAGGATCACCTGTGTTGGAACCAACAAAACCTGGACTGGAGCAGACACATACAGATAAACAAAATGGCAATAATTCGGTGATGGAAGCGGTTCTGGATTATTCCAGCCCAATAGTGACTAACGCAGGTTAAAACAACTGTCACCATCACGCTTTAAAAACCAGGATGGGTCTTTTTTACTAAAGGAAACCCCCGACACGTACTGTACTTCACCTCGTTCCTGCACAGCAGAGCGTCACTCATTCATCTTTCAGCACTCAATTATTCAGACTCTAACTCTATAAAAACCCCATCAATAAAAGATCGGCAGAGAGCAAGAGAGCAGGAAACGGTAGGACAAAAGCCTCTTTTACATGCACAAACAAAAGCATGGCAGGTAGATGTTAGAGAGCCGCCTCGTTCTTCATAAACTCACAAAGAAGCCCGTCATCATCCTGAGAGTGCTTTTATAGAGATAAACACAGACATTGATTTGGCTCTCAGGGAGAGGTTGGTTTAGGCCACGCTGTAAATGCTGAGCAGCATGAACCGGGTCGAAAAACAATCGCTAGAAGCGGAGCTAAATACCAGGTAAGAGAGGGACTGTCAAAGAAAATGACACATCAGTCAGCCGCTGCGGCGAGACGCTGGAAAAGATGGACGTTCAATACTGACAGTGAGCGTAATCGGCTAAATTAAAAATGGAAGAGCCGCTGCTCTCGCCACATAAAGTCTAAGAAGACGGAATTAAAAGTGTCGTTGGGATTAACGACTGGGTTTCTAATAAAAATGGCAAATTAGGTATTAGAACGACTTTGAATTAGGATAAAGAGACACATTTGCATCATATTTGTTCTGCTGAATTAACACATAATACGATTCAGACCTTTCCATCTGGTGAGAAAGCCAATCTAACAGACAGCATGCAAATGTCTCAACTTTCTTAATGATAGTAGTTTACACCCTTAAATATGCTCTTTCTTTTTACTTTGTCATTTGTTGGCAGTTTCGTGCACTAGAGCTGGTTGATATAACCAAAATACCTCAATATCAATATTTTCAGTCTGTTGTTCATATAGTGTATACTCTTAAAAATAAAGGTGCTCACAGCGATAGCCATGTTAGAAGACTTTTTGGCTAACGATCGGTTCCATAAGAACCAGTGATAAATCTGAATAACCTTTCTGATTTGACAAAAAAGGGTTATTGTGGTGGCCCGAAAGAGGTTCTCAGATTATAAAAAGGTAGAAAGAGATGGTTCGTAAAGACCTTTGACTGAATGGTTCTTTGTGGAACCAAAAAGGATTCTTTTATGGCATCGCTTGAAGAACCTTTTGAAGCACCTTTATTTTTAAGAGTGTACATTCAAAATTATGGGGTGAGTAAGAGTTTTTCATCAAGACTTAAGTCTTGATGCTCGCCAAGGCTGCATTTATTTGCTCAAAACTGTAAAAACAGTAATATTGGGGAATAATATTATAATTTAATTCTTTCTATGTTAACATGTTTTCCAAATGTAATTCATTTCTGTGATGGTAAAGCTGAATTCAGATCATCTCCCAGGTCCCCGCCCCCCAGTGTACATGAATACGGTAGTCAGAAATTCAGGGCGCTAAATATACCGGATTGGGCTGCGATGAAGAAACATTTGCATAAGTAAGATACAGGTGTCAATGGTTTCAAAACGTGTGTGAGGTAGTGGATTTAAAAAATAAAACGTCTGTGTAGAAACTTGTAAATGTCTTTATTGTCCCGGATCAATTTAATGCATCATTGCTAAATAAAACTATTAATTTCTTTTAAAAAATCTTACTGTCCAAAACTTTTGAATGATATTGTGTATCACTATATACATTATTTGCTCTGAAAAACTTTTTCAATCTGTCTCTCAGACACTAGCCAATCTGATTTACAGCAAATTCAAAGTAAACATTTTTTATCTGCATGAGAGTGTCTAAGAATCAAATCTGTAAAAAGAAGCAAAAGCCGAGGGCCATTAAATAAATATTTATTTACCAAAACATTTTAATAAATAAAAATATTCCACTTGGAGACAATGAACAAGTGATGATGCAAATGAATCAAAGCTTTGAATCAAACGTATTCATGGAAATAAACTTAACTTACCAACTCTATCTTAATGCTCTCAAAATGTTGGATCAAAAAACAAGTATGATGACAGTCTTTGGGAAACCCAATGATCAAAAATAAAGTGAATTAAAATCACTGTGAATGTATTTGTGAATATTCAAAATGCCGTCAGACAGGAGCCCAGTAATGTTTATTATTATGCTTTGGCAACATTTTGCAACCACACAGTCATGCCAATAAAGCTCATCTGAATTTGACAGGAGACAAATTGTCGAGAGAGGCGAACGCATGAAAAATATGTGGGCCATTCAGAGCTTTTAGTAGCTCAAATGCGTGTTCCCGAGGCTGCACGTTCATTTTGATCCAAACCTTCCCATGATGCCTCAGTCGTGGGATAATCGTAACACTACTTGCCAATGATAATCTCCCTCGATCTCTCTAATTGACCCAACACTGTCTGCGATAGATATCATTTCCCCATGCAACACCACAAACAACACCAACACACACACACACACACATACATACACACACACACACACATACATACACACACACTATTCAGTTCACACACAGAGCCATGCTGTCAAGCACGGACATGCGTATGGTTACATGTTTGCACACAAACACACGCAAGCTTTAATTCCACACCAATTATTGATCTAGCAGCGTTTGAGGGCATTGTCGACCACGGAAACAGACGGAATGCAGAATACGCTCCAGTGCAAATGAGAGGACAAGATGAAAGAAGCAGGAGAGAAGGCTCCACGTTTGTTTTCCATAAGGGACAGGAACGAAGGATGAGAAATACGGAGAAAGGGGGGAGACAAATAGAGTCGTGTAATTGTTCTGACCAAACACTCCCACCACGCTGAGATATAAATAGAAAAGGAGAGATAGAGTGAGAGAAAGAGAGAGAGAGAAGCAGCATAACAGATATAAAGTAAAATAAATGAGAGAAAAAAATCCTCCACTGGATTTGTTCTTACTGACGCCAATTAGCATAATGAGCCCAGAAATATAATAAAAGAAAGGGAAGACAGAGCGGAGGAGTGAAGAAAACAGATGAAATGGGAAATGACAGAGAGAATGGAGGGTTATTGGAAGATATAGAGATGATATGAAACCATTTTGGAAGGGGGGAAATTTGCATGGCTATTTCTGTGCATTTCATTGGGGAGGGAGAGAAAGAAAGAGACAGAGTGAAAGAGAAAGAGAGCAAGGGGAGAAAAAGAGAGAGGAATGAGAAAGAAAGAGCAACAGTGAGCGAAAAGACTCAATGACAGGTGAAGGAATAAAATAAATTCACAAATTCACCAAAAGCTAATTTAATGCAGACTAAAGTAAACAGAAAGGCAATGTGTGAAGTTCACAGTGTGCTTTATTCCTCTATTGTGCCTTTATTTGAGATCATTCATCTTGTTTTCGTGATAAATGTAACAGCCATTTAATGCATTTTAATATGTTTGTCTTTGTTCATTCTTACCTCTTATGAGACAGAAAAGGGGGAACTGAAATGAGAATAAAAAAAATTAAAAATCCCATGAAGCTATTTCTAGGGATCAGAATATGAACATACAGGCATTTTTGACTTGCCCAATAAGCGACAACCTAACAACACCCTGGCAACCAAGCGGTCGCATAGCAACAGAGACAGCATTACTCAGAACACAATCTCATGGCACATTTGTAGAAAGACTTTTTAAGCACCATAAGCATTTTCTCCACAAATAACAATGAAGTAAATTCTTAATAAAGGTTCTTTATTGGCATCTATGGTTCAATAAAGAAACTTTAACATCCATGGAAACTTTCCATTGGACAAAAGGTTCTTTATAGGTATCTTTATTATATATCAAAAGCATTCTTCACAAAAAAAAAAAAAGGTTATTTGGGAAACCCAATTCAACTGGTTCATGAACAACATAATCCATTCTTGAACAAGATGTCAACAGCAACTTGAGTTATGGTGGCATATCTGTTATATTGCATATTTGGTTGCATTTTTGTTCAATGAAATGCTCTTTTGCACTTAAACGCTATTTACTCTCACTACAATGAACCAAAAACATGAGTCAGTGCATGGGCATGAACAAAAACATTCTCTTAAAAGATACATTCAAGAGCTCTGTTTCATTCATAATCAAAGCAACACTAACTGTGCTGGAAACCACCCAAAACACCCTACCATCATGGCTGCAAGTTGTGCAGCACATCCTTTTCTTCAGAAAACATAAAAATGTATTCATCCTTTATACTTCTACTCAACAACTACACACACATTCCAGTTACTCCTTCATTCAATATATTTACAAATACACAAAACATGTCCTTGTTTAGCATTTAATGCCAGAGAAGCAGACAGAGTCAGGACTGTATAATTAAAGCCTGAGAGAGACTCTTTTATTCAGAGCGTTAGATCAGGAACAGAGTCACCATGAACTGAACAACCTCATTCCACTCAAAAGCCCACACACAAATACACAGACACATTTAAAAACAGCGTTCCTGTAGCTCAAACAGTAAAGCATATGGCTCTAGCAACACCAAGGTCAAGGGTTTGATTCAAATGGAATACCTTGGAAGCAAATTGTTTTGGCAAATGTAAATGTAAAAGATGCAATCCACCACAAATGTAGATGTTATGTTTAGAATATACTGGATACTGAATACTGTGTAGTATATACAGTGCAGCCAACTATTAAAAAAAACAGTATGTGAATGCATTATGAATGCATTATGCATGGTTGATAATTCAAATTCAGTTACACTGAAAATGGAAGGTGAAGTTGAGCGCATGACATTGTCAAATTACTGCACGTTTTTGCTAATGTATAAGGTCTTTAGGGAATTGTAAACATACAAAACACTGTAAAAATAGAAAAAGTAGTACAGGAGTATGCTATTCTGAACAAAAGCCCAAGACAGTGCTCTTTAACCTCCTGTTGTAACCAGTGCTCAGTATTGATCACATATAGATTAAATGCTGGGTAAATCTACATAATTAATGAGAGTGGAGCCACACGTGTGCTGGGAAGGAGGACCCGCTGGATAAGACTGTGTGCTCCATTAAAACACCATCAAACATGCATAATGCTCTCTGCCCTTGAGTCTGCTTCCATGAGCAGAACGACAGCTAAGTCTAAGAGCATGTGAGAGGTTTCCTTTTCCTTTCTCTGATGATATAATCAATTATAACCTCTTTATAATATGTGTTCCTTGGTCCAACATTGCTGTATAGAAGAAAACAGTATCATTACGGAAGCAGAAGTTAATATCTACATTCATTCATTTTCAACAAAGAGAAATTGATTTGACCTACCATACAAATTGCAAAATTGACTGACCTACCACGAGTTCTTTCTTCATCACATTTAATATACAATTTCCTGGTGTAAAAACTACATTACCCATAATTCTAAAAAGATCTCGATCAATCAGACAAGTCGCTGTTACCATGGAAACGCCCACCCACTACTATGAACCACTGTGTGGCCATGCACACACTGCAGCTAAATTTGGTTGTCATTCGACCTTTTAGTGCTTAATCTTGTTCTGTACACACACAGTTCAGTAACAACCGCATTCTACAATGTGAATTAACTCCCGAAAAATTCAGGTAGAGAAAACTGCATTTACAAAATTCACTCCTGAAACTTTTTAATGCATATGTGACCTGAGTTTCCTTACATTCTTAAACTGAAATGGACAAAAACGCAAGGGACCAGGGGTCCTCAACTCTGGACCTTGTTAGTTTACCTCCAACTCTAATCAAACACACATGAACAAGCTAATCAAGGTCTTCAGGATTACTACAAAGTTGCAGGTAGGTGTGTTTAATCCAGGTTGGAGCTAATCTCTCCAAGAAAGTGGATCTCTGGTCTAGAGACCAGAGTTTTTAGAAGTTTTTTGAAGTTTTTTGAACACATTGTCATGCATGAGATGCTGCAAAAGATGTATGACACAAACGCAGTGGTCAAGCATGTCTATCTAAGCATTTATGTTTACATAGCAAACCAGTTCCAAACCAGTGGTACACAAAATGCGAGACACAGGGGAGTCAAATGAAAAATGCAAGGTCTAGAAATGTGTTAACTTTTAACTTGACACAGCGTTCTAAAAACATATTGTTAATCTGCATGATGCTGCAAAAGACACAAGACATGAGTGCAAGGGTCAAAGACATCCATCTAGCATAAGTAACATAGAAAACAAAAGGATTAGCAGGGCAGTGAAAGAAAAAAAACTCCCCAAAATGTCTAGAGATGCGTTGAACAACTTTTAACTGGAGCGTTGCATTTTTAGGATGCTTGTGTTAAGAGCAAGACACTGCAAAAGAGGCAAGATGTCTTGCAACAGTCAAACAACTGTCTATCACAAGTTTACATAGAAAACCAATTCAAGCAGAGCAGTGGAACACAGACATGTGAGACACAGGGCACTGAAAAAACAAAACAAAACTCAAGGTCTACAGACATGTCTATACCGCTGTGTCATGTGCAAGACACTGCAAAAGAGCTTAATGGTCAAACACATCTGTCTAGTGTATGTACACATTGGAACCTGGAAAAGCGAGCAATGCATTGTTGGAATGCAAAAGACTCTTACACTAGCAATATTTTATTAAACACAGTGCATGTTGATGGCTGAATGAATAAGTGGGTGGTCACTGTTGGCCTTCAGATGACATTACTGTAAGATGTAACATCAAAATTAATCATGCATGGTGAACCTGATGCTTGAGCATTACATGTGGAAATAAAGGTTGTGATCATCTAGTTCCCTCAACCATGTCCTTGAGAGGAAACGCCAGCCCTTATGTAACCATGTGACATTTTGTTTGTATTTGTAATACAAAACAACCTCAAGATAGACAGAGTGGAACGGTGGTGTTTCGGTTTAGTCAGTTTTGAAAATACACTTTGTGTCATACCTCTAGCTTCAGTCGTCTGGGGTGATTTGCAATTATGTAGTGGTTGTGTTTACTAGTTATTCATACATTAAAATGTGATTCTTCTCTGTAGTGCGCTTTTGTGTCAACCGAACCGTGACAGAAAGATGGTTTAGCATCTTTTTTTTACGCATGGTCACGATGGACATCCATGACAATTGCCTGCTATGCTGGAGCAGAAAGGGATCCACCACACCAGAGGCTGTCAATGGCGCTGACCCCAAGGTAGGTGAAGGCAGCAACAAAGCACGTGCCGAGGGAGTACTGGTGGAGATCGAGGTCTTGGAGGGAAGCCCCGCCCACACTCCTGCTGCTGAGGGTGAGCTGCAACTGGCCTCTGGAAACTATTTAGAGGAACTTATAGACATCTCTGATGTGGATTTAATTGACTGTTTTGGGGAGGTAATACCCAATTCTCCTGAGTCTCCGCTGGTTCCGCCCAGCTCTGAATCTCCTGAGTCTCCGCTGGTTCCGCCCAGTAAGTGTTCCTCATGGTTCCTATTAAGCCTCCCTCTCCCGCCTCGGAATCCTCAAAATCTAGCAAGTTCCTCAGCCATGCCTACATGGTTCCTGTCAGTCCCCTCAGCTCACCCTTGGTCAGCGCATCTGTGCTCTGATTCGCTTGGGCCTTCCCGTCTACAAAGATCGTGCCTCGGGTGAGGATACCGGTCTCTGCCTCCAAGCCTCTTCGAGAGTCCTGGTCTCAACCATCTGGTCCTCGAAAGACCATCGGCTCTCTTGGCTCTTGTCGCTCGTCTCCACCCATGACAAAGTACGGGTACAGACCTCACTGGCTCACTGGCTCCCCTCATTCTCCAAGCCCACCACTTGTGTTCATTCGTTCGAATTCCTCCGCTATGTATTCCCCACTCACTCTGTCGTATCACGGGATCCTACACCTCCTGGCTCACCTGTTGTCCTCAGCGTTCAGTAGCTCATGGTCGTCCGGGTACATAAGATGAGCCGTCAGACTCAGCGCCTTGGCAATGGTGGACCTTGGGTGTAACCCTGGATCTCCGTCGCTGACTCCACAGGGTCTCCCAGCAGCTCCATCTATAATGATCATCCCCAGGGTGTTGTCTGCCAAGCTTATACAACAAGGGTCTCCATCCCGATGACTCTGCCCTGTGGGGCTCATCCTGGGCTGGAACTGGTCCTGGACAAGGCGCAGACCTGTTCGGCTCCTGCCTCCCACCCGGACTCTCCCATGCACAAAGTCTTAAAGTCTGGGCTTTTTAAAACAATCAGAAGATTTTTAATCTATATAGTTATTGATTTCTTTATTACTATCGCTACTATTTAACTAAATTTAAAATGAAAATGTAAAAACTTGGCCCGAGGTGCTGTCTCTGTCTAGTTTTCAGACGATGGGTATGATGGGACGATTTTGGGTATGTTTGGACTATTTAGTGTTTTATTAATTGTCTGGAATGCTTTTTTTAATAGTGTTATACAATATAGGTGTTTGCTATTATTTTATTAACTCAAAATTGCACCTGATTTGCATTATGTTTTCTTACTGTTCCAGCAGGCTTGCATCTTATCTATTTAGGGTTGTGTGTAGGTGCTTTGTGTGCTTGGATGGCTAATTGTGGAAATTATATTGAGTTATTGTGCTGATGTTTTGTTTTTGTTATTTCTTTTGTTATTTTAAAGGTTTTTAAACACCTTGCCAAAGAACTGCAGTTGAAAATTAGCCTGCTGGCTAACACTGGCACATTTACAGAAATGTTGATTAATGTGTGGTGTGCTTTAAATAAAGAAAAAAAAGACTAATAAATTGGAGTTTTGTTTCGCCCCTCTTCAGTTCCTTGCCCTCCTCCTCCAGAACCCCTTCCCTCCCTCCTTCCTTCCTTCCTTCCTTCCTTCCTCCCTTCCTCAGTTGGACTATATGCGATGCGAGGATGCGCCTTCCTGGGAGGGGGCGAACTGTTACGTGGCTGTTGATTTCTGTGTTAGTTTTCATTTGACCTAGTTTTCCTTAGTTGTCTTAATTATGTAATTCTGTTCACCTGTGCTTTAATTATCTCATTAGTCCCAGTTTTTAAAAACCCTTCGTTCCTTCTAGTCTCAGTCCGTCTAGGTTTGCGTTTACGTTTGGTTGTGTTTTAATAGTTCTCCTGATTCTACATTAAGACCCTGATTCTTGACATTTTCCTTCGTTGTGCGCATCTGTGACAACCGAACTGTGACACAGAGGTGGGCAAAGAATAGTGGAGCGGGGGGATGATAAAGAGAGAGCTGTCCTTCCCAGGCGTTACCGTCAATGTAATGTATCTAAAACTTGATGTTGGTTTTGATGTTACGCCATTAACGCACCACAGACCCTTTGACACAAGACAAGCCTAAAGACTTCAGTCTTCAAAGAGCTGTTATGACGTCCACCTTAAACACTGAGAGAGAGAGAGAAGAGAGGAGAGAGAGAGAGAGTAAGTGAGGAAGGGATGTTGCTAGATGAATCAATTATTCAGTACAAGTCAAGGGCTCTGTGATATACAGTAAGTGCTTCTTCAGATCACGCATGAGATATTTACCACCCTGCACATAAACACAGGCAGGCAACTAAACATCAAACGATTACTCAATCTGTTATATAAGAGCTTGCTAACCTTTTTAAAGGATACAAGTGATCAAGTGATAAAACAACATACGGACTGGTTATTAGTTATCAATATGGGTTTTTTGAATGGCTGATGCCTGTACGTACACTATCACACAAGCAAGATACACTGATATTCAGACCAACATGTCAGTGTGGTTATAATTTAAGTTAGTTCGAAAAATAAGTTAATATTGAGTAGCTTACATTTTAAAACTGAAATATCAGTGAATATTCACAGTAAATATCCGAGCAATCAGCAGTGGTTTTTCGATCCAAATGATTCCAAGTTTTTGAACAAATCACTTGGGTGAATGATTTAATTACTTACTCCTAAAACTCTTGTTTAGTTTCTGAACTATTCGGCATTTTGAACGAAATAGCCTGATGTGAATGAGTCAATTACTGACTCATAATACATTTGTTTTGAACAAATCTTTTGAATAAATCACTTTACTGACTCATGATTAAGATTGTCACATTTTGCCACCTATTGGCGTAACAATGGCTGGGTTTACACTGGCACAAAAAATACGATCTTTCGCTCACATCTGACACAGATCGGAATTGGTTGCACACGTGTAAACACAAAAACCCGCACGAGATCCGATTTGTTTGCTTCCAATCTGAACCCACCTCCAAAGAGCAATCTGATATCTGGACATCCGACCTACTCTAAACACACATATCCGATTCTCCACATAACTCCCAATGCGAGGGCGACACGTTTGCTCATAAAGATTTTTAATGGCGTTTTAATGCTGGCGTGCTGTATGCGCTCGCATTTTATTCAGATGGAAACTTTTATAGGTAAGAAATTGCACATTCAGGATCTGGTTTTCAACCCCCGCCCCGTGAATTCTGAAAAAACAACAGCTAAAAGCTACATATATTTATCAGCAATGAGGTGATAACTTAGCAGATTTTGTAATTAAACCGACAAGCTTGTTTACGATGCGTCACAATCGCTCGACGATCGTGGGTGCAGGCGTCTTCGTTTCTACTTGCTCTCTAATTCAAATCATTTCAATAAATATCATTTGTATTTCACTAACGACTTCATACCTCTAATGAGCAGGTACATAAATAGTCTAACAAATTAACATTACGTTCAGGCAGATTTTGTCTGCTACAAAACATCCATGCACAGACGTGTCATGCTGGAAAATAATAATGGCCATTCGACTGTTAATTATAGAAAATAATTTGAACGGCATTTAAACAACCTGAGGGTATACAATGTGCATGTAGAACGGGATCACTGCAGACATCCTTTGGGTGGCGAACTTAAGGTTACAACACAGATAATCGGTGCCAGACGTGTCTAAAGGAATGTAAACCAGACGTGCCAAAAAATCGGATATGCGTCCAAAGATGGATCTGGCATACTTGTCATCCGTCACTTGCAAAAGATTATGAACAATATCACTACGAAAAATACTCAAAGTCACTGCTGTTGGACTAACTATCAGCAATATTGAATAACTTAATTAAGGATTTAACTTTATTGAAGCTGAAAATTGCTTGGAAACTACTACTAGCAAATTATTTGACATTAACTCAGTGAACTCTATTGAGACTGTTTACGGTTTTCAGGTGGCTCAATTTGGTGTTTATAGCAGGTCTGGAATATCAATTTCAAGTATGAGGTTGGTATAATCGGCATGAGCTGGTGAGTTCAGCAAGTGTTTTCTTCACAAGTATTAACCACAACTGGCCTGCCGTTTAAATCAGTCGATCACCTCTTCGCTCTGATTGGGCATGGTCTGAAAGTTTGTTGACAGGCGTTTTGCGATGGGCCCTGGATCAGTCTTTGAGAATGCGGTCTCCACCCACTTACATGTAGGAGTTATTTGTTCTTGACTGACGCGACTCAACTGTGCAAGATTCTCTCCTGCGTGCACCTGCTGACGCGATGACAAAAAGAAAGCATCCCGCAATCAGCCTCACCACATCCTGCTTGCCTCTCGAACTCCTGGTCATTAGTCTGTAGAGACTTATTGATACACACGCTCAGCGGTTCTCTCAAAGGATGGCACGAACCACGCTACAAAAATAAAGCTGAAACGCATAATCTCTCCATCTTCGCGATGTTCAGTTCTCTGTCTCATGTGACTCATGAAACCTGCGTACCAGCTATTGCTCTTCTATGCGTCACATAACTTTTGTGCTGTTCAATCGGCTCATTAAACAGATGACTGCTCTCGAGTCCTCCCATGCCTGATGTCAGATACCATATCTTTCCATCTTCCCCTCCTCGCTCCTCTCCACTAGTTTCTGTATTGCTTTTCCTAAAAACAACCTCCCTGTCTCCTTTTCTGTACATCATTTCCCTAGCTCCTCTCTCTGACAAGTTCTCTCTGTACCCAGGATCTGTTACCACATGAGAGTGACACGGTGTTTCTCTAAATATCAAAAGGAGAATGTGAGTGTCGTCTTGTTACAGTCAGTCTCTTATATAAGCCCTCTGATCTACCACAAGCCTATCATCCCAGCTCAGGACCGCCCAACTGCTATAACATACAAAAACAAAAAATAAAAATCTCCTTTCTGAGATTAAAAATGTAATAGTGGAATCTTCAAGAGAAAAGCACTTATAGGTAGAATCAGTTTTCCACAATTCCCGGGAAAAATAATGACGGCGATTTGGATTCCAAAAGGCTTTAGCAACCTGTAAAATCCCCTTACGAAACATTCGCTCTGTTATATAGCACATGTCTATTTCACTCTGTCTCCGTCCTTCAGGATTAGACGAAATTAATCGACACGGAAAGCCTCTAAATCCTGATGGTGGACTTGGAATCTCAGAAGACCTGATCCTGACTGATCACTGATTGATTGGTTTGTGAGATGTCTGGCATTGTTTTGTCGGCCTAAATGAGAGGCTGATTGAAAAGTTGGATGGAAAACAGAGAAAACAGACTCTGCTGTTCCCAAGGTGAAGATTTAGAGGGACATAGATGAGGATGAATGGACAAGAAAAGGGATGGATTTCAAAGCTTCCTCTCCTCTTTCATGAAATTCAAACGTTCGGATGCCATGGCATGCCCCTGCCTCCGGAGAAATGCCTCGTCCGTGATTCCACACAAAGGGAGAAATGACCTTTTCAGAGAGGATCCGTCTTGACTTTCCTCCTGTCTTGTAATAGTGGACTAGCGTGTCTACAGTAACCCTTGATAGTAAGCAGGAGGGGCATTGTGTAGCCTCGGTGCGTTAAGGTGCTGTGATGCTATTTGTGGCTGCGTGTCTCTGTGGCGGCGGAGTGAGGAGAAAGGAAGAGCGCATGCTTCTCTGTGCTTTATGGAGCTGGTGCATCTGTGAGTGGGTGGAAGGCAGCTCCATTCGTATGTCTGGGTAGGGTGGCAGGTCTGCTAGGGGAGAACATCTATTTATTACAGTGTGTGTGAACGAGTGTGTGCCGCTGCAGGGAACAGTGGGGGGCAGTGAAAGCAATTGTTTTGGGCAGTGTAACTTGTTTGTATGCACAAATGACTCCTTGTGATTTCATCCGTTTGTGCATGCATATAGTCCTCAGCATGTTTCTGCTTCTCTTTTATGTCTTTTAGAGATCCACAATATATCTGTAGTAAATGGGTTTTCGGCTGATATTGTGTCAGTCGTTGCTGTATATGTGTATATAAATGTTCTGCCATCTTAAAAAATGCTGGGTTCAGCCTACTGGGTCATTGTATTGGGTTATTCTTTTTTTATTTTTACCAAGCTGCTGGGTAGTTTTTCTGTAACTCAGCTGCTGGGTCAGTTTCTCCCGTCCATACACAATGCTGAACCCCCTACTGCCATCCAGTGGCCTGGCATTGTAACTCAATGTCGGGTAAACTGTGCCAAACCAGTTAAAACTGGATACATTTGTTGGCCGTCATTTTGTGTTCTGTCCTGAGAGAAAACTTCCTGGGGAAACTTCCTGAATGTGTGGTATGTATTACATTGTATTCCTATCAAATTATTACTGTAAATAGGAAAACGTCTGTACTGTCAAATGATTCCGCGTTCTTTTTGTTTAAATGTACATGGCAGCTAACCTCTGATTGGAATGCGAGACTTCTACAAAAGCAAAGCGAATGACGCACCGGCCCCAACCAGGGGGAAGTGCACTCCCATCAAGAACAAATGCGAAAGGACTGAAAAGTGCACGCAATTCACTGTTAAGTAACAGACGCGCGGTCCGTGAGCTCCACTGACTACAACAGGAGTGCTGTTGATCTAATGCTATGGTCGCGATATGTGTTTGACGGGTTGAAACTTAAAGGTCTTACATCACGATGCAAGAGGGAAAGATGTTTGTGATGGACTTTCAAAACTGATTAGAAGATAAGTCATGATATAAGTATAAGGAACTGGAACAGCCTACTGATAGCGAGTTTTCTCCAACAGGCTTCATTTGGTTGCTCTTGATGATCCTGTCACGTCCTAAAATATTTACTGAATGTTTTTGAGTATTTTATGATTGTAAAAGCCTGACTTGATATTGTATAAAAAAATATTGTATGTGAACTGTTCTAGTCCTATATATAAAAAAAATGATTTAAGAGTGCATTTTTATTATAAAAATAAAAAAAAAACTTAAATAGTTTGACTGACCCAGGACTGTAAAAAAAAAACAACCTAGCAAATGGGTTCATGTATGAAACCCAATAAGTTAGGTCAAAATAACCCAGCACGTGTTCTGTCCAATATTTACCCAGCACTGGGTTTACAAATAACCCAGAAATGGTTGTTTTTAACCAAGCATTTTTTAGAGTGTATGTGTACTTTTAGATACACTTTGCCATATAACACCGTAAACTTTGAAAAATTAATATGTAGTAAACACTAATATTTGTTAAATGTACCCATATGAGCGATCCTTAAATGAATATCAGTTTTAATAGTGTATACCGTCTAGTATAACTGTGTTAATGCCTAAATAGCGGCACGATTCGGGGAATTGCGATTTTTCTAACAAAAATTGTGATTGCAATTTAAAAACTGATTTAGACAAAATCCAGAGCTTCATGTGCTTTTTGTCGGGGGTGCACAATTTGGCCAACATTTTTTGATTATGTATCATGTGGCTATAAAATAATAATAATAATAATAATAATTTTACATAAAGTGTTAAACAACATTTTACAGTTTTCTTCATTTTCAGACTCTAAAACATCAAACTTTTATTTTCATGGAAAAACCAGGAAGCCTTTTGCCTCAGGAGTTTTTTGCAGCAGGACTTTTTACATTCGATTTTAGTTTTAAGACCAGATGAATGGATGGATGGAGGGACGGATAGACAGACAGACAGACAGTTGTGAAGCATGAACAATGTCTACATATACATGCATGACACAAAATGTGTATGTCACTTTGAACTCTGTGCATGTTTGATGTGAAGCAAACGGTGCCTCTCTAAGGGATGTTGTTTATTGAATGGTGCACTAAAAAAAACCTGTTTCAATAATGCTTTTGGCTGTCTCTGCCCAGCTGTACACGCAGGTCTGTTGATAATGGGTCTACAGGGACAGGTTAGAGTCAATGGAGAACACGCACCGGCAGGTCAGTCCTCCTCCATTAAAAGACTACAGATGAAGGAGATGTTGCTGTAACTTGAAAATATGAGACATTTGCTTTGTTTGATCCAACTACAGTAGCATATTTATCATAATTAGTGACACATGGCAGATGAAGCTTCAGTCATACATCTCCAGGCCTTGTGCCAAGTCTGTGCCACCATCTGGGGTAGAAAATAAGCATTTTATAATGTTGTAATATTAATTTGTTAAATTATTGAGCATCTACAGCATTTATTTGCCATATGCGTGTTCTGGGCGTGAAATAAGCATATTACATAGACATTAATGTCAATTAACTCTGTGTTGCATCTTTACTCTGAGATACTGTATCTCACTTGCTCATACTCTGAACACATCAACATTAATTCATAAGGCCCTCCGGCCTATACTGCACTCGCCGATACAGCGTTTAGTATTCCGTCTACATTCTTCCAATTTATGTTTCTTGTTTAATTCAGGGCGGCGTGTATCGCTGTTCCAGGTTCTAGGCTTCCGCTGACTTAAAATTCAGAACCACAGACTGATTAAAACTCAGAGAAGCGAGGCCAAACTATGCACTGCAACCAGCCAATTCAGTTACGGGTGAAGCAGGCCAAAAGAAAGTTCCCTTTCAGTTTAATCAAAGGACTACAACGTGGCTCTACTGCTTCATGATTCTCAAACAGCACCGAAGCAATCTTTCTTGCTGTTGCTACCTCATGACCACATGTGCTTGCTTGTAAACAGAGGGAAAAGCACTGACCTCACACCGAATACTTTCAATCATGCTCATCAGAGGATAAATGAGCCCTGGCGGTGCCGGTTGCGCCAGCTCCAGTTCACAGCAGCGCTGTATTATACTGTTCCCCCTTTCCAGGCATTTCCTTCCCCTAGTATGGATTACACACCACCCCAAATTATTTATTATTCAGCTTCTCACTCACCTGGACCCTATTGAGACCAGGCAACTGTGCGGTTGTGTGTGTAAGGGGACATTGAATTACCCTTAATGAAAGAACCCAATCTATACCAACTGATTTGGTGTGAATGGCTGAAGAATGGTGTTTGGTTTCTATATGCCAGTAACTGAGGGCAACATGGCCCATGACGTACATTTTGATGAAATCTATGGACACAAATTCAAATTTGATTATCGATACTGATATGAAAACAAAGCCATAATAGAGAAAAGACAAAAACAATCTGAAGAATCCCTTCCTCACAAAAGCACAATGCTAGATTTTTAAGCAATGGCTTACATAAAAATGACAGTTCACATAAAAATGGAAAACACAGTAGTTCTTGCCATTATGTCAAACTGCCATAAAACCAGCAGGTCTGAATGTGCATCCGCAAATAAGATTAGAGAGCTACGCTGTCAAGGCAAAAAGAGTTACGACCAATAGACCAGGGGTTTTCAATCATTTAGATGACACTGAAACCCAAATGTGATCATCCTGGTGTGAGGGTCCCCCATCCTGAAGTTTAAAAGGCAGCAACTGTGAATATTTTCATGTATAAAGATCCAATTTATTCAGTGAAAAATTATATATATGTAAAATATGATGTGTTTTCTACTCACTAGTATTGTACTGGTAGTGTATGTGTTATCTATCTATTTATCTATCCATATATATATATATTGTAGGATATCAGACCGAATCAGACAATCTAAGATTTGGTCAAAACCGAGTTGAGGCACGAGGAGTCACAAAAATTCCACTGAGGCCCAAGACAACAAGATGTCATAAATCAGACCCCAGCCTCTCTGAAGCAAGCCTAAACCTAAGACCCTGTCACAGAACAGTTTCAACATTAACACAAAAAAACACATTGACAAGTCCAAGGAGATTATAAAATTTTGGGGCAAGTTATCAAGAAAAATGGTCAAAAGAGATGACCGCATGACTATCACACGAGAGTAACTACAGTCACAAGCTCCTCGTAAATTGACTTCCCCCACTTTAAGCAAGAACAGAGAGACTAACATTCCTTACAGACATTTTAATCTCTGTTCTTCATACATTCACAGAATGGCACGAAAACTGCCTTTCCATGCACCTAAATGAAACTAAAAGGACTGGTGACCAGCTAATAATTGCTATGCATAACTACATATTATGTATCTAACCCACATGTTTAACAATCATGTTTTAATCATTTATTGTGTATGTATTTTTAATAACTATTGAATAGTTTAAGAATTGTTATTCATGTTTAGTATGTGTGTGTTTAAGAATTCATGCTTGAAACGTTTCTTCAAATCAAATCTTTGTCAAATGCATCATATTCTTGTTACAGAAATCATGTCCAAAATTATACTCTACCAGAGCGGGAAAAACGCGGATCATGTGAATAATGAGATAACAGTTGATTGATGAATGGGGAGGAGGAATATACAACAACCCGAGCAACGACGACATCTAATTGGACAAAACCCCATTTGGGGTGTGTTAAACAGCCCGATTTAAATACTCAGGACACCATCAAACTCTCTATTTTTTGCTTCTGCGCGCTTTTTGGTCTTTTGCCTTTTGCGGGTCTGACTTTTTGTGTCTAGTTTTTAGCCATGCGGCTTTTAGCTTTTTTCACTCCTAGTCATGTTTCTTTAGTTTTTTTGAGCGTGCTCTGGCTTACACGCTATCTCCTCCAAAACCATGAGGAGAAACAGCACCTGGCCTCGTCAAACTTTACATCTATTTCAATTTCTTTAGTTTGTTTTATTTTCCGTTGAGAGTTTCTTGTTCTGAGTTAAGCCTAACGCGCATCTCCAGAAGAAGAGTGCTGTCGACCCTTCAACTGCAGACCACAGCTCCACGTCACCAGCCAACGCCCAACCACTGGCTCCCAAAACTGAGCTTCCAGCCAATCAGCAACCTCAGGAAACCCCATTTTCTGCAAGGAGGACAACAAAGGGAACCCCGGACACAGGAAAGCAAGTACCTCCAGATTTCTAAACTGAACTGGTGTAGTTAATCTAAATTTTAACCTCATTGAGGAACTCAATGCGATGGTTAAGTGATTGATGGTTGTTCAGGTCTTTGCAATTGCACATATTGCTGTAAACTCGGGATTTCACATTTTCATTCTCTTTAATTATTCCCTCTCTCTCTCTTTCTGAAAACTTGTGTGAATGCGTGTGTTCATGTGTTAGATTAGTTTATATGTCTTAGATTTATCCAATAAAGCCTTATTTATATGGAAAAGAGAAGTATCTTGTGTTTTGTGCTCACAAGTTAATGTCTTAAACTGCCGATCTTGTTACATGTGCTAATTAATAGCGTTTTCACCGATTTTGGATATAGATATCCATTGCAGAATTTATGTTATACGGCTCGTTCACTGAATCGCTGGCCTTCTCAGTGATCAGCCGTAAAACAGTGACTCTGTCCTAATTCCCTTACTTATTATTGGTGGAGTTCCCTTTAAAATTTTAAATGATTCCCTTTGAGCTAAATTATTATCACTGTTTCCCTTACAGTAATTGGTGGAGAATGCGGGCAGATTAACCTAAATTGTGAGCAAAAAGCCAAGTTATTTCATATTTCCATTGCTGCGGATGAAATATGAGAAGCGTCTGTTGAGACCGGTGTGTGTGTGTGTTGCGTGTGTGTGACATAAGCAGCGCGCGACCGCTTGAATGAACACAGAGAAGGCTGTAACTCGAGTCCGCCTCTTCATTATTAAACTGCAGTAAGTGTAACTTCAAGTTAACATCTGAGATCGTACAATAAGGTAGAAATTGAGCGTGTTCCTCATTTTGTAATGCCTTGTTTTATAGCTGAATTGATTCATTGCGTGTTCCAGTGTTTTCAATCGCTATTCTCTCTGAATCTCAGGCACCGTTAGCTGAACGCCGCTAAACTGCAGTAGTTAAAAGGGAAATAAATAAAATAAAAAATAGTTTGAGCGTGTTCCTCAATCTATTTATCAAAACCTTATTATTCATAGTTTGATTTGCCAATGCGTGTCCCACTGTCATGCCATGCTATTCGATTCCCTGAGTTAAACATAACGAGATAATGTTTGTCTGCCTGTGTCTTTTCACAAAGTAAATTTAATTTCGCTTAACACAGCGTGTAAGTGAATATTAACTTTGCAACAACAGCGAAGAAAACCTGTTGTGTTTAAGTGTCCAGAGAAACTGGCACAGAGATTTAAAAGATCTGCTGAGATCGTTATCACTGGTGCCCCTAACTCTGCAGCACAAAGCTGCTATTTGAATAAAGTTAAATTTAACTCTGAACGAACCGAGAGTTTAAGCGCGACATCGCAAAACCAACCAAAAGCGGTTTTGTTATTTGTACAGTGTTGAAATGTGCCAACATTTAATGTAACATGCTTAACTGTACTTGCAATGTAACTATTCACATGCTAGCACACTAGAGCTTGTTTTGGTTGCCATAGTTACGATCGTGACATACTTCCGAAGCAACTCTGAACTGCGCACGTGCAGCGCAGCGACGCTATTGTAAACAAACCCCATGGGTGGCTAAGCTAACGAAACAGTTGTTTACATTGAAGTATATGCTAAAGCCATTAGCCTCAAAGGTTATCAGTTAGCATTAACATCCAGTGGTTGAATACAGTGTCTGTATGGGCAACGCTAAAGTGATTTAACCCTTTAAACAGCAACTAGTACACTTTGGTCTCTTTCTCTTTCTTATTTCTCACTTTTCTCACTTCTTACCACTTTATCTTACTTACTAGAAAGGGAAATACTAACTCACAATTATTAATTGTGCCAAATTCAAAATTAATTAAAACATTAAATTTATTTGGAAACATTAAAATTTCCCCCTCAGATCATTTCATATTATCATTATTTCTAGTATTCCCTCTTATGCCTAATCATTTTAGGTACGAATAAGCCTTGAACTTTGGAAGTTTAAGTAAACTTATTCTACCTAATTGATTTTGTTACCTATCAATAAATTCTATTCAGACTTATACTTACTCATTATTTTATTGCGTTTTTACCCTTTTCTTCCTGTGGTTATACACTTAGCCATTATTGTTTTATTTTAATTTCCTTCGTTATTTAATTTCCTTTCTACCTACTTTGCCCAATTATTACTTTTTAATTTTACTTTACTTACCATTCTCTTTCCTCTGTATATCCTAGCTTGGGAACGACACACCTGAGCCCTAATATGAGACAGTGTTATCCCTCTCTACGAGTTCAAATAAATTAGAAAGACAACGTTCTTTCCCTCAAATTTTATTTTGTTTGATTAGTTGTGCAGCAACTAAGAACAACAACACTCTACTCGTAGTTGGGCATAACAGCAACAGAGCCTTCTAGTGGACACGATCCACTCAGTTTACCGAGTAAACTCCTGAGTTCTCCTTCCCCTTTTCTCCTGTCACCTCCTGCTTTCTTCCCTCTTTACTCTTCACATGCGTAGGGACATGTAAGAACCATCAATCAATTCTAAGTGAATAAAATACACAATCTTATGAAAGAAGACGAATCATCCTTATGAATTTGATTATAATCAACCCCTCCTTGTTCTTCCTAACCTCCCTACATTTGGAAACGCAATCCAAATTTTAGCATCTCATCCAACGCTGAGATCGATTTAATAGAGATAAGTGTTGAACAACTGTCGCCTTCGCAGCCTCCCTGGTGAGCGGCACAACTGTAAGGGGTACGGTGTCAATCCTGTCAGACTAAAAAAAGAGATATCAACATTATTATTGCATTATTTTGTCTAAAACAGAGATTTAATAAAATTGTTTAACTTCTTGATAACCACATTAAATTGAAAAAAAAAAATTCTCAACCAAAAAGGAATTTTTTTTTTTACTGAATTGTTTTTACCTTTTTCTCTCTTTTCCTATTCCTCGTTAGAAGTGACAAAGTCTTTGCATCCCTAATCTACTTACACACCTGAGACCAACACAATCATCACCACACCTCACTAGTGGGTCACAGTCACTGATACAACACTTAGTTGTCCCACCACACAAAGGCTTCTACTCCAAACAGATCTGTGTCAGTCTCTCTTCACCCCAGCGTGTCAACATGCCGCAGACTGCAGACCCCATTTCCCATGGGGAAGATGTGAAAACTTGGCTGAGAGGCATGACAGACAGCATCACCCCCAAGACATTTGAACTGTTATTATTTTTAATAATAATCCTAATCCTGAGAAGATTCCTGACACAAGATTCAAGCCAGAACAACAACCACGAGGAGCTAGTCAAAATCACCAGCTCCCTAAGCTACGCCTTCACAAACCAGCTGAAACTGAGCGACAAGCACAACACCCACCTTCAAGAGGAGCTGACACATGCTCAACGCCGCATAGACAAGCTGAAAGTGAAAGTTCAAGATCAACTCAAAACAACCAACGAGAGGGAGCAGGAAACAACGGAACAAATTATGAAACTCCAAGCAGCCCTGGCAGCAGCACAGCTCGACCAACAACATTAAAAGGCTGTCCAGAAAGACCTGGTAAACAGACACCAGTATGCCGAACAGCTACTAGAGAAAGACAAGAATCACATCAGAGACAAGAATGTTGAAATCAGTACCCTGAAAGACCACCTTGAAAGGAATAGAACTGAAATGGACAATCTGACCAAACAACTAGACGATACCAACGATGAGCACTACATAGTCAGAAAAGAACTCAAAGATGCTTAAGAGCTGAAACAAGAGCCAAGAAAAGAAGCATCTCTCAGCCTCACCACTGATGAGCAGAGCAGAGTCCCATATCCAAGAACAGGCATATGACGAAAGGCGCGAAGGGCCACAAACCAAAACCTCACCTGCCTTCGCCACACAACCCTTTCCTGCCAACGAAAGAATACCTCCCATCCAAGCAGACCTTGGAGCTGCACATGGGATGACCATCAAAGACCTCAACAAGCTGTCTAAAAACATCAGCAAGTTCAACCCAAACTCCGCAGAGGGCCACGACATCCAGGCCTACCTGCAAGATTTTGCGTTTTAGCTCGGAAAGGAGACCTCGTGCGACTGACAGAGACAGGTTATACCTCCTAAGAGCCAAATCAAGTCCTGAGGTACGAAACTTCCTATATCGACAGCCCAGTCAAACAAAGTCAAACTACCAGCTACTTCGTGAGGTCCTGATTAAAGAGCTTACAGACCCTGAGTCTGAACTTGGACTGTTAACTGATTTGGAGATCAAGCAAGGTCGACAAGAGGTTCCACAAGATTACTACAACCGACTCCGACAAAGACTACTTGGTGCACACAACGCAAACTGACCTTGAAGAGCGATGTGAAATCAAAAGTCTCTAAGAACCTGACCTTTGGTATTGTCGTCCTTGATGGGTTGTGGGGTCATCTAGGCGTCATGGCCTGTCCACGCTCCATGACCATCCAACAGTTGCGTGACCTAACAAAGAAGGCCTACAACAAGCAGAAGATGGCCTCTAAGAAAGGTAACAAAACATCCACACTTTTGAACTCTGTAACCAAAGACTCAAGCCTTGCATTGGACGACACCCAGTGGCATCACGACACCAGAGTCTTCCATCAAGAGCACAGAGAACGTGACCCCCATGTCCACGACAGCTTTCAGCCCAGCCGCTGGAAAAATCCATGGGAACAGCCACGCTTCTCAAGAAACCCAAAAGTTAGGAACAACTGGAAACCTAACCAGACGTTCAAAGGTAATCGCCTGACTCATCCAAGAGCAACTTGTGTGGGTAAGCGACAACAAAACCCACATCAGCACCACTCAGACATGCACAGTGTTGAGTATGCAGAAGAACAAGACAGCTTACCATCAGATGACATGGAACAAGTCATGAGACAAATGGAAGAGTTCCTTCAAGAAAAGCTGAACATGGAAGACCACAAAGTTGAGTCATGCTCGCTGTAACCAGCGACAGAACGGAAGGCCGGTGATCACCGGGTACACCACATCAGAGATGACAAGCACCTGTTCAACAACCACCCAGAACAAGCAAGTCTCTCACGGCCAACTGTTGATAAAAACTCTGAGGTACCAAAGAACATCACCCCAGTCACCCATCGCTCAATAACAAACCGTCAAATCAACTCCAAGAACCACATTACTGTCTGTGCAACAGCAACCACCCAAGCACAGAAGGTCAGAAAGTCTGCCACAACCAGAAGGCATCACAAGAGAAATGCAACATAGGAGACAAAGTTTACACCCCAGCTTCACACAGCCATGCCAAACTACCTCCAACTGTCTGCTAAAGAACTTCCTGCCTTGCTGGACTGACCCCCATTAGATCATGGACACGCCCTCATCCAAGCCAAGGATGCAGAGAGCCCGTCTTCACTGACATACAAGAAAAGGGGGGAGACAACACCGACTGAAACAGATCTGACCACACATACACAACACCATTAACACACACACAACATTACCTACAACCAGAGGTAACCACATCTACTGATAACAAATTCAGCAAACATTTTCTTCACACAAGTAGAATATCCAGATTTTAGCGTAACAAAGTTACATATACCCACCATGAAGAAAAATGCAGCCATCCTCACAATAGGTAGAAAACGTGACACTAAGTTAAGGTACATGACACACTAGCTGCAATACATCCTAGCTCAACAGTAGTTGTAAACCATGCTAGGAAAACCCACAGCAGCTTAGGTTTGTTTGTTCTTCTTTTACCTATACTGATTCCTTCCTCTCTTTCCTTAGTAGGTGAAACACCTAGACACCTTGCAAGGGTCAAAGGTCTGATATTAGGATTGACTCACCCCACCTAATATCCGCCAGTAATTCTAAAGCTGAATGGAAGCCAGAAAGCTCCATGCACGATAGGTCAATTAATTTAATTGCAAATTATGTTACTAGAAAATTAACAGTAAACGTTTTAAATTAAGACAACCTAGAAGAACAAAACAAAGTTATCCGCAAAATTTGATTGACGAATCAACGTACGGAACCAAATTAGAACAATTTCCAGATTGAATTAAAACATTAAATTTACTAAACTATTTTGACTAATTGAACTTTACCACCTGTACCTAAATAACCTGTTGCCTGCACCAGTACAGTAACTGTAATGGAGGTGTCTTGTCGTTTGCATGTGGGGTCTGCTTCTTTCTGCCTTGTTCTCAGCGCTCGCCGAGGTCGTCAACTCAAAACACCCGCCGACGAAGGGGGGTTTGTAGGATATCAGACCGAATCAGATAATCTAAGATTTGGTCAAAACCGAGTGGAGGCACGAGGAGTCACAAAAATTCCACTGAGGCCCAAGACGACAGGATGTCATAAATCAGACCCTAGCCTTTCTGAAGCAAGCCTAAACCTAAACCCCTGTCACAGAATAGTTTTCAACATTAACACAAAAGAACACATTGTCAAGTCCAAGGAGATTGTAAAATTTTTGGGGCAAGTTATCAAGAATAATGGTCAAAAGAGATGACCGCATGACTATCACACGATAGTAACTACAATCACAAGCTCCTCGTAAATTGACTTCCACCACTTTACGACAAGAACAGAGAGACTAAAATCCCTTACAGACATTTTAATCTCTGGTCTTCATACATTAACAGAATGGAACGGAACCGCCTTTACATGCACCTCAATAACACTAAAAGGACTTGGTGCCAGCTAAATAATGCGAGGCAAACTCCATATATGTATTACCACATGTTAATCCATCAAGGTTGTTATATAATGTATTGTATGTATTGTTAATAACTATTGAAGAGATTAAGGGGTCATATTCATGCTTGGTATTTGTGAGTTTGAATTTTCATGCTTGAAACATTTCTCCCAGTCAATTCTTGGTCAAATGTATCATATCCTCGTGATAGAAATCATGTCCAAAATCATACTCTACCAGAGCGGGAAAAACGCAGGTCATGTGAATGATGAGATAACAGTTGATTTATGAAAGGGAAGGAGAAACATTGCAACACCCCAAGCTACAATTGGTCGAAACACCATTTGGGTGTGTTACACAGCCTGGTTTAAATACTCAGGACACCATTAACTGGCTTTTTTTGGCTTTTGGTATTTTGCCTTTTTGCGTGTTGACTTTTGTTCAGCTGTGAGCCATGCGGGCTTTAGCTTTTCATCCTAGTCATGCTTCTTTAGTGTTGAGCGTGCTCTGGCTTACACGCCAGCTCCTCCAAAACCATGAGGAGAAACGCCACCTGGTCTCATCAAACTTTACATCTATTTCTATTTCTTTAGTTTGTTTTATTTTCCGTTGAGAGTTTCGTGTTCTGAGCTAAGCCTAACGCCGCATCTTCCAGAAGAGTGCTGGCTACCCTTCAACTGCAGACCACAGCTCGCGTCGCCGCATGCCACCGCCAAATCACTGGCTTCCCAAGACTAAACCGCCAGCCAATCAGCAACCTCGGGACACCCCTTTCAGCAACAGACAAGAAAGGGAACCGCGCAACACAGAAAGCAAGTACCTCCGATGCTAAAACTGCAAATGGTGCAGTTAATATAAATTTTAACCTCATTGAGGAACTCGGTGCGAGGGTTAATTAAGTGATTGATGGTTGTTCAGTTCTATACAATGGCACATATTGCTGTAATCTTGGATTTCACATTTTCATTCTCTTAACTTATTTCCTTCTCGATTAGGAGTGTGGACGTGAGAAAACGTTGCGTGACAGAATGCGTGTGTTAGTGTTAGATAGTTTGTGTAGGGATCGTAGATTTATCCAATAACAGCCTTATTATATGGGAAAGAGAAGTATCTTGTGTTTTGTGATCACAAGTTAATGTCTTAAACTGCCAATCTTGTTACTATGCTAATTAATAAAGAGTGTGGGATGATTTTTGGTCAGACTATATTTTGGATATTGATATCCATTGCAGAATTGATGTCATACGACTCGTTCACTGAATCGTTGGCCGTCTCAGTGATCTGCCGTAAACAGTGATTCTGTCCTAATTCTCTTACATATTAATGGTGGAGTTCCCTCTAAAATCTTAAATGATTCCCTTTGAGATAAATTATTGACCTGTTTCCCTTACAGCACGTGTATTCCGCTTTGAATTTGAATGAAAACGGTATCCGTGGGCACGCGGTGCACACGAATAGAGAGTTACGCGCTTGACATCAGGCGGATTTCTCCAACATGCATACATAGTGTTGCGGCGAAGGAGACAACAGAGGAGAAGCAGAGAGTTGAGGTGGAATAAAGTAGTTATTTTCGCGTTATGGTTGAACCCTTGGCGCACCTTCGACATTACGAGATATGCGCCTGACGATGCTTTTCATAATTTTCTGGACCTTGACAGTGTAATTTAATTGGCAGTCAATCGGACAGTCACAATCCTCCTGGTTTTCATCCAAAATATCTTAAATTGTGTTCCGAAGACGAGAACGAAGGTTTTATGGGTTTGGAATGACATGAGGGTGAGTGATTAATGACAAATTTTTCATTTTTGGGGTGGAGTATCCCTTTAAGATAAATTCCTAGAAAATTTGTAAGTGCAATTCTTGAAAAAATTGAAAGTTTTCAAATATGTTCAAGAACATCTTTTTTTTTCTTAAGAAAAAAAATCAGTATTTATCTGATTGAATACATGACGGTTCTTGCTGAAAATCGATTGATAAACTCAATGAAAACACTTTTTTGCATTGCCTGCAGATTACCATAATAATACTAACAAATATGCACACTATTTTCATCATGACCAGCTTGAAGGACGCTTGGCTTCGCTTTTTTTAATGGACTGTGGTTTTAGATAGTTACTTTTAAAGAGCCTGTTTCATTCATTTGTGCGCAGGTGAAAGCGTCCTGTATGTAAACACACCCTGCGCATGGGCACATTCACACTGTATGCGCTGAATACAACAATTCTTAAGAAAAAAATTTGGGGAATGCAAAATATTCTTAGCTTTTTTCTTAATTTGGAAAATAAGAAGAAAATGGCAGTTCACTTTTTTTTTTTCTTAAGAATATTTCATTTATTCTGGTCCCAGGATGCTAAAATGCAACTTACATTACACTCATAAAATGCCAGAGATGGGAGTGGGGACATTTTTAAAGAAGAGATTTGAATTTGAGCTTGAACCTTGTGTTTTCTGTTCTTCCTTTCCTGAAACTCTTGATCACCTTGTGATTTTAGCTTTACATTTTGGGTGGATGTTTTGAATTGGCTGTTAGTGAAAATTCATCAAATTAATCCGTTAGTTTTAGAAGATACTATGTCTTTTTGTTTTGTTTTGTTTTAAGAATAACTGGAATCCCCAGTTTTCTGAAATGTATTAAATAAATAAAACAAAATATCTAAAGATACTCACAAATACAATCAACCTAAATTAAACTAAATAGTATAATAGTTTTGGGTTACTACAAGACCCCAAAAGACAACATTTCAATTAGTTTGTACAAATTTGAATTGCAGTTCTGCATTGTTTGCCATCTCAATTCAAATTCACTAGATTACCATATCAGCCATTTCTTATGTTACACATTAAAATTCTAGTAGTCTCAATTTTTAATAAAGGTATTGGTAATCTAGTTTACAAACACACTATGACACACACAGACACACTGTCTTTTTAATGTAATCTTTTTATTGTATATCCCACCAGTATCCATCACTCTCCAAGTCTGCCTAACCCTCAAGCTTTGCTTGGCCATTGGAGGTCTGGCAACCAAAAATAAAGTGCTAATAAGGAGAATGATCTATGGAGCGATCTTCCTCCAGGCTCATGCATTATAAATGCTAATGTCTCCCTAAAGCACGGTCTCCCTTTGGTACTAATTGCTGTATGAATGCGAAGAGGCAAAGAGAGAAAAATGTCAGAAAGTTGTCACTGGATTCTCCATCTGTTCCCAAGGTCGATTGTCACCTAGCAAACGCATCCGTCATGCCCCAAACCCAGTAAACAAGCACAAATTACGCCACTGTTTCCCACATTGTTATTGCTCATTCAAAAGCCTCCCACTGTTTTAAAACACTTGCAGTCGCTGCGGGCTGCAGTCGAATCGACGGATGGGGATGATGCAGAAAACATTGCAACAAGTGGCTGTGAAATTACACGGTTTAACAACGCAGTACACATTCAGCTACTCATCACTCAAACATTTTTAAATTCTCACTCTGTTCATGCTGCTAATGGACCCCTTGTATGTTTGTGCATTTAAATTGAACAGCGGTAGTGTTTCACTATAGAGATGCTAGCACACACGGGAATATTTTACTGTTCAATGAAATTAAAGTGTATTGTTAGCACCCCCGAAGAGCACTCAGCATCAGCGAGATGTTTATGGTGAATATTTTTACCCTGAAACAATCATTACCTTGACAACATAATGCGATTTACATAATTACAGTACAAGTACAACTGATTCAGATTATAGCAACTGCGTATTGTGCAATTGAGTGCTTTTCCCTTGTGCTTTAAATATCTTTAAGTTTTTGTTTCAGGGTAATTCGCAGGCCAGACAAAGCCTTTTATTCAGTTTGATGCTATTCTCTTCGATTAAACAATCACTAAACATCTTGCTGGTGAAAGTGTTTGCCAGATCTACCATCCAAGCTCTTTTCAAGACCCCTCCTCGGCATATGATCCTGAATGTGCATCTGGTCTTCAATGAGCCAAAGAAGACTATGTCAAACTTCTCCTGATCTCACTCCACTGCCTCCCAGTAGCTGCCAGAATCAGATTTAAGGCTTTGACGCTGCCACTGGAACGGCACCCACCTACGAGTGTATGATCCTTCCCGCCAGTCACGGTCTTGCATCGTTGCTCCTTCACAATGAGGTACAAAGTTGCTTTCCAAAACCTTCACCCTCTCTGTTCCTCTCTGGTGGAATGAGCTGCCAACCTCGATTTCTGAGCGCAGCCTGACTTTCAAGAAGCAGCTGAAAGCCACAAGCACACAAACAAAAGAAAAAAACACACAACAACACTTATTTTCTGCATTTTACCTTTTGTTTCTTAATAAAAGGTTAGTACACCATGGACACTGTTAGCTTTGACTGCTTCTTACAGTATGTTCTTCATTTATTTATCACCTGCCACTTTTTTATACAACATACTAAAACCGAATCCACAAAATACACTTTAAAGCTTCAACTCTTTAACACC
This sequence comes from Sinocyclocheilus anophthalmus, assembly GCA_018155175.1. NCBI lineage: Eukaryota > Metazoa > Chordata > Actinopteri > Cypriniformes > Cyprinidae > Sinocyclocheilus > Sinocyclocheilus anophthalmus. The sequence continues at coordinate 4,181 of JADLZN010005037.1, read as the reverse complement.
CTAAAAAATAAAAGTTCCAAATAAAATAAAAATAAAGTATAAAAAAAATGCATTAATTAATGAATAATTAAAAAAAAATTGGGGTTGCCAAACAACTTAAAAGAACCACCTTTTCTTACTGTGAAGAGCATTTTTAGGGATGCACGATATTAGATTTTGGCACTCTGCCTTGTATTTTTTAGGAATAATTTGGACAATATATATTTCTTGTGTTGGAAACACCACCATGTCTCCCCTGTGCAGAAAATAAAACACTTTTACTTTTTAATTTGGTTAGTTTTGAGCAAAAACTTATTTGTTAGAACTAATAAACATTATTAAAGTTTTTTTTTTTTTAAATGAGAGTACGTTGAAAGCTTTGAAAATAGCTATAATAAAATCAGTCTCCGCTGTTTCTTTTTCTTTTTCTTTTTTCAGACAGCTGCAGGTGAAACCTTAACATTTTATTTGTAGATTTAACATGAACAGATGATATAAAGCAAAAGAGCTGTAAAATTAAGTTTTAATAATCCATTTGAAAAAAAAAATTGATATATAATTAATGAATACATTTGTAAAATTTTAAAAATCGTAAGAAGCTAAAGGTCTTATCAGCAAGGCATATCAGCATAATTTTTTTCAAATCGGCCTATGCCAATGTTTACATTTTAAGCCTTTATCAGCTGTTCCGATAATATCGTGAATCCCTGCATTTTAATAAACTAAAGAACCTTTTTTCACCAAATAACCTTTTGTGCAACAGAAAAGCTCCATGGATGTTCCTAATAAAGAACCTTTATTTTTTTTAAATGATCCCTAAATCCCTAATGCACGATAGCAATATAAAAGCTGGCCTCAGCAAACACTTTGAACAATTCACTGATTACCTGGATTCTCATTAACTGATCCAACAGAAACAATGTGCACGTAAAGAAGCACATGCTGTAATACCAGCTCCAGTTTAACCCTGACTCAAGAACAGTCCGTGTACATTTCCCAAATGAGTTGAACTCCCCTCAGGCATCTGATACGGAATATGAACTCCTGCTTTACAAGCTCAACATCCACCCACGTTTCTTATAAAACAACATATTTAATATTCTGCCCTATGCACTTTTGTGTCAGGGCTGGTGAAATGTTACAGAGACCTTCAGCACCATTTAAGCATCATTACGCAAGGTGATATCCCTCTCTTGTGGTTTATAATTTATTTTATTTATTTTACTTACATGATTGCAGTACGGAGAGTACTTTCTCAGAAGAAATGAGCAACGATTGAATGAATGATACGTAATGACACTGCACTGATCAAATCAATCCAATTTTCCAAAATGCATGCTTTAAAATACATTTAGTATGACCTGAAATGAAAATGCAATGCAACAGACAATTTTAAGTGTGTCATCAAGAAACTTTAGACCATTATTGGCAGGACTCAATGAGATTATAATTGTATGCATTATATATAATTTCATATATTATATATTAATTATTTTATACAATTATTATTTGTCTCCTCTTAAAAATCATACTCAGAAGTAATTATTAAGAGTGACATGAACTAAACGACTAGTTCTACCACAAGGCAATGCCGTGGGCCTGTGTCTAGTTAAAAAAAACTATACAGTGGTGGCCAAAATCATTAGAACACTAGTAATTCCTACTAGCAGCTACAAATGAGTTTAAGTCTGTTATTTCTATCGTTTGCTGTAGTGTGTCAGTAGGAAATTCAAAACATTTCCAAACATTCATTTTGCCATAAATTGTAATAATCCAGTGAGATTTTGCTGACACCGAGATCTGATTGCTCATCATCAGGTCTGTCCTGAGATTACATGAAGAAACTGACAAACTGAGACAGACTCAATCCAGAAGAAATGTGGAGACGTCTCCAAGATGCTTCAAGAAACCTGCCTGCAAAGCTACAGTGCTGTTAAAAGTTTTAGGCACTTTGTAGAAATGCTGACAAACATATGTCATAAATAGATTTTTTCTTTATCAATTAACTTCTATTAACTACATTAAATCAACATTTGGTGTGACCATAATTTGCGTTTAAAGCAGCTTTTGCCCTAAGTGCACTTGCAAATAGTTTTTCAGGTAGCTTTGCAGATAGGTTTCTTGAAAGCATCTCTGGAAATGTAAACTGATATTTCTTACTGACACACTACAGCAAAAGACAGACATAACTGACTTAAAAGCATCTTTAGCTGCTGAAAATACTAGTGTTCTAATATATAAATCCTTACTTGAGCAGTGGTTCTCAAGTAAATGACTAGTGTTCTAATATATATATATATTTGGCCGAGATACAACTATTTGAAAAATCTGGAATCTGAGGGTGCAAAACCATCTAAATATTGAAAAAATCGCATTTAAAGCTGTTCTAAGATACGTCTTAGCAATGACACTTACTAATCAAAAATTAAGTTTTGATGTATTTGCGGTAGGAAATTTACAAAATATGTTTATGGAGCATGATCTTTACTTAATATCTAATGATTTTTGGCATAAAAGAAAAATGATAGACTAATTTAGACTATGTAGGCATTTGAGAGCTTTTAGGCTATTGCTACCCAAATGTACCACGCTATATTTGACTGGTGTGTGGTCCAGTTTTTACATTTTCCATACCTACATACATATATAACATTAACCTATATATAACATATATATATATATATACACTGTAAAAAATTACTGTGAATTTAACGGTAAAATATTGTAAAAATGCTACAGTAAAAACCTGTAAATGGTAAACGGTAAATTCCCCTACTATATAAGGTAAAAAACAATATTGGACATTACATGCATTGCCATTTAATTGTACGGTAGTATACGGTTTTGGACGTGGAAACAGACCGTATAATTTAAAGTGCATAACAGTAAATTGACATTCCAGAAACTTCCCCTGCGTTACCATTTCCATGTGATGGTTTTGTGAAAGTAACTATGTTTTTCTTAGTTTTTTTTCTTAGATTTTGTATATAAGGTTGTGTGTTACCCTAATGTGATAAATGCATTTTATTGCAGTATTTCCTTTATGTGTGTGACAGTGCTGGGTTAAGTCGTTGTTTCCTGTTGAATGACACAATGTGCACTCTATATATGTATTATTTAAACGCTGCTTTTACAAACCAGATTTCAGTACTTCAATAGGTGGGTATATTAACATTATATCAGTCAATGAAATTACAGTATTTAACTGTATATTTAAGTTAAAATGTTGTACCGAAACTCCGAACCACTTTTTTCTTTACAGGTACATATCGATATATATATATATATGATTAGATATATAATCTATAAAGGAAAGAAGAAGTTTCTCGTTGGATCAAGTTAATAAATAGACAATAGTAAAATGCAATTTTATCGTTCATTTGCGATGATTCGGTTCATTCGTTCGGACTAATCTCAGCGAATCAGACTGAGGGTGGCAGCGGTTCTCGAGTACTGACTCAGAGAGGATTCTGAATAGAATTCGTTTTCTGGCCTTGTGCTACAGGAAACAAAGCCAAAAGGATTTGCAAGAGTTCGGAGCTCAAGTTGTGATTAGTAAGTATTAAAATGTTTATTTCAACTTGTTCGAATAACAATTTTGCGATCATAAACATGCATATTTGCTTATACTTTATATATTTTATTAAAATCATTGAAAATATACAGGAGATTAGACAGTGGCGGTCTGTGAAGGAAATTTTCTGTGAGGAAAATCCATAAAGATTGCTGACAGGTTTATTTTTTTACATATCCGATGATAATTATGATCCTACATGCATAAATCAATCTATCCAATAACCAACAAAGCACCTGTCAATAAATGTAACGTTATTAGCGGCTCCAATTATGCAGTTATGCAGCGTCATACAAACTATAACGATTATACACGAAAAGCCATCTAACATCCACTTACTTTCCTTCATTTATAAATCCCTGTCGTTTAGTGTGGTTTGTATTGTGATCCTTTAATCATTTGCATTTCAAATACATTTTAAAAGTTTAAAACGTATCTCGGCAGCTGTTGTCAAGCGGGCTTGATGACGCAGTAAAGCGATACTGAAAGCTGATTGGCTAGATTGGTTACCTTCTGGACAATGATTGGTTACTTGTCAGGAAGGCAGCAAGTGTCATTTTGCCTATTTTGTAGCCAATGGCATAATTTGAATAATGCATCCTGATTGGTTGGTTTTAATCACGCTTTT
>JADLZN010005036.1:0-62204 GCA_018155175.1 Sinocyclocheilus anophthalmus | reverse complement strand
GCTTGCTTGTTTGTTTTTAATATAAAAAGTTCTTCTTTTACAAATGTAAAGGCCTTTTTCACAACAAAAGTGAAATGAATACGCGTCAGGCTGAAGGAAATGTAAATTAATGTATGTACAGTAGAGGGTGCAGCTCAAACAAACTGCATGAAGAATATGACGCAGGAGAGGTTAAACACTATTCAGCAATAAAAAAATGAAACACAAATGTGTCATTTTTTGCTTATTAGTATGGTTGAACTTGATCATCAAAGGTCAGCAGCATAGACATTGGTTAATAAAATGGGATTACATACATACATTATATTTGTGTTATTTACCATTTAATTATTGCAGGTTTGTATACATATTCTGATATGCATTTGACTGTTTTTATTCATTTTGAGGTATACTGAATCTGTTTTTGTGCAGGTGAGATGAGTAAATACATTCATATTTCGTTTTGAACTACAGTAAGCATCATGTTCACACAACGCTCTGCACTTACTCCCGATTTCTCTCAACATGGCAACATGAGAGCTGTCAGTCAAGACATGGGAAACAAAGTAACTGGCATTACTTTTTTTTGAAAAAGTAACTCAGATATTCTCCTGTTAATTAAAAAGTAATGCGTTGCTTTACTAGTTACTTGAAAAAGTAATATGATTACGTAACTCGCGTTACTTGTAATGCGTACCCCCAACACTGGCTGTGGAGATTAAAACATATCCACAACACCATGCTGAACTAATAACTACACTTTTGTCTTGGAAATCAATATGAAAATTAAGAAAAGAGACCTCAGCAATGTTTTAGATAGCTCTAGTGAGTCATAATTTAATTTATGATAAATTTGCAGCCCTGGTACCCATTCTGGCATAGATTTTAAAATTAGTTATTTTATTTATTTTAAAATCATATATTTTTTTCTATTTTATTTGTGTGCTTATTTAATGTTAATGACAAGAAAAACTGAACAATCACATATTCAATTGTATTTAGACTTTTTAAATGTATATACAAATATGTTATATAAAAATATATAAAAATAATATAATGTAAAATAGCTCGTTTAGCTTGACTTCCTGAGAGCAACATTCACCATATTCCAAAGGTTAACTGACCATTTCATTGACCAATTGTTGAAGAAAAACGACTTCATTTTTTTAACATGTTGTCTTATTTTGTACCATGTTTGTGGAAAGCATCTATAAAATAAGAAAGCTAAAGAGAATGTTAGTGCACGTCCTACTGTAAAATGTGTCTTGATTAGAAACCCCCCTGCAGGTGACACTGTTGCTCAACAGATTCCCTCTATGAGGTGGTTTGGAGCTTCACCAGTGTAACCTCAATGTGTGTTTGTGTGTAGTGTAGACTTGGATTTAATGGGTTAGTTCACCCAAAAAAAAAAATCTGTCATCACTTACCATCATGATCTTTGAAACAAAATTTAAGATTTTTTATTAAAACCTGAAAGGTTTCTGTCCCATTGAAAGTCCATGTAACAAAAACAGAGAAGATCCAAAAAGGTCATTAAGATGTCGTAAAATGAACACAAGTCAATTGAGTGGTTTAAGTCTTGTGTTGAGAGTCACTTTATATGATGAACATATTTAATTTAGGCTTGTATTTACATCTAAACAATTATTGACACAAACCTAGCGCAATTATTATGGTAAACACAGAATCTTAAATGTGTGCAGGAGATGCACGAGAACCAATGATGTTTGTTTTAGCGTGTGATGCCCATGTTTACCATATGTGAGGCGCTCTACAGTATGTGTTTACTGTGTGTTTATATGTGACATAATGTGTGTTTATATGTGAATAAAAGTCTAAATTAAATCTGCTCATTATAGAGATTTGAACTTTTCACAGGATTTAGACTTTAAACTGCTTTAAACAGGATTTAAACTGCTCGATTCATATGGAATCATTTTACGATGCTTTAGAGAGACAGAAACATGTCAATCTGTGGAAAAAGCTGTCATTTAAAATTAAATTCTATTTTTTGTCCTCTCTATACTTCACCTCAAAACATTCTGTCATCATTTACTCACCTTCACGTTGTTCCAAACCCACATACAGTAACTACTATTTTTACTTTGTTACTGTGCTTAAGTGCATTTTTCAAGTATCTGTATTTTTATTTGAGGAGCGATATAAGATTCTTGAACGACCTTCTTTCCAATTAACCTGTTGAATTGGTTCACAAATTGATACACTGAACACAGTGAAAACGATGAACGATTCACTCGCGAATCGGACTGATCCGATTGCAGCATTAGTCAACAACTCATTGATTCAACGATCCGGTCAAAAAAAAGTAGAGAACCGGGATATCGTCGGAGCTTGAATTTACCTGTGACTGATGAAACAAAGTTACTGCCTAATTTTAGTATTGATCATTGTAAAGGGAAATTATATTTAGGTCATGAATGTCTTATGACATTCTCAGTTCATTAATTGTTTGTAAACTAAATCAGCTCAGCTGTAAAAGAGTGAGCTGATTGAGCCCTTTAAAATGCTTAAATGTGGCCATTTCTGCATTTGTCACCTTCTGAAATAATGCAAACTAATGCCCATGAATCTTCTCCGCTGATGTAATGTTTCAAATTATATAAAACTATCCAAGAGAGCAAAATACACTCAGGCCAGTTCCAGTTTGCAGTTCTCTTAAAATGTTAAGGCTTTTTGCCCCATGTGATGTCTGTAGTGTATTTTTTATACTATTCGTCACCACATATTTACACAAATGTTGGTTTGCCTCGTTTTTAAAATGCTATGTGGCATATTATTTCACGTTTTGCATATGTGAATTACCAGTAACTCAAATTGATATGGGGAAGTTTATTTATTTTTGCTGTATAATACGTTTTAGTAATAAAGTAAAAGCTTTCAGAACTTTCAGATCAATAGGCCTACATATTCAATCTTCTGTGGAGCATAAGAGAGTACATTAAATAGAATGTTCATGCTGCTCTTCAAAGCTGCCACATACACGAAAACGCAAATAATGTTTGCAATTTGCAGCAAAAGGCAGGATTCTCAGTGAATAATGAGATTTATCACACAAAGCTTGGTTTTCAAATGATAACATACTTATATGATAAATTTATGGTATTCCTTTGTGGAAAATGCTGTTCATTAAATGCATTAAAGTGAAACAACACTGAGAGCAAATAAAGACAGAATTTTCAGTTTTGGGTGAACTGTCTATTTATTGGTATGCTCACCAAGGTTGCATTTATTTATAAAAAAATACAGTAAAACAGTTTGTATAACAGAAATATAGTTTATTCCTGTGATGCGAAGCTGAATTGTCAGCATCATTACTCATTACTCACACGATCCTTCAGAAATCATTCTAAAATACTGATTTACTGCTCAAGAAACATTATCAATGTTGAAAACAGTTGTTTCGTAATATTTTTGTGGAAACTGTGATACTTTTTTTTTGTATTTTTTTGATGGACAGAAAGCTTAAAAACAACATTTATTTGAAAGAAATCTTTTGTTACATTGTCAATGTCTATATTGTTACTCACTGTCAATTAGTTTGATGTTTCCTTGCTAAATAAATATATTCAATATCAAATATATATTAAAAATTAAACAACCCCCCTTTTCTACTTGTAGATAGACTCTATTCAAATGTAAAATGAGTAGCGTAGCATGGGTTGCAGTTTTGTAACAGTTGTCGTTGGTACAGCTTTTAATGGCACAACCTTGTTGCAAAAACTGCGTAACATTGTGACAGGCTCAAAAAACAATCCAAGTTGAAATGAACAAACTAACAATGTCAGGGATGACCAGGATAAAAAATAAAATTAATACACTTAAGCCACTGTTTTTTTTGGAACATTGTACAGTCAGAAGGTTATAAAAATCTGCAGATGCTGCCCAATGAATAAAAATGTTTGGCAAACATCTACATCTAACTCTTATTGTTAGCATCTGAAATATCTTCTGGTTCTAAAAAAAAAACTAGCTATCCTAGTTAAATTTTACTTTCAAAGGTTTATATGTACTGAAGAGGGAAGTTTGAGTTATGAAAGTATGTTTACATAGTACATCATTTTATGTGATTAGATTTTTCATGATATTATCCCTTCAATTACATGCCTTAATTTTTGAGAAATGGATGCAGTTAATGAGATCTGAGAAGGTTTTTTAAGTGAATGTCTACAAAAGTGCTCCGGCAAAAAGTCCTTATGCTTGTTTGCTGCAAAAAAACAACAACATAAAACTCAGTCATATCCCACATGTACCTGATATGATTGTGAAAATGCACTGATGTGCATCCATTTTAGTGGTCACAAACCCTCCCAAGTAGACACTCACAGGCAGACACACACCCACATGCACACACAAAAATCTCAGATGACTCACTTTTCCATCAGTTGCCATGGACACCCAGCTTTCACCCAGCTTGAGAGCACAATACAATTACAAGGCTCTAATTATGTGCCATACAACCTTCCCCTCCCCACTAGAAAGAAAAAAAATGAATCTTAAATTCCCTCTTTTACTACAATTCCACATATTATGTCTCACTATATCTCATGGTTGATTTAAGAGGAGGCAGCTGAATGCGTCAGCATGGGAGTTGGTGTGTCCATGTTATTCCACAGTGTGACATTGCAGTATACACACAAAATAATGATTGTATAGGCTGCCATATGGTGAAAAGGACAGAAGTGTCAGTGTTACTTCCTTAATCAATTATGCAGAAAGAACATCTTTTAGATTGTATGACAATTTTACTCCCAAGACAAAAACATAATGCTATACCCAATATTTTATTTTTTCCAAAAATTATATTATTATAAAAAAGATTTTAGTTTTTATTTATGTATTTTTATTTTATATCTATTTTTATTATTTATATTGTGTGTGAGCGTAATTAAATTATACTCTGCAAAAAAGTAATGTACTCTCACTTTCAATGCCTAATATTTACAGCACAATTCTTAATGTGTGAAATTTAACATAAAAAGTTAATCAATGAGACATAATGAAGAGGTTTCACAGGAATTTGCAAACCATGACTGAAATAAGGACCCTGGAACAGAGCGAGGGTAATATCAAAAGTAGCGTCAGATGTGGTGTGTCTATCAACTGTACTAAAGTGCATCTTCATTTTAATGGACTGAGAAAAAATTTGCCAGTCTGCCGTGAGATTGAGATATTATTCCACTTTCCACCAAGTTCTTGAACACATCTGGGGAGGCACATCAAGTGGTTTATCAATGCAAGGATGATCAGCTGTCCTTCCTGTCTCCCAGTAGAAAATGTCATAACACTGTCGCCATTAGGCATCTTACATTACGATGTTCTGTTTAGTGCTAGGCCACATCTGCAAGTCCTCATGCCTCCTGCAGCAGGCACATGGCATGTTCACCAAACGTGAGCAGGGACTCTGCTCATCGTTCTTCTGGTGTTTTTCAGAGTTAGAAAGGTCTCTTTAATGTCCTAAGTTATTATAACTGTGACTTTAATTGCCTACCGCCTGTAAATGGTAAGTGTTTTAAGGACTGTTCCACAGGTGCATGTGCAATAATTGTTTATGGTTCATTGTACAAGCATGAAAAACATTGTTTAAACACTTTCTAATAAAGATCTGTAACGTTTATTTGGATTTTACAAAATTATCTTTAAAACACAGTATCCTGAAAAAGGGACGTTTCTTCTTTTTTTTGCTGAGCTTATATTGCATCTTCAGTGTTGCTGTTTGATACCCTGTGGTGTTTTGATTCCCGGTTGCAAGCAGTTCATGCCTCATTTGGTATCACTGTCGAGGGGCTTAGATTATATCTACTAATGCATTCGGCGTGATAGTCATACAGGTGCATCTCAATAAATTAGAATGTCATGGAAAAGTTCATTTATTTCAGTAATTTAACTCAAATTGTGAAATTCGTGTATTAAGTAAATTCAATGCACACAGACTGACGTAGTTTACGTCTTTGGTTCTTTTAATTGTGATGGATTTTGGCTCACATTTAACAAAAACCACCAATTCACTATCCAACAAATTAGAATATGGTGACATGCAATCAGCTAATCAACTCAAAACACCAACAAAGGTTTCCTGAGCCTTCAAAATAATCTCTCAGTTTGGTTCACTAGCACACAATCATGGGGAAGACTGCTGATTTGACAGTTGTCCAGAAGACAATCATTGGCACCCTTCACAAGGATGGTAAGCCACAAACATTCATTGCAAAGAAGCTGGCTGTTCACAGAGTGATGTATCCAAGCATGTTAACAGAAAGTTGAGTGGAAGGAAAAGTGTGGAAGAAAAAGATGCACACCCAACCGAGAGAACCGCAGCCTTATGAGGATTGTCAAAAAAAAAAACCATTCATGAATTTGAGTGAACTTCACAAGGAATAAACTGAGGCTGGGGTCAAGGCATCAAAAAGCCACCACACACAGACGTGTCAAGAAATATGGCTACAGTTGTCGTATTCCTCTTGAATCACTCCTGGACCACAGACAACATCAGAGGCGTCTTAACTGGGCTAAGGAGAAGAAGAACTGGACTGTTGCCCAGTGGTCCAAAGTCCTCTTTTCAGATGAGAGCAAGTTTGTATTTCATTTGGAAAACAAGGGCCTAGAGTCTGGAGGAAGGGTGGAGAAGCTCATAGCCCAAGTTGCTGGAAGTCCAGTGTTAAGTTTCCACAGTCTGTGATGATTTGGGTGTTTTAGGGTGCAATGTCACCTGCTGGTGTTGGTCCATTTTGTTTTTTGAAAACCAAAGTCACTGCACCCGTTTACCAAGAAATTTTGGAGCACTTCATACTTCCTTCTGCTGACCAGCTTTTTGAAGACGCTGATTTCATATTCCAGCAGGATTTGGCACCTGCCCACACTGCCAAAAGCACCAAAAGTTGGTTAAATGACCATGGTGTAGGTGTGCTTGACTGGCCAGCAAACTCACCAGACCTGAAACCCATAGAGAATCTATGGGGTATTGTCGAGAGGAAAATGAGAAAAAGAGACCAAAAAATGCAGATGAACTGAAGGCCACTGTCAAAGAAACCCGGGCTTCCATACCACCTCAGCAGTGCCACAAACTGATCACCTCCATGCCACGCCGAATTGAGGCAGTATTAAAGCAAAAGGAGCCCCTACCAGTATTGAGACATGTGACAGTAAATTTAACATACTTTCCAGAGGCCAAGATTGCACTAAAAAATTTTTTTTTGGTCTAAGTATTCTAATTTTGAGATAGTGAATGGGGGGTCTTTGTTAAAGTAGGAGGCCAAATCATCCAATGATCGACTCGTCGGCTGCCAGGTTGTGCAAGCCTGGAATGTGAATGGCATGAAGTGACCTCAGAAACTTCTGACTCCAAAGGAGGAGGTGGCGGACGAGTTGCGACATGCAACGGGAGCGCAGACCACCTTGTCGGTTGATGTACGCAACGGTCGCCGTGTTGTCCGTTTGGACCAGCATGTACTTGCCTCTTAACTCTTTTCCCACCATTGACGAGTTATCTCGTCTTTTAGAAGAAAATGCTTCCCCGCCAAAGACGAGTTTTAACGGCTTTTCGTGTTTTCACTGTTATACACAAGGGGGGCGCTATTACACATCTTCTGAAAGAGTACAAAACCTCCCGAACAAAAACACACGTGAACAGGATGGAGAAACTAGCTTATGTACTCTCTTATGTAAACAGATGCATATGAAAAATAATGAGATCATCAGCAATAGACAGTCAGCATATAAATGAAAATTGCATAATGTTACAGAGTAAAATGTTGAAGTGGTATATGTCTGTGCAAGCTTCGGAGGTGTTTTGATGGAAGCGATTTACTGGATTTATGCTTTTGATTTAATCGTACTGAATATTATCCAGATGTAATTTTTGATAAAAATTTGATTTTCTCACCTTTTTGCTCAAAATAATGCATTTTTATGAAACCTACCTATATCCATGTGATAAAAAAATGCTTTAAGCTAGAATTTAAAAAAAATTTGTTTAAAAGTAGAGGCTCTGATCTTTATTTTTGTGTATTGCATATTCAAATATTCATACAGCAAAATATACTGGAGGCCATTCAATTTTAGTGAAAATTTAGTGGCTGGCAACTTTTTAAAAAATGCTGGCGGGGAAAAAGTTAAGCACCCTTTGAGACGGTTCAAGGCAAGGCACACCACTAACAACTCTAGGCAACTGATATGCCAGTGCAGTTGGGAGTCCCCATCCAAGTACTAACCAAGTACTAAGCTTTCAATATAGCGCAGAAAAGGAGTGCTAGGTGACGCAGCGACGGACCATACCCCCGACACTGCGTGCCCGTGGTACGTGGCCCCCCAGCTGGTGGTGGAGGCATCCGTGTAAACGACGGCATGCCTGGAGACTTGTTCTAGGGGCACTCCTGCCCGGAGGGACGTAAGGTCTGACCACGAGGTGAAGGTTTGTGGCAGGCCGGTGTAACTTGGACCCAGAAAGTTGCCACGCTCACCTCGGGACTCGGCCATGAAGCCAGTGCTGGAGCGGTCTCATATGAAGCAGCCCCAGCACCATAACTGCCACTGCAGCTGCCATATGCCCCAGGAGCCTCTGAAATAGTTTCAGTGGGACCGCTGTCCTGCCCTTGAACGAATTCAAGCAGTTCAGCACTGACCGCGCATGTTCCTCTGTGAGGCGTGCTGTCTGTTCGACCGAATCCAACTCCATACCGAGAAAAGAGAACCTCTGCGTCGGGGAGAGTTTACTCTTTTCCCAGTTGACCTGAAGGCCCAAACGGCTGAGGTGCGAAAGCACACGTCCCTGTGTGCAAACAACTGATGCTGAGACTGAGCTAGTATGAGCCAGTCGTTGCGAAATGTGAACGCCCTGTTCTCTCAAGGGAAAAAGGGCTGCCTCTGCAACTTATGTGAAGACATGGGGCGACAGGGACAGCCCGGAGGGCAGGACCTCGTACTGATATGCTCATCATTCGGACGCGAACCACAGAAAAATGGTCTGTTTTTTTCTTTCCTTTTTTTTTTTTTTTTTTTTTTCTGGGCGGAAGATCGGCACATGAAAGTACGGCATCCATTTCAGGTCGTCGCTGCACACCAATCTCGGGGACGGATGCACCCGAAGATGCGTTTCTGCATCAACATTTTGAACGGTTACTCAAGACACGCAGGTCCAAGATTGGTCGTAACCCACCGCCTTTCTTGGGTACAATGAAGTAAGGGCTGTAAAGCCCTGTATTCATATCGGCTGGAGGGACCGGCTCTATCGCATCCTTCACCAGTAGGACGGCGATCTCAGCACGCAAGAGGAGAACGGAGGAAACGGAGCCTGGCCCGCAGTTCCGAGATTGTCATCTTCCCGTAATGGGAACATGACTCATCCGCGAACGTCACCTCAGCGTGCTTAATGCACAGACAAGTGAGGCAGCGATCGTGACCATCACCCGGCACCAGGTAACGACAGCATCCAGAAACGCACGGGTGAAACGGCATCTTTAAAAAAAGTCGATCCGCTTATTGCACTTTTTTAGAGAAATTGGCTCTTTTAGGGAAATGCTCTTTTACGTGCTAAGACGCACAGGGGAAACGGCCGTTTGCAGCACGACAGGGGGTAGTACAGCCTGAAGTGCGCAACCCACTCGACACAGGAACAACCACCGCTGAAGCGCCGTCCGCCAACACAAAAAGCTTCCACGAGCGCGCTAGACTAATCACACACGAAGCTGTTTGGTAGGAGCAGAACGATGTTGTCGCTCGGCTCCGAAGCGAAAAGCTGGTATGCGTTGCACCGGCTGCCTTTTTATGCTCACACTGTGATCAGCGGCAGCTGGATGCAATCATCGCATGCCAATGTGCATTGGCTCGTTTAGTTTACACTCGAAGTGGATTGGTCTCTCTAATGCCGAGTTCATACTGCACGATTTTAGCCCGATTTTTCACTCGCCGACAGGTTTTGCGAAATCACCGACAAATGCCCGATATCGGAGGCAAATCGGTGCTCGTGATTGATTTGCCTGATCCTCCATTAACCTATTCTCATTGAGTGACATCCCATGAAAAAACAGCAATTAAATAGACAATATCTAATAATAAAACACAAGAAACACGGCTGTCCACAGGGGTTAAGTTACATCTGTGGGCAAAACACACAGATAGATGAGCAGTCAAGGAAAACAGGAGAATGAGAATCGTCAAAGCACTGACAGCAGACATTCACTAGAGAGTAGATATCTCTGCTGAACACACCAATTAGCTGAGTCAAGCGCTAATTAGTTAAGAAAATGCTGTCGAAGTGTTCAGTGAATTGTAAAGCTCTAACTTTTACAGAATGTTACAGAAGAAATAAAAAATATTCACAACATCTTTTCAGGATCAGTGTTTTTCATGTTGGATTACTTACCAATTTGCCTAGTCCCTATACAGATGATATGAAAATTCTTGGAGAGTTAATTTAGACAAGCACATTCGCAATGGGTCAATGTTAAAGAGATAGTTCACCTTCAGTTGCTGGTCCCCATTGATTTGCATAGTGTTTTTTTTTCCATACTATGGAAGTCAATGGGGACCAGTAACTGAAGGTGAACTATCCCTTTAAGATCACATTTTGTTCTTGGAAGTCCATTTTACTGGAAAACGGCATCAGTCAACTGAAGCATGCCTTGATGATTTTAATGAAATGATTTACATGATTAACATAACAGGAAATGAATTAATTGATGATAAGCTAATACATCTTCAACTCATTACTTCTAACGAAGACTTTTTTTAAACGATTCTCAGCTCTAAAACCATTAATAAAACAGATAAAAAAAACGACATCAAACCCGTATTCCAGGAATGACGGCACCTGTTCTGTGAAATATTATACACTTGGGGTCTTATGAAACACAAGCAGAATGAATTTCAATGTAAATTGTACATAAATCAATCATACGGAACTTTCTACACTCAGTTTAATAGGACAATTATATACACATTGTTGTATGTATACGATTTACACAGAAATGAGTTATGCTCATGTTTATGAACATGAATTTTTTTTTTTTATGGATTCCTGTTTATACATCACACAGCACTTCAGAGTTCACAGAAAGACTCTAATTTCTGCTCCTCTTTCCAGGAAATGACTTCCATCCCCTATAACTTTAAACCAATCTGAGATGAGTTTCCGTTCTCAATCATCCAACAACATCAAAAAGTCTAATTTAAGATTAAATATTTCTGGAAATCTTTGCAAAGATTTCTCTTGGGGTAACATTCCTGTCAATGTCATTGCCTCATCTTCATACAAACATAAAAACAAGCCTGAATCTTATATGCATAAAGAGAAAAGACGCAATCTCAGTATTGCACATGGGTGAACTTGTAAGAAATGCAGTATACAGTATCCTTTCTAGTTAGTAAGATAAGCTCAAGCACTTTCAGGGTTCCAGTGGTTGGACAGGAGACCCTGAGGGAGCTGCTGTCTGCCTGGAGCCGGTGACATGATTCATCTCACACCTCTGTGCCCCTGGGAGCCAACCCATTAATTAACCTGCAATCAAAGCCCTGGCGAACTTAAATAATTGAAGAGCTGAGAGAAGACTAATTAAACACATGGCTAACTATGTGTGCTGAAGCTTGGTCACACAAAATGTTTGATATGAAACTCTTTTTTTTCTTTGATGGTTATTAATCATTAGGGTAGCCTGAATATTAAAGGTTTTCAGCAAGAATTTTGCAGCAACATATGGTCCAAAAAACTACTAGTGCAGTAAAGAGACACGGTAACATATTAATGAACTTTTGGTGAGCACTAATTTTGTTCTTTTTACTGAAACTTTATAGCCTACTTACACAAACATGGTAGCTTAATGATTGAAGGCACAATCAGATTCTCCAAGGGTCACTGAAGTGACTACAGGATCTCACCCTCATGGGATCCCACTCCGCAGATCCTAAAAAAATTAAATATTAATTAATGGAGCCCAGTAAAAGACATTTGCATATGTAAAACATACTTTTAATTAACCTGTTAGTTTGAATGAATCTCCAACATAACAATTACAGTACATCACCACAAAGCCGACTTTACAAATATGTTTAAACTTTCTGGGTCAAAATGATGGCACAGGTCACATTTTCTCTCCTAGCTTGCATTCTGCCGACTCGGGCCAGAGTTTGTTATGACAGTCTTGACTGTCTCCCCCTTGTGGGAGAGTCAGAGTGCTGTCCACTGTATGATGCAGAAAACATTGAGGCATGTTTATAATGATTAGTTTTTTGGAGAAATCTTATTCTGTAAAAACATCTGAATTCGATTTATATATATGTACCGCATAGAACGTCTGTGCATTGGGGTAAATGTAACTGTTGTAGCAAGCATAGAGAGTAGCGTAATGCAGACATATGTACAGTATATATTCAGTATAAATACATATGCAGATTATGCACTGGTGGTCATGCAGAAGGCTTATTTCCTGACAGTATAATCCCTTTTGTCTAAATCGGCCATACTGAGTGCACTGGACTACAGGATCTCATTGCCAGCATGTTCTGAAATTCAATTAAACTGGAAGTTGTTAGAATTAAGTGACAAGCCTTTTAGTTTAATCCTCTTGCCTCTTTAAGCCACTTGCCTTTCTAAGGTAGTTTATGTCCAATTCAATGCATCTAATACTTTCAATACACCAGCCAATAAAACAAAAAAAAAAAAAAAAAATTTTTACAAAAAAAAAAAAAATTAATGGGTTTTAATTTCTTTTATTAAAAACATCAATTAAACTGTAGAATTGGTTGTGCCTTATTAGGGGGATCAGCATAAGCTATTTTTGGCATAATATTTTAGTGCCTTAGGGGAAGTGTGATGACTTTATTATATAAAACTACTAATTGCAATGTGAACCAAACAAATAATAAATTGTAATTAGCTTCTTAGCTGTGTACACGACTTCACTGCTAAGCCAAATGTGCAATATGCACGGTTGTTTCCTACTGTCTTTTTGGAGCTTGGTCTTTTCCCGAGGTCAAATTAATAACAGTCTCTGCCTTGGGCACTGCTGTTATTGTGTGAAGTGAATGGCTTGTTTGATAACCTACAATCCTTTTTTTTTCTTTCTTTGAAGCCCCTATAATTGCTTTTCTAGTCAAATATTTGGACTGCATGTGAAAGATTCATTCAGTGTGAACAAGCAACCACTGCAACACTCAAGGATATCAGAACACAAAAGACTGTAAAAAATTGTGTAAAAGAATTATGTGAGCTCTACTAAAAATTGAGTTAATAATAGCAGTATTTTCACCTGTATATGAACAGTTTTATATTAAAATTAAAACTAAAATGACCTCATTTACATAGATAGTTTATATTCACTGAGTTGCAGAGTATAAAGCAGCTTTGTCTTCTATTTTGTTCTTCACACATTATATTAGCAGAATGCCAGTGTAGGATCACCAATATGGCAGTTCTGTAGATGACTAATGCCTGGACACAAAAGTGAGATATCCACTTAGATACCATTACTATGGTCTACCACAGTTCTCAAACTTGCAGTGAGTCAGTGATCAATCTAACAGCATGATCAGAGCTGTGCACTTAGCAGTTTTTTGTTTATGTTTATGTATGCTGGCTTATATGGCAGTTGTCTGAAACTCAATTTCAATTCTGGAGTTCAGCAGTTCTCGTTATACAAAAATAAAGTTGCAATTGACCAATCAGAATAAAATAATCCAGAGATCATAAATACAGATAGTAGGGTCTAACTACAAGTAATAAATAGCTTCTATTTTAAATTTCTAAATTTAGGGTTTTCTTATTTTCATTTTTTTTTAAATAAATGTACATTTATATCATTATTTATAACATTATTATGGCATTAAATGAGAAAAAAGTGGGTTATTTGAGGGGTTTTCAATGAACATGAAATTATTTGGTATGGCTCTCTTTTGCTTTAAGAATGATCCAAAGAGTATCTTGAAATTCAGTCTGACCATCTATACACAGAGCTCACAAATGTACGAATTTGATTATAAGTAAATTTGCAGAATCTAAAATATTTTTAGTGTATAATAACATTTCTTTGTTTTGAACATCTGAAAATCCTTAAACATTCTTTCTAGGTTTTTGATTGAGGTTATTTGATTCTGAATGCTAGATTTTACATGTGGTCTCACACATATGGACTGACTGTAAATGCTAAAACATTATTTCCACTTTCAAAGCTAATGAACATGAACAGGTACTACTGCTCCTAAATTTAGATGAAACCCAAAGACTGCGTGAGGTTGAACAGCCACAGCTGGGAATGCAATGACCACAAACTGAATTCATGCTTGACCACAGTACATATCATCTGATTCTCTCAGACAAAGCATTAACAGACAGAGCTGTCTGAGTTGCGTGTGATTGGTGTGCTGCAACAAATCACTGTCTCTCTATTCTCCAATACAGATGCTCTTGCTCACAACATTTGAGACAAGGGTGAGGAAAAGCAGCAAAGTTTCAGTCAAGACAAATCCATCTGGAATTGAGCCAATGGAAAATGAAGAAGCATTTATGCTATAAGAAATCAGGAAGCCTGCACTCCACTCCAAACAGCTGTCATCGGCCCCCCTCCCAGCCATCATCCTTTCCCTTTCCGGGCCTCTCTAAGAACAAACAATTTCAATAAAATTTGTGGTGTACTAATGTGCCATGCCAGACACGTTGGATGCACTTTGCAGACTTACATAGCAATATACTCAAATGGCAGTAAAAGAAAAAAAAAAGAAAAAAAGTTCAACATTGTATAGCATAATTGCCTGCTTGACAAAAACTATTTATGGTACTCATCTGTATCCTTTCATTGTTTTGCAATGTCAATACATAATCTCAGAAAAGTATAATGGACAACAGAACTGTTTGATCAGCACACCCAAATAAATATGATTTTTCAATGAATAGACACTCCAGTTATCACTTTATCCATAAATCAACTTTTATGCCATTATCATCCACAACACAGGCCTACAATCACAGCTAAAGCATTTATCCAAACAGGATAAAGATTTGGCATTGGATTGAACAATACAATCCACAATATCATGATGATGACATGGACATCCAGAGCTTCATTCTGCTGAGAGATATTCTGCAGTGGTTTCATAAAGCAGATAAAATGTGAGGAGACTGTTCATTGTTGAAGCTCACACATAAAATAATAAGCTACCAAGAATCTGAAGCAGTTCAAATGAATAATACCAAGAATAGGCACTGAGATTTTCTTATTCAATAAATTAAGTGCATTGTGAAAGGATAGTCATTAAACGACTTAAGTGTAATATCAAGGTACTGTTGAAGGACAGTTTACACAATTTCAAGCTTACAATGTGAAGATAACATCTGCCGTTTGAATACTTAAAAATATTAACACTTAAATATTACATAGAGGTGGCAAGGCACTCAAACCGTCATCATTTATCATTTCGATTCAGAAGCAATATCAGACCTGCAAGACTAGTGTTGCTCCAAAATAGCAGCCGCTCTGGTCTTCAGACCAACAGTATGATTACAATATATAACAGTTTAACTAACAAGACATTTAAGTGACTTACCTTTTAGACACAATTTGTCGGTTACTTTGTCTATTTCCATTGTGACATCGGGGGGAAAAAATCCTGAACAAAGCATAGCAGCATACATTTACTAGTCTTTACCAACAACAGGTCGCAGTTTATTTACAGGAATGAATCGTGCTCGTTTGTTCCTGAATGAATCAGTGTTTTAAACCATTTGTTTGAGTGAATGATTCAATGACTCACTTGTAAAGATTGTGTCTGAATAACTCAAGGAATCAACAAATCGGTTTAATGAATGACTCAATCATAAAGACTTGTAGCTGCCTATTGGCATAACAATGTAACCTACAGCTGGGATCAAAAATCTCCACCACCAAAGCGGAGATCGAAAATCTATATTCCATTTTTTTCTTTTCCATATAAACATTTGAATCAAGTCTATTTTTCCACAAAAAGAAAATAATAGTCACTTGTAATTCTTTTTAAATAAAGCACTATTATACTATAGCTTTTGGATTTGCCTCATTTTTGAAGTTTGCATCATTGATTCTGTTACTTTCCTGTTCAATCCTGTAAAGCTGCTAATCTGAATTGCATAGTGCTATAAAAAATGAAAGTGACTTGATTTCTTCCTCATGAAACTGAGCAGTACTGACAGCAATGACAAACAAGGTCTCTGTAAACAATTAAAACCTGACACGGACAGACTTATGAATATGAAGTGGAACCTTTTCACCTGATGGGTGCCATCTGATGGACATTAAAGAAGATAAGAGCACAGCATGGAGGCTTTTTACGTTCACATTTGTCAACTCCATGACTAATCCTAAACATTTGCACAAAAGGTTTCAATGACAAGCATAATTACAAGCACAAATACGTTTGTTCACAATCTCCCTAAATGGCATTTATCAAGGCAGCAGCAGACAGTATCCTGCAGTTTAAATAAAACAGACTTCCCATTTTTCCTTGACATTCAATCCTTCATGCTCTACTATAATGTCAGCTGATCTAATATCGGCTGTGACATGACAAAGTGGTGGCTCTTCACAGACTTTGATAAGTAACACTTAGTGAAAACTTGTTAGCCTCTTGTTTATGTGAATCTTGAAGGAATTCATAGTGGTCCTCGACGGGGGTCCCCAGTCACAAAACTGTGAAGACATGTCCACATGATCGTTTTTTTTTGTTGTTGTTTGTTGTTTTCCATTCAAAACCATTACTGACCGTGCCTATTACAAGCCTGTCTCTTTTCCATAACCTCAAATCTTTCTCTGAGGATATATTCGCTTAGGGCAAAATAGTGAATAAAGGTTAAGACACCGCAGGCAGCCGAATGTGAAATTGATACATTAAAAAAGACACTTCAAAATATGAATAAATTGACCTTCCTGTGAAATTATCTATTTCACTAATAAAATAACAAGAGACAGGACAAAAATTACATTTAGGTTTTCATCAGTATAAAACTGAGAGTATTAGGCTACCTCTTGTCACAGTTACATACTGTACTTGCTGTATTTAGTGGTTGTGCTCTTTGTGGATTTTTAAACTAGAGCTAAAGCATCACTGTGTACATGTTGCATATCATTAATAATCCTAAGTTAACACCTGCACTGAAGTTATAAAAAAAATTCAAATTCCACGCTTGAGTGCTTTCATAACACATTTATTGTGGATGTTTTTTTTGTGTAGAAAAATGTCATAAAGACAAGCACGAGCAGTGACTCACATGTAAGCACACAGCCAGTGCAACTAGGGCAAGCAAGTCTGTCTTTTCTCAACAACCTGTAATGACCAGGTGAAAAAGCCAGATAGATGCATCCAAAATTAATATTTAGGGTCAGGAGGATGCATTTATGTTTTGTAAGCACGTGTTCAAATACTCAGGAGCTAGAGACCTTCAGCTGCAATACTCTTGCCCTCTTATTTCCTTGGAATCATTTCAATCACTATTCTGGAGAGAAGCATAAAAAATTGGATGCAGGATGATTATTAACTTTTCCATCACAAACTAAATTCATGTGTTTGTTCCGCTATATGATTTTTGAGAGGATTAAATTATAGTGTAAGTGTGAATGCGTCAAGGCTGATGAGGCTTATTCAAATCAGCCGTGTTGAAATCTTGTGGTCCCTTTAACAAGGCTGTCTGGCAAGTTTTTTTCTCTCATACTTTTCATATATCGCTGAACAGAAGATTGCAAACTCTCTTAAAGAGGGAAGATGCCCTATTTAAAAAGGCTGTTAAAAGAGAGGGAAGAGAGAAGACAAAAACAAAAATTTGCTATATCTTTTTTTATCCCATGGCGGAAACATCAGCCAATGGCCACCATCATACACCCGGTGCAATTGCGACGCAAGTGTTTTTTGCTAGTTTTAGCCCGACGCAGTTCTCATTTTCCCGTCCTGCGCCGCGTTGTTTAAATATCTAATGCATTTGCGCGCCCGTGGGCATGCTGGTCTAAAAAAAGAGTCGTGTTCAGGCTTCGTCGCTATTTTGAGGAACTGAAAATAGACTGCGCCGTAGACCAAATCAAACCTGGTCTAAAGTCTGGTGCAATATGTTTTTTTTGTTATTTAAAGAGCACGTAAGTATAGGCGGGTCAACAGCACGTGTACACTCTGCTTATTACACACACACACAGGGACGCACAGCAGCACACAAACATTTTTAAAAATTAAAAATTACATTCCGCCATGTAAATAGCGAACCCGACATGGCGCGAGCGCAACTGGCTTTTTAAGGGGGTGGGAGATGAGACTCTGATTGGTTTATTGCACGTTACGCCCAAAAAACACCCATTACTCATTCGAAGACATAGGGAACAACCCATTTAGACCCTCTCCGCCCGGCGCATCCGACCGTTTTTCCCCCCCCCCCGTGTTAAACTAGCAAAAGTGGATGCGGACACGCCCTGAGTGCATTTGCTAGTTGTCATAGCACAAAATGTAAATCTTTCCCGACCCTAAATCCCAAATCACTCATTAACCTTTACAATTCAACATAATACTCAAAATTAGATTAATTAACCTCAAAAGAGTTTCGGATAATCTCACAAATGATGATAGTCAGATGAAATGACAAAATTAAGAAGAGCGTAGCCATTGATTAAATGTGTTGAGATAAGATTTTGTGTCATCTGATCTTGCCCGAGGGTACATATTACCCCATCTTACTCTAATAGTTATAAAAACGCACATCTGAAAGCCAGTCTGTATATTTAACCATTGGTGTTTTGATTCATTGGATGATTACCGTACCTTCTTCAACAGTCCTCTTCCTTTTCAACAGCATGTTTGCTGGTAGAGTTGATAAGATGGGCCTCCATGGAAACGACCCCCGGGATAATGACTAAAGTGCATCAGCGCTGCTTTTTGAGAGTCATTCAAGTTGTCTCATTGCTGAAATATGAGGTAAATAGTTTTCTCATCAAAAGAGCCATTCCATTAATATTTAATTTACTCCCAAATGTGTAATAACACTGAACTCAAATTAGCTCCCAGCCAGTCTTATGAAGTTTTCCTCCAGGCCACAGGCATTAGGCCACATGCCGCAAAGGCATTTTAACATAATAAATGCTTTCAATGAATACAATGAACATAGTGTTATAGTTCATTTTAATCTACTTCGAATAACAGACATGCACTCAATTAGCCTGATAACAGAGAAGGGACTAATTAACTGCTAGTTTAATTTTCCATAGATGGTGACCCTGGCCACAAAACCATCTTAAGCGCTGGGTATATTTGTAGCAAATACCCAAAAACATATGGTCAACATTATCGATTTTTCTTTATGCAAATCAATTAGATATTGTAAAGATCAGGTTTCCATGAAGATATTTGTACATTTCTACTGAATATATTATAAACTTAATTTTTGATTAGTTATATGCACTGCTAAGAACTTCATTTGGACAACAATTAAGGCTATTTTCTCATAGGTTTTGCAGATTCCAGATATTCTAGCGTTTTGTATCTCGGCCAAAATATTGTCCTATACTAACAAACCACATCAATGGAAAGCTTCTTGATTCCGTTTTCAGATGTTGTATAAATCTCAATTTCGAAAAATTGACCCTTATGACTGGTTTTAATGGTCCAGGGTCAACAATATGTTCCACCTGTCGCCTTTATTTTATATATGTAGAATAGTATGGCTTTGTTTGAGCAGCAATAGTGTGACTACAACCACTTTCAGCATGGCATTTCTTTGACTTCAGGAAGTAATAGGAGTGGTTTCCTTTTCCCTTATTTATTCCAAGGGTTGAATAAATAAGATTAGCCTATGCCATGAACATTATTTAGTTACTAATAAACCTGATCACATTATGGTAAATATAACAAGGAAAAACAACAGAAATGAATGAGCTGTGCTATTATATTATTTAATAATAGAATGAGGTTTGTTTTTTGTTGTTTGGCATGTGACTGAATTTAACAATAGGTCAATAAGGCCATTCCTCATGATGTTGTTTATAATGCCTTTCATAACCAAAGTTACACAATCCTTGAGAGAAAAATGGCCTTGAAAGCTTGCCAGGTAATGTATTTCCCCTTGTTTTATGTACATTTTAACAACTTATCTCTAATTGGCAGAATTTTAAGCTTTGCTTGGGTGCACCTTGGATGTTCTCATCTCCATGGCAACAGAGATACTCTTCTGCCACTCATGACAGCCGAACATTTCTGCTCATGTTCAGAGCACTGGCTTTTTTCTGTACACACCACAGCAGCAAAATGGTGCCCGTTATATCATCTGTGATTTGTTAGATCTGATTAAGCATTTGTATATTTAACAAGTGTAATTTGATAGCAATTTGACACATAAAACTGAAAAGTTTGGACAGTATCAGAGGAAATATTCATATTTGCGCATTTAGATGTGTTTGCCTAATGCATTTGTGCCTTTTTCAACAGCAGTACTTTGCACTGTACACACACACACACACAGGTTTACATTTGTGAAAAGTTGGGACTCCCATTTGGCTTAATGGTTTTTATAGCTGTACAGACGTGATATTCTATTGCCCTTTACCCAACCCTACCCCTAACCCTAACCCCTTACAGGAGACTTTGTGCTATTTCAGATTTTCAATAACCTCCATTCTGTGTGATTTATAAGCGTATTGAAAAGTGGGGACATGGGTATTGTCCTGAAAAGTCACCTTCTCCTTGGAATACCTATGTCATTATACAAATTTATGTCTCATTTGTCACAAAAACTCGTACACACACACACACACACCACACACATAGATATATATATATATATATATATATACACAAAGTATAAGTCTGGTATACGGTAAATATACTTATTACAATTATCATTAACATTATAAGTTCACTCTTAACCATGCAGAAGCTTCAATTCAGTTTTGAATAGGTTTGATATGCTCTAGCTGGAAGCAGGTTTGCCATTTCTAAATTATATAATATTTTTTTACTTTAATGCACCGCTGCCTGTGTATTATTGGCTAAAAGTTCAGGAATCATGGTGCTCAATATATTACCCAATAAGGCATATTTAAAGGGAAGCAATAATAAACCTTTGCCAGTGTGTCACCCTTGTAAATTATTGATTGTAAATTGTTTGACTCATTAACATCATCATTTATATTAATCTTTTATTTGTTCTTGAGAGATAGATCAAGCCACCATTTATTTTATGGGAGTATTTTTTACTCCAAGAATTGGAGGGTTTAGGCGCCACTAAATCCTGTGTTCTGTAAAAAGACAAAGTCTTGCCGTGAAAAAGGTTAGAGCCTTTAAATGAGAAATTGGAGTGTAGGTCAGAGTCAGCTCCTTTATATAAACTACAGTAGCTACTTTAAAGTAACATGGTGTTCAGCTCTAATTACAGCTATTGGACCATCCATTGTGGTCTTGGGTTACATGGGTAACTGACAATGGACCTACTAAAAAAAAGCTTCTTTTGAGAACCTCAACATGTGTCCTGTATAATCTCCCTAAACATAAAGGAACAGCTTACCCAAAAAATGAAAATCTGCTGAAATTTTACCCACCCTCCAAAATCAAGATTGCAGAGACCTATGTTAAAAAAACTGTTAAAAAAAACTTTAACGTAGTAAAGAGACAAGGCAACATAGTAACGAACTTTTGGTGAGTACTATATTTTTGCTGTTCTTAGTGAAAATCTGTAGCCTACTTACACAAACATGGTAGCTTATAGATAGATTCAGTACAATCAGATCAGACAATCAGATTCTGCAACGGTCACTCTGTAGGATCTCACCCTCATGGGATCCCACTCAGCAGATCCTAAAAAAATGGGCCCATTTGCATTTGTAAGGCGTTATATATTATATTATTTAAAGGGGTCATGAACTGAGAAATCAAAATTCACTTGATCTTTTGACATTTAAAAGGTCATTGTACTATAAAAACATTCCGTAAGTTTCAGAACTCAAAACTTTGCTGTTAGTCTAAAACAGCTTATATTAAAGCCAATCTGCCAAAATGACAGGTTGTAGAATGTGCTACTTTATGACATAATAGTGTGGTTAAACACCGCCTCCGCAGAAGAAGATCAACACCTGCTTCTACATCACTGCCTGTTTAGCTCCGCCCACCTGATTGAAGATGAGTTTGTTTCTTCATCAGAACATCTTTGGAAATATTTAGTAATACATCACCTGCTCACAAATCCTCTGCAGTAAATGGGTGCCATCAGAATCAGAGTCCAAACTGCTGATGAAAACATCATAGTAATCCACATGACTCCAGTCCATCAATTAATGTCTTGTGAAATGAAAAACTGTGGACTGGAGTGATGTGCATTACTTGTGGATTATTGTGACGTTTTTAATCAGCTATTTGGACTCTCATCCTGATGGCACCCATTCAGTCACATGCATTACTTGTGGATTATTGTGATGCTTTTATCAGCTATTTGGACTCTGAATCTGACGGCACCCATTCACTGCAGAGGATTTGTGATCAAGTGATGTAATGCTACATTTCTCTCAAACTCAAAAAAAAAATGAAGAAACAAACTCACCTATATCTTGGATGACCTGAGAGTGAGTATTCAGCAAATTTCTGGGTGAACTATTCCTTTAACAAATGTGCAAAACAAAATCTGTCAAATCTAGTATTGGATCAGTTGAAGTACTGTAGGGCTGTGCAGGGAAATGTCTTTTTGAACTCTTAGGGTCGAGATGACTGAAAAAGATCTGTCTGCAGTAAATTTGAATCACAGGCACACCTCAAAGGCATGCAAAAATTATTTTATGTGAACAGTGTGCACTTCTGTTAAATATAATTTGTGCAACTGTTTCAGCAACCCAGGAGCCAGAAGATTCCTTTAATTTATGTCACATCTCTATTTTGCACCTTTATGCACACTGGATTCTGCATGATGGATCATACTTGAAATTACGTTCAAATAATGATGGGTAATGCTCATGCAACGTCCTCAGAATATAATTTCTTTCATTTAACATTTTCAAAGGAAAGTGATTTCACAGACATTTACATTAGCGTAATTAAAATAAATTACTAATAAATTAGATTAGTTGGAACTTTGCAGCTAACACCTGACATCTGATACTAATAACAGAATTACATGATAACATAAAACATAAAAATGAAGGAGTACTCCTATCCTTTTTCCTCTCTGTCTGGATAGAGGAACTAATTTGTGTTTGTAATTTGTACCTTTCATTGGATTCAGTGGCCTGTTGCAAATCATTATAATCATTAAAGACCATCAGTAAAATCGCTATGTCTCTAAGCCCCTATAGCCTACATCAATAAACTATAATGTTAAGTTAAAAAAAGAGTCAGATGGCAGTCATGGAGACCATTGTTTTATATGTAAAATCCAAAGGTCCTGCTGTATGTATCAACAACACACACACACACACACACCCACATATATAATATATATATATATCTTATATATACACACACACCAGTGTTGGGCAAGTTACTTCCAAAATTGAATACATTATATATTACTAGTTACTGTATTTTGAAAGTAATTAGTTACATTACAATATCACTGTCTCTGAATTGTAACGTGTTACACTACTTTTGAGTTACTTTCACCAAAATATCCACATTAGTATTATAAAATACCAAAATGTAGTTTATTGCTGCTCATTCTACATCCAGTGGAGGGTAATGTGGTAGGTCTATATAGCATAAAATTATAAAATCATATTTAGATACCGGTATGTAGGTCTACATTAATGTTACGTAGTTTAGGTTAAACACAGATAAGCACAAACCGCATTATTACATTCATAAATAACACCAGTAAATAAAGCGAAATGTTATAATGTACAAACAATAAACACAATACCTAGCCTACAGGCAAATTTGAACGGTTTTTGTCAGAAGAAACAAGAATGAAAAAAAATAATAAAGGGGGGGTTTTTTTGCTATACAGGCCAAAACGAATTAGGCTAATTCAATAAGAAACTGAAAGCAAACGGCGTTCTCGCGCAGCCTACCTCTCTCATTCAGCATTAATCCATTAAATGTGTCCATATTTGCAATGTATTTGAATGCTAAACTATTATTTATTATGTAAACCAGGCTTACTTAACGCGCTTAAAAACATCCTCGTCACATGAGCAAATGTGTGTTTGGCCCGAGCTCAGGCTGAATGGCACGGATTGTACGCAGTATGCACTATTTTAATTAACCAGAGTATCTATACGTTTGGTTGACTATTTTATTCTGATAATGAACAGGCTGCAACGCTTGCAATGCTGTAGGCCTGTGTGTGCGTGAGGCGCCGGCGCGATCGAACAGCGGAAACAAACAACAAAAAAATACTCTTGTTATTTTTGGTCATACAGATCATTCGAAACTGCAATGTGTTTACTTTTATTTCTGTTATCTCAGTTTCCTTTCCGTGGACTTTCGTAGAGCGCCGCACCACACAAATATTCTATGAATATCTCTCAGTCTTTTCTTTTCGTTTTGTTAATCTGTTAATTAGGCTATTTAAGTCAAATATTTCGCATATTCATTCATTTTATATATGATTTAATAAAAACAGATTTTATTTTTAGTTAAACTTAATATTTGTTGCTTGTCTGCGCTCGTCCACCACTTTTTTTTTTCTCTTCTCCGACCCCGCAGCTCTCTCCGTGGCACCAGTCCAGGTGTTTCCAGGTTTTACTCGTGCTATTTCTTCATGTTGAGAGTTTGGTGTAGCACATATTGCTAAGCATTCTTATCCTTTTCTCCGATGAACTGAAAATAACAGGAGTGTGTCCATCTCACAAATGTAGAATCCGTCTCTGCAGTCATCTCAACCATTCAATTCCAGCAAACAGGAAATAGACGAACTATTTTACCCGCTGATTTTTTTCTCTGGTGCTGTTTTGCGGTGTTGCTAAATTCACCACTTAATTTTGAGTTAAAATATGTTGTTGTAACTGTTACTGAGATTGTAACCAGTAATAATATTACACAAATTGTATTAGTAATGCGTTATATAACAGCAAAAAGTAATATACTACTGTAATATTATTACTTTTGTAATGCGTTACTCCTAACACTGACAATCACTCAACAAATTATAAACCGCAACCCTTTTGTTTTTGTGCCCCATTTTCATGAGCTGAACGTCAAAGATCTAAGAACTTTTTATTTGTACACAAAAGGCCTAGTTCTCCTCAAAGTATTTGTCACAAATCTGTCTAAATCTGTGTTAGTGAGCACTTCTCCTTTGCCGAGATAATCCATCCACCTCCCAGGTGTGGCATATCAAGATGCTGATATGACAGCATGATTATTGCACAGGTGTGTCTTAGGCTGGCCACAATAAAAGCCACTCTAAAATGTGCAGTTTTACTGTATTGGGAGGTCTGGGGGGGGGGTTCGAAAACCAGTCAGTATGACCACCATTTGCCTCACGCAGTGCAAACACATCTCCTTCGCATAGAGTCCGGTGCGAACTACGGGGGAGCTATGGGGAGCTTGGCTCCCCTTAATAAGACATGGGCTCCCCTGAAAACGGGATTTGTGAAATTTTGGGGGGTCTCAAAAAATATTGACAATGTGTTATTTTGACGTGCAATTGCAATTGTGTAATGTGATCATCGTGGATTATTATGTGTAAAATTGCAAAAATATCATTCATGCATGACGGCGATTTAAACCTAATTCACATCAATTAAGATAACTATCGCCTGTTCGGCAAAGGAGAAGTTCTCACTAACACAGATTTAGACAGATTTGTGTACAATATTTGAGAGAAATAGGCCTTTGTGTACATAGAAAAAGTCTTAGATCTTTGAGTTCATGAAAAATGGGGGCAAAAACAAGAGTGTTGCTTTTATAATTTTGTTCAGTGTGTATATATATATATATAATGATGGGTGTATTGATTTTTAAACATCAACACATTCTATTAATGTGTTTTATCTGTCTCTTAAATAATTAAAGCTGCAGTCCGTAAGTTTTGCCTCTTTGTCGCCATCTCTGTTTGAAAACCTGCAATTGCAGCTGTGTGCGGAATTAATCTTCCTTGCGTGGGTTGTGAGCCGGCACGACTCCAGCGCGGATGAATCTAATGTTTTGAAGAGTATTTGTGGCGTCAGTCACAGCACCGGTGTGGATATTTACTGTACTTTGCACTCACAGATTCTAGCCTACGTCCTGGAATATGACCCAAATAAGAATTTTCACCGTATATTGCCATCTGAACAAGTAAGTAACAAGTCTGCCACGTTTGTTCTGACCAACTGAGGAAAAAAGCATTACCATAAATCTTGCTACCAATGGTGATTTAATCTAAAGATCGGTTATCTCATATCACATCAAACCGTGCAAATTATTATTATTGTTATACTTTATTCTCAAATTATTAATGTTAACAACATCAGCATTGGTGACTATGAGTATAGTGTGTATGTATCGTTTTCTAATTGTCATACTCTTCGAATTTCATATTAATAAATTATTTTAACCCAAAAAGCAAATTATGCTCCCTTCGAACTGGTTTTCTTTAAAATACAAATCTTTGTAATCCCAGGCTATCTGTAATCAGATGCACATTTATAACTGGAATATAATTTAATTTCATTCACATGTGTTTCATAAACACATAATCCTTTATGGATTACAATCTGCCATCAAAATGATACATTTAATTATTCTGGCTGCTGTGAGAAAAGGCTATAAATGAATGACCACCTGCAGGATCCTCACATGGGATAGTCTACTAGCTGGGACAACTTCTTTATGTTTACAGACGTGACGTAATGACGCAGTGCCATGTGCCATTTTCACATGAAAACCTACCTGTACCACTCAAATTAGAAAACATTATTATAAGCTAACCATTGTGAATCGGGCTAAAGTAAGGCGATAGTTTTGAACACTGGCTGGTTATGTACTTGCTCAACTATTGATTTCGGATCATTTTTAACCAAAAAAAGTTTACGGACTGCAGCTTTAACTATTGATTTGTTTAAATTAATTAGCCTAAGTCTTTAAGTGAAAAATGAACTCTTTTAGTTGTGAAGGAGAGAAACTGTTTCACTTTCTGCTCATCTGAACATGAGAAGAAATTATGAAAGACACAAGCAATCACAGACAGCGCTCACTGACATAACTCATTATAAAGATACAGATATAGAAATACTTCAGTCGAGTTATTTTACACCAAATGTGGCAAAGCTAAATCTGACATTTATTACAACGGTTAAGTCTAATTATCTGCATGCAGCTGAGCTAGATTATAATATTATATGTCTATAATTACTCATTTATACACTCTCAGGAAAAAAAAGGTACAAAAGTTGTCACTGGAGCGATAACTTTTCAAAAGGTAGGCTACTCATTTGTACCTTATTAACCCCTAAAGGGTGCATATTGGTACCTTAAACGTTGGCTACACATTAGTACCTAAATGGTATATATTTGTACCTTTAAAAAAGGTACAGTGACTATTTTTGTACTTTTTTTGTGAGAGTGTATATAACAAAAGACAATTCAGTAACAGCTATTAATTCAGATTTATCTAGTGTGAAATGTGCTATGCTTGATTTAAGGAGATGTGGGCTGTCAAGTTTTGTGACATATTAATATATAAATCTACAATGAATTGATAAATCATTACAATATGTAGGCTATGTCAATGTTTCATGCTGAAATGAAAAAAGAAAAAACAAAACAAAAAAGCTCAAGAGTTCTACAGTTGCCGTGGTTACCTCAGGCAAATGTGTTTTTGGATTGGAGGGGTTGCCACAAAAACTGTTTATATATAGACAGGTGAAAGTATGCGCTATTATTAACTTGTATTTTAACATTTGAGGTTACTGAATTGTTGAAAGTAACATATATACTTAGCTATATGTTAAAAAAAACCAGCCTATAGGCTACTTTCAGGACCCCCAGCCTTGTTTTGACTTGCTTTTACGGAGTTAAATCCAAAATTGGGGAGTCAACTAATCAGTGTTGGGGAAAGTTACTTTTAAAAGTAATGCATTACAATATTGCGTTACTCCATAAAAAAGTAACTAATTACGTTACTTAGTTACTTTTTATGGAAAGTAATGTGTTACGTTACTTTTGCGTTACTTTTAAAATCTGGACAGGGCTTGCTTGTTTGTTTTTAAAATAAAAAAGTTATATTTTTGGCAAATATAAAAGCCTTTTCACACCAAAAGTGAAATGAATAAGCCTCAGGCTGAAGGGAAAGTAAATTTACATCCGTACAGTAGAATGCAGAAGAAGACATTTCAACACACTTCAGCAATAAAAAAGGACACACAAATGTTTGTCTAGAGTAATTTTTGCTTATTAGTACGGTTGAACAGGATCATCGAAGGTCAGAAGCAAAGACATTGGTTAATAGAATGGGATTAAATACAACATTTAATTATTGCAGGTTTGCGTCATATTCTGAGTTGCATTCTTTTTATTCATTTTGAGGAATACTGAATCTGTGACTTGAATGAATGCATATTCATATTTATTTTAGAACTACAGTAACATCTTCTGATTTCTCTCAACATGGGGACAGGAGAGCTGTCAGTCAATAAATTGGAAAAAAAGTAACTTATTTGAAAAAGTAACTCCGACATTCTCTTGTAAATTAAAAAGTAGTGCGTTACTTTACTAGTTACTTGAAAAAGTAATCTGATTACGTAACTCGCGTTACTTGTAATGCGTTACCCCCAGCACTGACTATAATTCGCATTCTGTAAATATTGCATCAAGCCATAAACCCAGCTAGACATGCAGAAGAGTGATTGTAAATTCATACAGCTTCACCGATGAGAAAGTGAGGAACTGGAAAGCCGTCGGCGACTGCTGAAAAGCCTCTAGTCATGTGCATATATATGTGACGTCATTTTGTTGAATAAAATGCGAATACGCGCGCTATGACTGTCGCTCGATACAATTTCACGAGCGTAATGTAAGAACAGCTGGGATAGATTTGTTGTAGAGTCATAAACGAAAGAGACCGGTAGCTATACTTGCAGGAGCGGCAGAACGTCTAAGGCAGAACGGTTGGGATTCAGAACCCTCTGAAGTCGGACAGGTATCGATATCAGAGAACGTGATTGATAAACTCGGGTGAATTTCAGCCTTACAGCATTTGCCATGGAAACGAGAGGCAACATTTCGGACTTACTTTATGCGCTTTCTAACCCAGTGATGTCTAATAGCAGCGTATTCTGCCGAAACTTCAGCAACAGCTCCAGTCTCGTGAACACGAACAGCTCCAGATGTGACAGGACGGCTGAGCTGGACAAAAGCTCAACTCCTGTGATAGTGGCGATCATCATCACTGCATTATACTCTATAGTTTGTGTGGTGGGACTGGTGGGCAACGTCCTCGTCATGTATGTTATTATAAGGTAAGAGATATGGCACGCAGGTAGCCTAAATTGTTTTACCTATAGCATAGCAGACGCATAACACAGAGTGTGCTGGCTCCCTAAACAGCCATTTTAGAGGATAAATAGTTGCTTTTAATTAGGCTACTTTTTAGTTTCAAAAGGATAACTGTTGAAAGAGATTCTGATAGTGTTTCGATCAGTGTTGGCTATTAGAGGGTCGTAAACGACACGTTCATTGCAGAAACTCATGTTTTCTTGCGTTCAGTCTTTCAGTCACAAAAACCGCCTATCAATAATATAAAAATAGAATCTCTTGCTGTAGTTAATATATGTTTATATAAAATATGTCTGCTTCTCATTTATAAAATATAAATGCTTTTCAGCTTGGCACTATAGGCTATATTTCATATCCACTGATGAAACAGATCATTGAGTGCGCACGCATTTCTATTACGTTCCTGTCAGCGTACGGGAGAACACCACATTACAACGTGCCATTCACACTCTATATGATATGGTGAAGTACACATACTTCTCAGTCACAT
The DNA here is from genome assembly GCA_018155175.1 of Sinocyclocheilus anophthalmus. Taxonomy (NCBI): domain Eukaryota; kingdom Metazoa; phylum Chordata; class Actinopteri; order Cypriniformes; family Cyprinidae; genus Sinocyclocheilus; species Sinocyclocheilus anophthalmus. Next base: position 32,329 of record JADLZN010005036.1, on the reverse strand, counting down.
GTGTTAAGTAACATATTTGACGTTCAGTAGAGATTTTGTATGTAGAAGAACAAGCAAATGGAACAAAACTGGGCGGATGCGTCACATGAATAATTGACACTGAAATGCAGCAGAAACTGAATGGCTATAATAAGAAATGGATATAAAAATGATAGATAGATAGATAGATAGATAGATACACTTTGAAACAATATGTATTGTGAAAAGTGCTATACAAATAAAACAGAGTTAAATTGAATAGCGATATAGATAGATAAACAGATAGATAGATGGGTGAATGGATAGATCAGTAAATCAAATGAAGTTATCTACACTTCTTAGCTTCACCAGCACAGTGTGTTTGTACACTTGCCCATGATGTTTCATGCCCCTACAATTCACAGCTGTCAACTGAGGTGTTTTTGTGACTTGCCTCATTTAACCAGACACATGGCAAACACATCTGACCTGATCCTATAAACCTAGCATTACAGTCATTGGTATAAGGGAAGGATGCAATCAATAGAGTAATTCAACACAAGTGAATGCATTTCAATGAGGGGGTGGGGACTTGCTTGTTTTAGAGAACTGGGATTAAATAGGTGGCACTGTATTTCAGATCACGCACACATTAACTACTTAATTCAGAGATGCTGTGCCTAAGATGTTGAATGCAACCTTTGTATCCACTTCCTAAACAGATTAATATTTGCTCATCAGAAATGTCATTTAAATTAGCAGATATGTGGTATATGGAGAGTAAAGACATATAGGAATCAAGAAATTTGTTTTTAATTGCTGAAGCATTGACCCCTGCATAAGGTCATCTGATTTTCTTTGCTTTGTGGAGAATCAGTACTTTCTTAGAGTTTATGAGCAACCAATCACAGTTTTAGAGGCGGCTGTCTACAGTGGGAAGCATAGCCCAGTTAGTGCAATCTACTTCAGTGATTAATGAGCCGATTGTAGTCTGGGATCGGTTTATCGACCCCCATCATGTGGTAATAAAACAAGCCTTGGGAGAAATAAAAAATATTGAGTAATGACAGTCGTTTTAAAAGTACATTACCATGTTTCCTTTTATGTAGTTATCTAAAGAGTTTAGGAACGGGTCTAGCTGGGAAACCACTTTGCTTTAACGGAATATTTCAACCAAAAATAAAAATTTTACTCATCATCATGTTGTTTCAAACCTGTTTGACTTTCATTTTTCTGTGGAACACCAAAGGCATTTTGAAGAACTGTTTTTTTCCCATTCACAGAAAGTTTATGAGGTCCAAACTAACATTCACTGTATAGGTGAAAAAACAAACCCCCACCAAACCCCACACAACGTTTTGTTTTGGGTGTGGGGGGAAAATTGGGGGGGGGGGTTTGGGGGGGACATTCCATATAGGCGTAATGGTTTTTATACTGTACAAACTGTATGTGCGATTGCCCTACACCTAAACCTACCCCTTACAGGAAATTTTGTGCATTTTTACTTTCTCAAAAAAACTCACTCTGTATGATTTATAAGCATTTTGAAAAATGGGGACATGGGGCAATTTCCTCATACACTCTTAAAAATAAAGGTGCTTCACGATGCCATAGAAGAACCTTTTTGTCTAAATGGTTCCATAAAGAACCTTTAACATCTGAAGAACCTTTCTGTTTGACAAAAGGTTCTTTGTGGTGAAAGAAGATTCTTCAGATTATAAAAAGGTAAGAAAGAAGTTCTTTAAAGAACCTTTGACTGAATCTTCTGTGTGGAACCAAAAATGGTTCTTCTATGGCATCGCTGTGAAGAACCTTTTGAAGCACCTTTATTTTTAAGAGTGTAAGTCACCTTCTCCTTGTAATACCTATGTCATACCCATGTCATTATACAAATTTGTGTCCTCATATGTCACAAAAACGAGCGCACACACACACACACACATACACATTTTAAAAATGATCTTCTGCATTCCACAAAGGAAAGAAAATCATACAGGTTATAAACTGGTGTCTTGTCTTGATTCTGCACATTTTTAGTGTCACACTTGTACCAAAACCACAACCCCCTTCTACTACAGCACTCATTAAGAAAAACTTTGAAGGGTGTTTTTTAACATATTAATAATTTATAGAGTTCCACAGAATTCCCTTGATACAAAGCCTAGATGTTCATTAGAAAAACTTAGGCTTTTAAATAGTTTATTTTTCTTTTGGTGTCAATACGATAAACACTAGTATTTATCCACAGCTGTAAAATGTGTTCTAAAATAGTTATTGTATCTGTTCGACATTTGAATTCACTTCTCCATAGCTTGACACTGTGGAAATTGGACCTTAAAGAGTAAATGGCCAGAATCTTTTGGATTCCTGTTGTTTTAACCTGTTGATCATCCAGTGTTCAGGCATTCTTGCAAGGGAGAAACATTCACAGTTGTGCAGAAAATAGGTTTTAAGTGCTAAGAGAGGGTAAATGCTGTGAATCTAAATAGCATATGCTTCTCGTTGACATGGAGAAGCTCATGCCATTGTTTACAACATTTCAGCTCTGGCAATAACTGCGTCCTTTACATGTGTCCTGCAGCTACAAACAAATGAGAAATAAATGGAAAACATTCATCAGTTATATTTCTTTAGGCTGAAGGATACTAGAATTCGAGTAAATATTTGGACATATCAATTAATTTTGAATTAGTTTCTCATATACGTCATGAGGAAAGGTTAAAAGCTGTTCTGTTCTTACTCTTCCACAGAAAAGAACACAAGCAATGAGGCACAAAAAAAATCAATACTGCCCACAATTTCTCTTATTTGTTTTATTTATCAAAAGCTTGCTGATATCCGTCCCTTATCTCTATTTTCCTCTTGATTTGTGCCAAATGAAGCTCAAACATTCAATTATTAAGATAAAAGTAAAAATCATATCACAGAGACAACCAAAAGAGGGTTATTCAGTTCATACTGTGCTCTCGATAACTGAATGATGAATGTCCTCAGGTTTCAGACAGCTGTGCTCAATCCAGCACCCACTCTTTACACCCTTTTCAATTTATAGCATCCTGAACTCTACTTCCGAATTTTCAGGTAAATGTGCCCATGAAGTATACTGAGCTAATAAAAGGCACAGTAGCCACAAATGTTTATTGATCCTTGTGCAAGCTTAATGGTTCTTATGATCTATTATAAAATATGTGTAAATAAGGCTTCTGTCAGGAAGGAAGTTGTTTTGAGAGGTTGTATCCCTCCAAGTAATGTTTAGCCGATAATATAAAAAAGAGAGACAGTACAATAAAAAAAAATTTAATTAAAAAAAATTATATTTTTCTCTCTGACTCAGTTACTGTGCTGAAAATAGAGAGATCATGTTTGTATCTTAGAATAAATATGTGCCTCTAAAATTGGCAGAAGATATTTAAAAGATTAAATGAATACATATTTATGTAAAAGAATGTGTTTACAGTTGGTAAGATGAAAAAAAGAGAAAAATGGTAACCTTTATTGAACATTATGTATGGCTATAATATGTTATGCTATTAATGTCATTGCTGAATAATCCACACAGTGCGGTGTGCACAAAAGACAGAAACTCGATGCTGTGGAACGGATGTTTACAGGTGGATATAGAGCTCTGTTGGCCAATAGCTTGACATTGGACTGGAGCTCTTGTGCCATGTGAATGAACTAAATGAGAATATTTGAGGTCAAGCTTCTCAGCAGAATCATTAAAAACCAATAAAAGATAAAGATAAAAAAATAAAACCACACTCCTTACCTTGGCTGATGAATAATAATGGCATGGTTAGCAAAATGTTGTATTATTTAGACTTCTTATTTTACAGTTTTAGCTTTTTTTTCTTTGTCTTTTTGATAAATCACTGTTTAATAAAATTAAATAAAAAGCTGTGGTTGCCAGAATAAAAGAATAAAGAAATCGTTTTAAAAATCATCCTACACTAGTTATCATTATAGATAGCTTTGTAGTTCAGTTTTCTTGGTATGAATGGGCCTCAGTTTTGTAAAAATACAGTAAATTAGAATTAGCAAGGCTACTTCACTTGAAAATCTTTTTTGTACCTTTAACATATACTGACAACTACCATAATAACATAATAGTAAAGAGAAAGCCTCAGGAAGAGGTAAGTTTTCCACAAGCTGATACTAATGTATAGAAAGTCCACATATGTCACACACATACACCATCATGGTAACACACACAACACTAAAATAATGGGTTACACTTTATTTTAAGGTGTCCTTGTTACAGTGTAATTATACATATAAGTACTTACTATATGGTTAGGGTTAGGATTAGGGTTTGGCTTAGCGTTACTTGCATGTAATTATGCATAATTTATTGTTATTATAATAGTAAGTACATGTAACATGTGTAACAAGGACACCTTAAAATAAAGTGTTACCAAATAATGCAATAAACATTCATTAAACAACATAAGTTGTAACATAAAACCCCAATGTACATAACATAACTGATACCAAAAACATTTAAGAAGCACAATTAGCTAAACAAAATACCATCAAATGTGAAGTGTCACCCAGGGAATTCTGGGAATGTCAGTTGACAGTTTTTCACAGTAAATTTTAGGATTTTTTTAACTTTCAAAAACAGTACATATAACAGTATTTTACTGTTTACTGTTTCCATGTATATGCAGTAGTAAAGGGAACTTACCTTTAATCAATTAACAGCTTTTTACTGCAGCATTTTAACAGTATTTTACCATTATTATTTTTTACAGTTGAGTTTTTTTTCTTTTACAGTTTGGTTTTGCCACCTAAAGAGCAAATGCAGTTGGATTGCAGCAACAGAGAATATAGTACATGAAAATAAATCATGTTCAAAACCTAAACAGATTCCTAGAGACACTTCAGCCTCTGAGAGCCACAGAATGACTCGAAAAGCACTAATTTGTCAGCACCCTTATTCTTGACAGATGACTAGACTGCACCTGACAGCCATCTGATTGGCATGGAAACATAAGCACAAGCTGGCTGGTTGTTGTTAGGACTCCAGGTGCTGGCACTCGACTCCAGCCTAGTAAGCATGCATTGACTGTGTCTGGCATTCTAAATGTAAACGTCACCTTTGATTAGTTTTGAATCAGCATAGGCAACTCATGCATGACTCACCCAGATTAGTTTGTCTTGATCCATTTTGGTTACATTATAATATTTTCCTCTGCCATTTTGGAAGCTTTGAAATAAGAAGCACATAATGACAAAAAGAGAAAAGGAGCTTTTGATTTATTCATCTGTTTCTATCCCATTTTCTTCCTTTCTGGCTTTTATAGATGAAAACATTTGCTGATACCCCTTTTAGAAGCTTGTCATTTGGATTGACAGCTTGTGTTTAAAGGCTGATAATTAAACAGTGTTTTTTTTTCATATGCATGCTATCACATCAAAGAGACAATATAGTAATAACCAGCATGTAATTTCAAAGCTTCGATTATTTTGAGTCAGCATCCTTTATTTGTGATGCACATCTCCCACTTATGGCAATCAAATGCCATATTGAGTTAATGCTTTAGTGCAGCATCTAATTCACAAACAAGTTCATGTGTTCCGAGTGTTTTCTAAACCAATATCTGGAATTTAGCATAGCAGTATGTCCATATATATGAGCAGATTGCACATAGGTAGATGGTACAGGAAATCTGCACATGTTCTGGTGTTCCCTAGCAACAAGCAAGTCCTTGGTTTTTTCACAACAAAATCTGATTTGCCTGGTTACTACACTGTTCCTTTCTTCAACAAAAGTAATTTACAAATGTCTTTGGGGAAAGAAAAATTTATATGAGTGAATTCATCCAGCCATTACTCCAGTCTTCAGGTGTCACATGATCCTTCAGAAATCATTCCAATATGCTGAATTGCTGCTTAAGAAACATTTCTTATAATTATCAATGTTGAAAGCAGTTGTGCTGCTTGATACTTTTGAGTCTTCAGGAGTTTTTGATGAATGGATAATTTAAATGAACAGCCTAATATGAGTGAAAAGGTGTTATGTTTTTACTCTATTATGATTTATCTTCATACAGTTTTAAACAGTAGTCTTTAAAGTTAAGCATTTCAAATATTCTCACCATCAAGTTCTGAAGGTGCTCACAGTATGTCACCTGTCATGTTTTATTAGCATTAGCTGTCTCTACATGCCAGAGGCTGACATAAAAATTATACTCAATCAGTTCTTTTAAATCAGTTCAGCTTCACTCAAGAAAACTGACATGGACAAAGGCGCCTTCTGAATGACAGGTATTTCATTTCTGTGTTTTGATGCTTGAACTGTTGCTTTTGAAAGCTCTCTGTAGAACGTGTGTTAACTGTAGAACAGTGTCTGTCTTCATCTCAGATATGGCAGGTGTCCTCACTTAACTTATGGACTTTGCCCTGAGCTGGCGGATGACACACCTAATACTTTCCATAAGCAATACTGCACACCTTCCTCTAGGTTAATCAGAAGTCTTGGTTGCCAGGCATGTTGTCTGATATGCATTTATTCTCTTGGTAAACTTATCTTGGTTTGTTTACAAAGCTTCAGGGATGACATAGGTGTACAGTAAGAGTTTCTGTAGAGAACTGCTCACCAGCTTCCAAAACACAACATACTGTATACTGTTGATCATCAATGTTGATCATGTTGATCATCAGCTCCTCTGCTCAATGATTAGACTCAAAGGTCTGGCATTTCACCTCAAATGTTTTTAATGTGAAGTACAGAGGAGCAGTGCATCCTTGAGATGCCCTCATAATTAGTCAGTACCTTGTGGGAAACATAGGTGTGTGATCATTTGTCTGTTGCAAAGAGCCTTTGGATGACAAGGAAATCGTTAGTAATCGTTAATAACAAATGCTTAACAGCTGTCGAATTATTTAAATGACTTTTTTGAAGAAAAAAAAATATTTTAAATGTTTTAAATTTAATTTAATTTCAATTTATCTGTTCCAGAGAATGCTCTGATATACAATGGCCTGTTAACGTTGTTGGCAATGTATGCCAAATTATCCAGTAGACTAAAATCAAATTAAACTCGACTCTTGACTGAATCTTTTTTGTCTCTATATCTGGCTCCAAGTATTTAACAAATAATATAGGTAAAATATGCAAAACGTTGCAAAAATGAGTGTCAATAAATAACTATGTGAATTGTGAACATTAATTTAAATAAATATACATTCATTTGTCATTTGGGGTTGGTAAGATTTAATGTTTTGGAAAAAAGTCTCTATGCTCACCAAGACTGCATTTATTTGATTAAAAAAATACAGTATAAACAGTAATATTGTATAATATTGTTACAATGTAAAATAACTGTTTTCTATTTGAATATATTTTAAAATGTAATGTATTCCTGTGGTGTAAAGCTGAATTTCCAGCAGCCATTACTCCAGTTTTTATCACATGATCGTTCTGAAATCAATCTAATATGCTGATTAGCATTAAAGTTGGAAATTAAAGTTGAAAACAGTTGTGCTGCTTAATATTCTTTGTGGAAATTTGTCTTAATTATTCTTGTTTTCTTGCTAACTTCATATTTTTGAATGTATAGTGTGAATGATTGGATGGATGGATTGATTTATCAGCACAGACTATTTTTGTGCTCCATTTTAAAATAATTATTTAAAATAATATATTTGTATTTTCAAGGAAAATAAGGCAAATGTTTCTTCCTTTTTGTACTGAAATGACAAATCCTTTACCCCACAATGGGTCATTCTTTATCATTAAATCAAGTGCAAGGTATGAAACCCATATGAATGGGAACAGACATGTAAATGGAATTGAAGGCTTAGCCAGTCCATGTCTATGATGTTCATGATTTTGGCCTTCAGTGTTTTCTTGAGTTTGGCCTGTGACAGCCAGCTAAGCGGAACTGCAGCTGCAATAATCAAATGCACACTCAGTTTTTGCAGAAGTTGTTTTGTCCACACACTGGCTATATTTTTTATAGCTGACTGTATATATTTGGACGGACTTGACTTTGTCCTGATTTATGTTTATTTCTGTGAAAGTCAAACAGTGGAGCTCTGACAAACCATAATCATTTTTACTGAGATGGTAGTTTACATAGTGTAAATGCTGTTAATTTATCATCTCCGCTGCTATTGCAATACATCAGAAATTGTGTATCTTCATAATCCAGATTGACACATGGCTCATATTTTGTTTATTATCTTGCCAAGAAGAATAGTAACAAACATATAGACTTTAAAGTCGGTATTTCTTTCATGTGGATGTGTTTACTACAGAAGAATACCAGCCATATCCAAGAGTATCTAAAGAAATGTCTTGTGCATTCCCAAGAAATTATGCTTTAATGCAGATTTCTCCTGAACAAAGTTTAAGGAATTAACCATTTAGATCGCAATTTCTTGATAAAGGAAGGAAGCGAGTTGTTATAAATTCTCAGAACTCCCCATTAAGCAAGGGACATACACCTAAACACGGAAAATAGGTGCTAAAATATCTCATGGAAATGAGCCAAGTCTCCATGAGTATGCATTATTCATGAAAAGCTTTCATGAAATGCTTACGTATTTAGATTAATGCAGGCAACCATTTTGCACCCAGTTTTTATTATTCCAGACTAAGTTATTGTTTAAATCAATATCTCATTTTTGTTCAGTGATTGAAAGATCCCCGTTGTTCCATTATTCATGGGGTTCTCTATCAGACAATAGCTTGAAAAATTATCTTCCATTTTCTGCACCAAAGGTATCTTTCCATTTCATCACACCATGCGCCACTCAGTTAAGGAAATAATGCCTTGTGTAATTAGCTTGCTGTGCAAGTGATGTGCCCAAACCATTCTTCCATGCTACTCCAACAGCAGTATTATGAATGTGAAGGTTGGTATTGCCTCTGTGAACAGTAAGGTTTAACATTTCATTTTTTAAATAAAATATCAGAGTCTATCTATCTATCTATCTATCTATCTATCTATCTATCTATCTATCTATCTATCTATCTGTCCATCCGTCCATCCCTTCCTCCCTCCATCCATCCAGAAAAAAAGGTTTGTAATCTAAGTTGTGAAAATGAGAAACACAAAAAAATCTGAAGGTTTCCTTGTAGCAGTGGGGTTTTTTGTTTTTTTCTTTTTATTAAACCATCCAAACATCTCCTTGAGTCACATTCAAACAAGTGTATTTTTCCATTCGTCCGCCCATGTACGTACATTCTACAAGCGGTCATTTCTACTAGAGGGTTATTTATCCTAGTGAAATATAAAATGCATATTTCTAAATATTATGTATGAAAAGTATGATGTCATCCCTAAAAGAACATTGCCTTGAGTCTGTACACCACACCTCATATTCATATTCAGCTGCTCAAAAGCTTGTAAATATGTTACGGGTTAATTTTTTATTACTCGTGGCATTCATGTGGAGACTAACATTTGCATAAAGGTGTATATAATGGAGGTTAATTGGCCTCTTAATTTAACATTTGAATGAAGGTCATAGTTGCATTACAAGATGCACAAGGTAACTTTCTTAATGGCTTGATGCACCATTTGCATTGTAAATGAAATAATTTTTGGCGGTTATATGGAAAAATGTGTACTATATGGGGTGTCCTTTCATGACTGTTCTGTTTATTTCAGTATTTTTCTGAGAAACATTTCTATAGTACCTTCACTTCCCCATTACTCACCCTGATCGAAATGCTTTTCCCTGAATACACGTTATTTAATAAACACAGGTGACGTAATGATCTTGATTTTTATCCATTGCAGATACACCAAAATGAAAACTGCGACCAACATCTACATCTTCAACCTTGCTTTAGCAGATGCCTTGGCAACAAGCACTCTGCCGTTCCAGAGCGTCAATTACCTGATGGGCACATGGCCTTTTGGAGACATGCTGTGCAAGATTGTGATGTCCATTGATTACTACAACATGTTCACCAGTATCTTTACCCTCACGACTATGAGTGTAGACCGTTACATTGCTGTTTGCCATCCGGTTAAAGCCTTGGACTTCAGAACCCCCCGGAATGCCAAGATTGTCAACGTGTGTAACTGGATCCTCTCATCTGCCATCGGTCTCCCTGTCATGGTCATGGCCTCCACCACTATTGAGTACCACAGCAGTTGTATGTTTGCCTCCACATTCAATGTACATTCAATGTAAAAGTCAGATATTACTGCAGAAAAAAATGATGGTTCTCCCGGAAATTAAATGTCTGTCATGACATTCCTTCTGTGGAACACAAAAGAAGATATTTTAAAGATATATTTTGAACTGTTTTATAATGCAAGTAGAAAATAAACAAAGAAGAATACCTCCTTTTGTGTTCCATAGAAGAAAGAAGGTCATACAGGTTTGGAAAAACATGTGAGTGATCAATTGGAAAAGTCTTAATTTCTCTTTAAGCCAACGACAGTGAAAAAAATGCGATCAATTTTACATTTTGAAATGAAATATTGCCTTGTTCTTTAAAGCGACAGATGGTGTCATGCCAGTACAAAATTCTAAATCGTCTGACCAGATACAGAGACATTCATGTCAACAATTAAGTGCTCCAGATTACAACTAAAATTATCCAAATTGGACAAAATCTAAAAATCTACGACAGTAATTTAAAATTGTCAATATTATCAATAGACAGGTAAATCTCTATGTGAGGTCATTTGCAGTTTCGTCAGATATCATCTTGATAAAGTGCATTGCACACCAGTGTTTTTTCAGCTCACTACAATGAACACAATGCGTCGCACTTAACAGTTAACAGTTTCAAACAGACTCAATCAGCGAATCATTCTTCACAAGCAACTCCCTCACTGTCATTTTTTGGTAATGAATGATTCAAAATGAACAGGAAATCTATTTTGTGTTATGATGGTTGTTCATGAAAACGTCATTATAGACACATATTGAGTTTTGCTTATAAATTAAAAATGATATTCTATAGTAAATGAATAAATATTTTTCCAAACAAATGTTAAAAAAGTATTGGTTTATGGAACAAATTTATATTTAAAACAACTAGAAAAACCAACCTAGTAACCATACATTACCATATAATGTTAATATGTTAGATAGTAATGTTTGTTTATATAACATACAGTACCATAGTTTTTCCACAACCCTGTAAGTACTTCCACACACTTACCCAGTTCTTAGCTTGATCTCCTCTTAATATATTAAGACATTTTCCTCGATACTGGAAACATCCTGTATCATTACTGTGGCAACACAAATTTTGTGTTGAAGTGTTGAGGCAGAAAATTGTTATTGAGTGAATTTAGACTGATGTCTCTTCTAGTCATTTGGGAAGAAAATCACAAGGCAGTTTAATAGCCGTAGCAGCAGGCCTGGGTCTCTGAGGCTCCCTAAACAATGCCTTGAAGAAATAATGACTAGTGGTGTAACATCTTTACAAATATGAACTGATTTTCACATGACTCACTGTGTTATTGTACTGTGCTATATTCTTACTTTCACAGCGTTTGGCATCATTGACTGTACTTTGCTCTTTCCTCATCCTTCCTGGTACTGGGAGAACCTCCTAAAGATCTGCGTTTTCATCTTTGCCTTCATCATGCCAGTCCTCATCATCACCATCTGTTACGGCTTAATGATCCTCCGCCTGAAGAGTGTGCGCATGCTGTCTGGCTCCAAGGAGAAGGACCGCAACCTTCGGCGCATCACCCGAATGGTCCTGGTGGTGGTGGCGGTTTTCATCGTCTGCTGGACGCCGATCCACATCTTCGTCATCATCAAGGCCCTTGTGACCATTCCCAGCTCTCTCCTGCAGACCGTCACCTGGCATTTCTGCATCGCCCTCGGCTATACCAACAGCTGTCTCAATCCAGTGCTCTACGCCTTCCTGGATGAGAACTTTAAGCGCTGTTTCCGAGAGTTCTGTGTTTCCCGTCCGTCCGTGCTGGACCTCCAGAACTCCACACGTACCAGGAACCCCCAGCGTGAAGGCCAGTCCAGTGGCCACACGGTAGACAGGACGAATCAGCAGGTATGACTAGTCCTGGAAATGTCATCACTGGAGTCCCGCTGCCAGCCCAGTGTTGACATGAGCTCAGATGTCACGCAGATCACCACCGGTGTCTGACACCTTCACCTATAGGAGCTGCGCTAGGTTGAACCTCTTGAAGCATCTTACTAGGCCTCCCGCACAGAGCTGTTTCACAATTTTGGTATGGAGAAAGACTGTTGAAGTAGATTTCAATGTGAAATACGATATATACTAGATTTCCGACCCCAACAAGCTGAACTTATTTCACTATCTGTGATGTTCACAGCCATGCATCTGACGTATCTGTTATGTTAGTCCAACATTCAAGAACTGTATGAACTGTATATCCTCTTAGAGTTGCATCTTAAGTCCCCTTTAACATTTAAATGTTACTTAAAATGCTATGAGAATAATTATTTTATAACTGATAACATTGTTTTATTTGTAGAAAGCAGAAAATGTATGAATTCATTTATGATCACAGAAAATGTAAATTATGTATTTAACATAAAATTTAATTTCTTCTAAATGTTCAGCCTTTAGTGTATCTGTCTTTCCCTTAAATCATATAGTGTTTAAACTTTCACTTGTTTTTATGGCCTCTTGTTCAGTTATGTTCCTTTGAAGTGATAAAAATTAATCATCAAATGACTGTTGGATGTGACGTGCACTGTTTCTCTGATTTACCATGGACTTCATATAAAAGCCGAACACAATAAGAAATGCCTCTTGCAACAATGGATCATTTTCATTCTTCGGTGGTGACAAATGTATTGTGCTTGTACTCTGATGCAGATCTCTTGTACTAATGTAAATGTCAAATGTAATTGTCTTATTGTCACTCACATTAAGACATTCTGTCTGAAAAAAGGAAATGTTTTATGCTCTGAAATACCTTGAAGATCTATGTGCAGGTGTTTCTGTAAGTTTTTATATACTGTATGCTGCATCATAAATAAATCATTCACACTAGAATAAGTGTTTGTAGTGAGATGGCACTGAATAATTAGATTTGATTAGAAAGTTATGAAACTGTTATGTGATACTTCATGTGTTGTGCCAGTCGTTAATTGTTGTGGCTCGAAAAAATGAATCAACGTTAAATGATGGGAGAGTTATATGCCTTAAAGGTGACATATCATGAAAATCTGACTTTTCCAGGTTTTAAGTGCTATAATCAGGTCCCCGGTGCATCTACCAACCAAGGAAACGTTAAATAGATTAACCCAGTAACTTTGTTTTGGGAAGTCTTTTTCTGCAAGCGTCTGAGAAAATGAGCGCGTCTGATTTTGCTCCCTTGGTGACGTGGCAAAGGGATCTCATTATAATATTACTGCCCCTTAATCTGTAAATTTACACCCACGGCACCGTTATTGTGTTTTTGCAAGCAACAACGGTGTACCAGCTCTAATACAATGGCGAAAGTTTGAGCAAAACACGCTAACTGTTCTGTCTTTGGCTGCACAGACGAGCACAGAACACTATTTAGAGTCCCAGCCTCAGAGGAGACAAGAGAGCAGTGGATTTATTGATTTATTTACTGTATATTATGCTGCTGCCACACATATCTAATATAAACATGCAATTTATTTCCCAGCTTTTTATCTTCACAGACATAACTGACTGTTTTTTTTGTAACTCATGTGTGTTTTTAACATAACCTTGTGTGTGAATGAGAACTAGTTTATTACTCACATGACCGGTGACCAGCCGCTTTCTGTCCGTGTGCTTCGGATGTGTGCACTCGGAAAACCGTACATCAGAAGTTTATATGGTGTATGGTAAACTTATATGGTTTAAAACGCATGATTTCAGTGCGATAAACATGATAATCAGAACCAAAACAGATGTTTTTAGCAGGTATGAGCTGTAATGAGTGCAGCTCTATTCGGGAAGGGGGCGGCGCAGCCAGCTCTTGGCATTTAAGAGAAGGGCAGCCTGCCGAAACACAGCGTGTTTCTGGCTTCCCTCAAAGAGGCATTTTTCAAAATTATATTATAAATGATCAGTGGCGTATTTTGAGCTGAAACTTCACAGACACATTCTGGGGACAACAGAGACTTATATTACATATTGTAAAAAGGGGCATAATATGTCTCCGTTAAGGTCCATTGAAATAATATTTGATGTGGCATTTTGATAGATCCTGATTGTAAATGTGAAACTTTCTATATGGTGCCAAAATCCAGTCATTTCAATAGGAAAAATTTCCCTTCACAGATCAAAATCTCTTTGAATGTACATATTTGAATCTCTTATTAGTAAGAGAGTCCTCTAAGAAAAGCCAAAATATAAGACTACTGCAGCTGTTTTCAGTTATTATCAGGATCTCTTATCTAGTTTGAGACCCATGCCAGCTGTAAGGGGCCAATAATTTGGTTCTGTAATACTTTGAAATCAAATAATCATGGCCTTTGAACTGCCATTTCAGTAATTTTGTAGCAGTTTCCCCCCACATGCAGTCTTGCTGCAACACCCCGGGGAAATTAAGGAACAGAGAGCTAGTATTTTCAGGACTGCTCGAAGGCGTAAGAAACAGCAGAGCGGTGGAGAGCAGGCAAGAGGGGGGCGGCAGTCATTCAGGTCATCATTGCAGTTCACATTTAACTGTGGCCTTAGGGTGCAGGATTTTTTCAGCAATGCGAGATTAAACCTAATCAAGAAGATGGAGTCCATAACATGAAACCAAGAACATTTTAGTTGATTGTTCCATGTGAAGAAACCAGAGCTTTACGTCGGCTCATCTACTCTTTTCATCGCTCCCTCTAGCTATGCTGAATACAACATAATTAAAGTTTGACATGGATTCTATAGACTGCAGAGGGGAAAAAAAGTGCCCTGGAGAGTAAATGAAACTTGAGGTAATAAAGATTGTGGCTGTAGCAATTTAGTCGAATTAATGTAATCTAATTAATTCTAAAATGGCTCAGAGTGTGAAAGAGCTTACACACAAAGTTGTTTTATAACTCCGAATGAAGAACACCTCTGTTCCTTTGTCTGAAACATTTTAATAGACTGACTGCCCTTGTGTCCCCAAATTTGAGTAGTAATACAGTCAATGCTTAAATAAAACTAAAGAATTGACTGCCTTCAAGTCAGGTTTGACTTAAATAACTGATTGCTTAAAAGTCCTAACTTTGTGCTTTCCTTTCCACTACAAATTTAAAATGTAAGCAATAATGGCAACAATTAAAGGCATAGCTCACTCCAAAATGAAAAATCTGTCATCATTTAATCACCCTCATGCTGTTTCAACTGTTTTGCCTATATAGGGGTAGACAAAGCCCGCCAATGGGATCTCAAAATATCTTCTGTGTTCCGCAAAAGAAAGTAAGTCATAATGGTTCGGAACAACATGAGGGTGAGTAACCACCCCCCGCGATGAGAAATGTCATTTTTGGGTGAACCTGTTGATACCTATTCAGAAGCAACACATTCTCATGGCAATACGTAAACTATTGAATATTGGACAATTATGTGGGCAAATTCACATTCATGTTGTGTACGCTTCTTACGCCCATTCTTATGGGGGTGGAGCATTTCATGCTTAGTGTTCTTTAAAAAAAAAAAAAAAAATTTCATACAACTCAGATTGTACAAATTCACCACCAACTCGTCCCAAAATATTTGTCCGTTTTTCATTGAGATCAGGGTTGTCGCATCTGCATCTTTCCCAGATCTTTTTTTCAGTTAAGTCTTTTCCTCATCCTAAGTGCCCCCGCGGACATCGTGCTGCTAAAATTAATGAGGCTGTCAGAAAGCTAAAGACTGGTGATTTTCACCCCCCCACCATATGTCATTGTGAGGACAAAAGAAAAAGGTTGACTTTGAGCCAATAATGACTATTTTTATTGTGCGGTTCTCAGCTATCACATATCCACGGATGCCACTGACACTATTACTATTAAAGGACAAGTGCTCTTACAAGCCTCTGCTCTCATCTCTCCTTTCTAAGAATGTCACACAATATAATGGTGATTCAAAGAGAAAATCATTACTGTGATCAGGACTTTTTTGTTGACTGCCCCCGGTAGCTGCATGCACACCCTCATACATCCCTAATATGTTTCCTGTCAGACATTAAATTTACACAAGTGACCGATTGGGTGGCAGAAGTGAGATTACTCAGGTCATTTCCTATGTCATTTCCTGAAACCCAGTGTCTGATTCCATTTGTTATGTCTCACACCCATGTTTTAAATAAATGAAAGGTTTCAAGGTTCTTAATGATCTTCATGAGATCTGCTTTTTAAAAGTATCTCCTTGCCACCAGAACATCTGTGTGATGTGACCAACATAATCTCACCTCAATGAACGTAACTGGACGTAAAGCCTTTTTTCCCCCCTCAATGTCAGTAAATCTTTTTATTATACAAATAAAATAATTTATATATGTCCATTTTTATGTTCTGGAACACTTGATTCTGACTTGCTGCAATGAGTGTTTTTTTAAATACATTTTTTTAAGGTTTATTTTTAACGATAACATTTAAACCTTTAAAGGCAGACTTCTTGTGAGCTACAAGGTTGTTAAATGATGGCTTTTGTTGAAGCCATTAGCCAGAATTGTTTAAATGAATTTTTTTAAATAATCATGTTTACAAATCACGGTTTAAAACTGCATTTTACCACTAGTTTATTCTGCCGAACAACCCAACTACGTCTCTACCAAACAGAGAATCGAAACAGTAAGTGTGCCAAAAGCATGCGCTGTTGTTTTTTTTGTATGTCGCCCTTGGCGTATTTTCTTTGGTCCATAAAACGCACTGCCCTAAATATGTAATCTAGGCCCAACATATTTACCTTTTTGTCTTTTTGTCCAATTTTCAAAGATGTTTTTGCTTGAAATCAAAGTTTGTAATGTTTAGATTCACCTTGTAGCTAGTTGCTTTGGTTCATACCTTGTAACTCTTTTAACAGAAACTTCTTCAAATCCCTATGGGGAAAATACTAAGGCCATAATCGGGATATTTTACTGTTGTTCATTGCAACATCCTGTGCTACTTTCATGTTTCTTGTATTACTCTGAGGTCTTTTCATATCAAGGCAATTATCGTATTTGTGAAGTGGCTATCTGTATCTATTTGATTTTGGATGGGTTACTATCAACCTACCCAAGTTGGGGTTTTGAAGATAGTGAAGTAAGATAATTTCTGCTTATATGTTAAACGTAACATTTTCAACTTCCATGTTCATGTAGCCTGGTAATAGGTGAGATAGATATCAGGCCAGGTCGCATATCACAACCCAATAATTTTTATTCACCTTCACGAGAGTGATTCAGGACTTACACGCCTGCGGCCTCAGTACCGAGCGGAACTCTTGTCTGCGCCCTGTTTTTCCGCCAACGATCAGATTTGGCAGAGTAACTCCTTCCGACTCCGTTTGCCGAGCTCTTGTTTTTTCACTCGCGTCATGTCCTAGCCAGTCCCCAACTAGAGCTTTAACTAACTACTTTTTCGAGACTGGTAAAGGGTCGATATCAAGTAATTTACTTTCCTCAGTTCACTTGTACCTTCCTATGGTAATTGTACACGTGTAGGGGGTGTTGGATTTATTTTATAATTTACAACCATATCAATAACTTCGAGTGTATCGTCGTGTACAAGAGATAATTGATTGTTTGAAAGACAGAAGGTGTGTTAACGTTACCCGTTCATGATTTAGCTTTAAGCTAGGAATTAGGAAATATACTCACTGTATAAAATAAGTAGCCTTACTCAAGCTGATGTTGTGTTATTTTATGTTTTTATTTAGGGACCAAGACTAATGAACTTTTTGCTTTTCGACTTCCGAGTAACTGTCGTGATGTAAGCTATCTTTACGTACTTGTAAATATTTCTCCCCCTTCAACAGTCTAGGTTATTATTCCAATCCCACACTTTAACATTTTGTTTTGTGATATATACACACCACCAACACACATTTTAGGATTAAAAGTGCTAGTCAAATACATCTTTAGTTCGAAATGGCAGATTCTGAATGCTTTGAATCAATATCAATGATTCTATTTTTAGGACCTCACAAGGGCTTAAGTTATTTGTTTTGTCTTTCTTTTTTGTCAGAAACATTACATGAATAGTTGAGACGTGACAGAACGGTTTAAAAACATCCACAGTAATGCTTGGATGTTTAGCTCCCATCTGCATAGAGTCGACAGCTACACGTTGGTCTACAGGCACATCGTCACGCAATGATCAGCAAATGGGTACATGGCTGGTTAACCCGCACAGAGACCTAGCGCCTACATGTGTGCCATTCGCACCTTCTCATTACTTCCTGGTGACAAGAGAACGATGTTTAGCAAAAGGTATCGGGGTTTCTGCTTTAACCTGATGGAGAAGATGCGCAGCCGTGTGGTCCACCAGCAGATGACAAGAACGAGAGGGATGCTACTAGCGGATGGGTGTTGAGCGGGATGTTTTTTTTTAATTTTTCATATTGTGTGCCTGGGCAGATTCAAATGTGATCAGATGACCATGGACACACCTTCATGGGTGTTGTGGGTGCTCTTGACGAAGTCCAGTTATTGTTTGTGAACCAGTCAATGTTTCTTTTTTTTATGCTTTTTTGTGGTGTGTATAGTTTTGTATGATTTGTGATGAGTCCACCAACGTGTCGCTGAAGACTAATAAAGTTTGCCTATACCAGATGCTACGTAGATGCATGATTTGCGTATTCTTATTATGTTAGTATTTTAATAATTACACACTGTTAAGGAAATTGATTACTTTTAGTCAGCGAGGACCCATTCAGTCGATCAGAAGTGACAGAAAAGTCTTTCATAATGTTACAAGATGTTTCAAATAAATTGTGGTGTTTCGTGGTTGGACATTTGTATTCAGCAAGAAACTTGAACAAAAAAAAAAAGATCAAGCCTGCTCACAATAAAGTAAATAAGCAGACGACGGGGTTTTCAACATGATAAGAAGTGTTTCTTGTGCAGCAAATCAGCATAATTAGAATGATTTCTGAAGGATCATTTGATACTTAAGACTGGAGTAATGGCTGCTGAAAATTCAGTTTAGTTTTGCCTGAACATTTGGTTTTTTTCCCCATATATATTTTAAATTACATTTTAAAATATATGGGGGAGAAAAACAAATGTTCAGAGGTCATCAGCATTTTTCAGGGCAAGGACCTCTTAGGCAATATAGACATGGAGCAGAGACCCCCAATACAAAATGTGTCAAGCAGAGCTACATATTAAACATTCAGCCTTAGATATTAATAGAAGTAGGGGGGACAACGGTTATCGGTAAAAAGATCCACACACCACTGGTTCGACATTACACTAGGACTGCTGGTTCAACTTATAATTGACCAATGCATCTGTACAGGGTTGTGTAGAGGTTCTGGCTAATGCTATGGGTTTTGTTGAGAGGATACCAACATTCTGGACTTCAGGCCATATTATCATTACAACACAAAAAAAACGTGGACAAACCAGTCCCTCTTTGTTCAACGCAAGTGCTGTATGTTGGAATAACTCATTTACGGAAGTCCTAAGAGGCCAATCATTTTTTTTTCTTTCTTGTTTTGTTGTGATAACGACTTAATTATCTCGTGATCCCGACATAAGTTATTTTCTCGTGATCTCGACATAACAAAGGTTGTTCTCTAAGTTACAAAACTGCGCCAACAAGTGGCACCATATACCTGAATATAACTGATGGGGTGTTGCATACTACTGTATATCCACTTCACTGTACTGTACGTGTTTGGGACAGAATAAGGACCTTCTACGCGATTGCTATAATTTGTGCAGTATTTTTCATTACTGACATTTAATTCATAAATTCATAAATGTTAAATGCTTGAATCAATATTACTATTTTGTGTATCGTTAAGTTCTTGCTAGATGCGTGACTCATCACAGTTTCACCACCGCATAGTGTTCCTGCTTATTAAAACAGCAGTGTGACTCCACTGTTATTCTAGTTTGCCCTATATCCCTTTTATGTTTTGTACTCTTGGTAAGTGAGGCCAACTATGATTGCTAGTTAATAAGCGGGGATTGTTGTGTTTATCTAGGACCACGCACTTCCCATACGACATATTTGTAATGTGACTATTTTCCTTGGTTTTTGTTAATTCGGTAAATGTATATTGATAAGAAAGTGATTATCGTCGTTACAGGTGCATCTCAATATATTAGAATGTCGTGGGAAAGTTCATTTATTTCAGTGATTCAACTTAAATTGTGAAACTCGTGTTTTAAATAAATTAATTGCACACAGACTGAAGTAGTTTAAGTCCTTTTAATTGTGATGATTTTGGCCCACATTTAACAAATTTTTATATTCACACCAATTCAACTACTCACAACCATTAGAATACTAAAGACAAATAAAAAAAATTTTTTAGTGAAATTGTGTGTCCTTCCCTGAAAGTATGTTGTTAATGTACTGTACATGCACTTAAATACTTTGTGTAGGGGCTCCTTTTGCTTAATTACGGCCTCCACTTCGTCGTGTGGCAATGGATTGTTTCTGGGGGATCAGTGTTGTTGTGGCCAATGTGAGGTGGTATGGATTTAAGACCAGGTTTCTTTGACAGTGGCCTTCAGCTCATCGGCATTTTTTGGTCTCTTGTTTCTCATATTCCTCTGTATACAAATAATACGTCATGTTTAATTCTTCACTATGGGGTTTTCTAGTTTTGTATCCGGTGAGTGCTGTCTGGCAGTCAAGACACCAAACTTACCATTGCCGCATTTAATGGTTACTTGCTGTGTGCTTTGGCAGTTTGTGGGCAGTGCAAATCCTGCTGGGGAAGATGAATCAGCATCTGCAAAAAGTGGGGCAGCAGTAGAGGGAAGCAGGATAAGTGCTCCAAAATGTTCTGTGTAACGGGTTGCAGTGACTTGGTTTCAAAAACGCCAGTGGCAACCACAACACCAGCAGAGACCCATTTGAACCCAAACTGTATCACAGTACTGGACCCCCACTTCCCGATAAGCTTATTTTTTTACCAAACCCCCCCCTGGATTTTTCGAAGCCCACACTTGGCCTTATGATGAGTCGCCACACATACTTCATCTTTTCAGACCTGGACCTGGGGTCCCAAATGAATACAAAACTTGCTTATAATCTAAAAGAGGACTTTGGACCACTGGGCAAAAAGTCCAGTTCTTCTTCTCCTTAGCCCAAATAAGACGCCTCTGACGTTGTCTGTGATTCAGGAGTGGCTTAACAAGAGGAATACGACAACTGTACCAAATTCCTTGACACGTCTGTGTGTAGCGGCTCTTGATGCCTTGACCCCAGCCTAAGTCCATTCCTTGTGAAGTTCACTCAAATCTTGAATCGATTTTGCTTGACAATCCTAATAAGGCTGCGGTTCTCTCGGTTGGTTGTGCATCCTTTTTCTTCCACACTTTTTCCTTCAACTAAACTTTCTGTTAACATGCTTGGACACAGCACTCTGTGAAACAGCCAGCTTATTTGGCAATGAATATTTGTGGCTTACCCTCCTTGTAAAGGATGTCAATGATTGTCTTCTGGACAACTAACTGTCAGATCAGCAGTCTTCCCCAAAATTGTGTAGCCTAGTGAACCAAACTCAAGAGACCAATTTGAAGGCTCAGGAAAACGTTGCAGGTGTTTTGAGTTGATTAGTTCTGATGGCAACCAGTCACTATATTATGTCTAAGTGTGGTGAGATATGTGAATTGTTGTGGGTTTTTGTTATAAAATGTGAGCTCAGAATCTCTACAATTAAAAAAATCCAAAGAGACAGCCTTAAACTGACTTCAGTCTGTGTGCATGAATTAGTTTAACTACGACAAGTTTCGCATATTGGAGTAGGCTGAATGTAGTATGGTACAATGTGAATGCATTATCACCTCTGTGTTCCAGACACGATGTCTGTATTTAAGGTGGAGCTTGACTGGAGACTGTAGATGAGTGTTTTTTATGTATTTGCTGCTAGGGCTATTTAATAAGCTGTCATGGTGTTCTACAGGTGGAATCGTTTTGGAGGTTCGTTAAATGTCTGTTGTGGAAGTGTTTCCAACACCCACACCTTATTCAGTACAACAGCACTTTTTGTCTCCCTGTTTTTTCTATGTTTACCAGCTTGGTATTCCGAAAATTTTAGATCCCCATGCTCTTACCCAGCAGATTGCCTCTATGACTAGACTAAACTGACAAATTCCATGATTATAATGTTTATTTCAATAAAAGTGCAAAAAAGTGAATGAACCTACTAAGCTAGTCTCTAGAAATGATTTCCCTAGACATATGTTGTCTGCTTAGCCTTTCTGAAGCGCACGCTCACGCCGAATAATGAAATGTCAGAAGGATCAATACGCCCCACTAAATTATATGCACCAATGTCAGGACAGGAAGGTCATAGTACTGTCCCATCATATTGTGCTTTCTGTACCCGCATGTAAATTGTGGATATTAGTAGCTAGTGTATACAACACATCATCACCGCCAGTCCTTATATCAGGGATATCGGCTGCTCAACCTTGGTTGGCCCGTGACGAGTTGGGTTAAATTATTTGAGAACCCCCCCACAACCTTTTATTTGTCACTGGTTCGCTAGTGTGATCTATTTGAGAAATATTGTCTAACCGCCCTGTTGGGATTTGTAACGATGAAATTACTCTAACACTTGCGTCATTGTGAGTGGTATGATAACACCGATCGGTAGTATATTAAGTTGTTTTTGGCATCCACGACGGTCTTGGGGAAAAGCATACTTTTGTTTATGTCGATATAACGAGGATGACGATATTACAGGGTTTAGTGCATAGTATCACCCCCCGAGTATCCCCCCGAGGAAAAATAACTTTTTCTTGTTTATGTATGGGGTGTCATTTACGAGGAAAATAACTTATGTAGTGACCCCCTCAACTTTCCCCCCCCCCTCTCTTCTGGTGGCTCTATTTTGCCTTTTTTAGTAATTATAAATATTACAATTCTTTCAATCTTATGGACTCCGTATTTGTGATTTATTGCCGTAATCTACGTGTTATAACGCAGGTGAGAATTGCTGCAACCACCAGTACATAAGTTGCGTGCTTTTCATTCTCGTGTTTACAACTAATACTCATTTACCCAGCCATGGCCACAGATTTAACCTATTAAAGAGCGAAGACGCTTTTTAAACCCGCCACGCAGCCCGCTTGTTTACAGAGCGCCAAAGAAATTGTCTACTCTGTGAGAGTCTCTACTGTGTGTTTTGAATGGACTATAATTTCACAACTCAAAACATTCAGGTCAATAAGTGCCATGTATGGTTGACGTATCCATCCAGCAGACCACATAGCTCGGTTTCTTGAACGTACAGGTATCCCCCAGTGCGTTCTCTTAACCGCTGACCAGCACTTCTTAAGGTTAACTCAACACTAGGCCATTACAACATGGAAATCACTCACTGCTCTTGATCGAATAACTTTTGTAACTTTAATAAGGAATAATTTATACAGTCAAATATGCAATGATACATTTGATTACTTTATTCAATTTCTATACCTAAAAACTAATGTTAGACCTACCTAAAAAACCTGAAAAGCACTGTTTATTTTTTTTGTATCTTTGCTCTATTGTATTTATATGTGCTGTTGCTTGTAGTTAGATTATTGCTATAGATTTTTATTTGACAATATAGTCTTTTTTTTTCTCTAAACATAGCACATACGAACCGTACCGAAACCGTGACACAAACCGTGATACAAACCGAAACCGTGAGTAAGTGAAACCGTTTCACAACAAGAGAAAGTAAACAATTTATGATCATGATTTGTAAATTGGTACTATGTCTATTAAGAGAGTAGATCCAGAAACTATGGCACAGATTGTGTTGCATGTGCCTGGCATATTATATTTTTTTGTTGGTCAAAAGTTGATTTATGGCATCATAACCAAACAACATGTTGAGATATAATCAGGTCTTTAGTGTTTGTGGTTGTTGTAAAGGATTTTAAAGATTTGCAGTCATACTTTTTTAATTTTTCACTAGTCATGTATCGGATAGTTTGTACCTGACAATGGTGCCTAGAATTTGTGATTAATAATTTCACCATGTGAATTTTACTGTCAGAGGGACAAATACCAACATTTTTACTGAAATTGTTATATACTTTTTATTCCGCTACTGCTGAGACTCGAGAATTTGACTTCAAATCACCCCTCTCTGCATGGTATCTGCATACTAGTGAGGGGTTTCTCAATAAAGTGCAGATGTAATGTGTTATAGTCAATGCTACAGTGAGTACATTTATAGATTATGTACAAGCCATACTTTTACAAATAACTGGAATGGACTTATATATTTTATATAGATAGATAGAAGATTGCGCATTGTAATTGGCGTTCGGGTCCTCTTAGCAGCATGAAAAACAAACTCTTCATATTCAATAGATTATAGGTATAGCCTCGAATAAGTGACGAAAAACCACTCACTTAGTCCTGAAATGCTGTCACTCATGTCTATGTCGGCGATCTCACAATGTTCCATTTCAAGGATTTTTATAATCATAAAGTTGTTTACAACTGCATTAATGGATCTCTTATTACATCATGTCGTGTTTGTTAAAGGGGTCATATGATGCGATTCATTTTTTCCTTTCTCTTTGGAGTTTTACAAGCTCTTGGTGCATAAAGAAGATCTGTAAATTTTCAAAGACTAAAGTCTCAAATCCAAAGAGATATTTTTATAAAAGTTAAAAGTCAGCAACAACTACCTAACACTGGTTAGTTTGAAACACGCCCCCCAAAATCTACCTCAATATGTGGGATAGATAAGATTGCATAACGCCACTCCAAAAGTTGAACGCTCAAAGAAGAATGTTTTCGTAACTTATTTCTGCTTGTGATGTAGCGCCCATGGCTGGGCCATGTGTCTGTGAAGTACGCTGTGTTGCTTCAGGGTGGGTTTAGCAGGAATGCGAGTGAAAATGCTTACTGATTGACCTGGTGGTCAATCCGAAAACGATGTGAAGCGTATCATGCGCTGACGCTCGCAGCCTGGAGCTAGTGTATCCGGGCTGGTCGCTGAGGGAATACTTACACTTTTAGTGCTGTGAGAGTCCCTGCTGATCGGCTTATAAACGCCAGGTTAGTTCACCGTCTCAGCTGTGTATTGCCAGAGCGAAAGACGACGATAGTCGGTATCGTACCGAACCGACGGTGCCTACGTACGACGTTATTGCACCGGAGTCAGCTCCAGCAGCTAGGGCCACTGTGTTTGCGTTGGTTGTAAACGCCCGAAAACTCTTTAGGTTTGGTCTGTCAGTCAAAAGATGGTTTTTACCGATATTTTTCGTCTTTGTCATGCCTACGGCTGACTCTTGTGCTGCGTCTGTTTTAGTGGATGGGAATATCTTTTATGTTCAGACCCCCTTGAGTGGACTGTGGATCTGAGCGGGCCAATTTGTATCTGCGGGACGTAACGGTAGACGTAAATATGGCCCGGCAGTTGATGAATTCACGTAAGTGACGTTTCTTTTTTATTATTTGGCCATTTTTTCCCTGATTGTTCAAATACCGCCCACCGCTGTTTGAGCAGCCCAGTGTGGCAGCTCAGCCACCTGTGGTGGCGCTCAATGCTCCTGTCCAGACTCACACATGGACGTGCACAGTAGATGTAGGTTGAGGACACTTATGTCCTTTTTACGACCAGCTATCGACGCAATGACTATCAAGCTAACGCCCCCCCCCACGCGTATAAAATTTGTTAAAAAGTTTATTCAGTATAAGTCATTATTAATCGCAGTAATTTGATGTCCCCATGGGATGCCCACTATACTACATAACGCCTACAGTTTGTTAACTGGAGGTTTTAATGTTTGGTATTGTAGCTCCCGGACACCGGACGCCATCACAGTATGGTAGGGGCGTAACGTTTCCGTCACACCCTTGGGGTATTCGGCCAATCACAACGCACTTGATAGCTGGCCAAATCACAGCACACCTCGCTTTTTCAGACTGTTGAGCTTTGTAAAAATCGACGCGTTTTCAAAAAGGCGGGGCATAGAGGAGAACAATAATGTACATTATGTGGAAAATAATATGTTTTGTGAACTTTAATTTTACCACAAACACATGTCATTACACAACATATTTTTCTTTTTAGCAGCATCATATGACTCTTTTAAAAAAAATGGGATTCCGAGAGGATCCCGGCAATGGCCAGAAGATAGCATAAATTCAGCACTGAACATTAAACAAAAACTTTGGCGCGTTTCTAACCTAAACGCCTCTGATTGGCCATTGCGTTCAAGAGCTCAACAAACATGTCATCGCTGCAAAAACAAGCCGTTAATAGAAACATTTCAAGTTCTCCAGCTCAAACTCAAAAACGCAACAGAGCGTTTGCTAAATCTGTTTCGAACAAGGCGCACAATAATATTATATCTTATTTTCAGTATCAAATGAGGGTACTCCTGCTTCGTTTAATGGGGGCTTATATTTACAAATATTTATTTTGTGTGCATGGGTTGACTATCATCCGAAGCTGTTGTTAGGCAAAATATCCAACGATTTGTGATCATAATCTTGTTAATTTGGCAGTACCCCCTGCAAACCCGTCCGTGGACTCTCCCCGCCCGTTGACAGCAATTTTGAAGATCAGATTAGATATTATCGAATATTAAAATAAATGCAGCCTGGGGTAAGCATACTTCTTTGGTTGTTTTTTTTTATTGGTATGAATTTTGAATGTTTATTTATATTTATCAAAAGGGGAAAAAAGAATACTTTGTCTTCAACATACCTTGTTGTTATATATGGACGTACTATTAAATTATCTATGTTATCGTTATTTTGGGAGTCTTGGGTTGGGCCCTTGTGAGCTTAGGGTGGGGGTTTTAAGTTCGAAAACGCTGAAAGCCTCGACTATAGCCAGGAGATATTTTAGGGGTCTAATAAGCAATTTCGTAAAGGGGGGGGGTATCATTATGATGCGATTCAATTGTTTACTCTTCTCTGTGATAGTTTTTACCATAGTATCGTGCGTGACTTGATTACAAGCCAGAAGACAACCCGATCTGTCAGAGTGGGGCAAATAATAGCCGTGCTCCAAAAATCAAAGAGATATTCTTTTATCCCTAAAAGTTATAGGACAGAGGCGGACTAAGGGCTCGTCAACTGATCCGTGGTGCCGCAAGCCCGCCTGGCCGCGACTGTTCTCAAGCCCACAGGTGTGGCCTCACTCCTAAGCCCGCGGCTTTTCGCCGCTTCACTCTAGCTTCTGCATGTGGACGCATGGATGGAAGTCACTGTTTTCCTGAACCTGCAGAGCTCCAGCTACAATGGGTCTCCGTGCTTTTTATCAAATGTTTGCTGATGTCTATTAAAGTTTGGCTTTTAGTTATCATCTTCTGCAAGGGACACGTTTCCGGGTGTCTTGCACTTCTGACTCACTCACGTTACCTGTAATGGACATTTCTTTTATTATTAAAGAATTTGCCACGTGATGCATTATGAATCGGGAGTATGCGCCTTTTTTTTTTTTCCCTCCTTTTTTTTTTTTTCCCATGTCCTTTTCCTTCCCTTTCCTCGTGTGTTTGCTGTGTTTCTCGATCACAAATTGCACAGACATGTGGTGCTTATGTTACTTACGGCCACGTATATGCAACGCGTTTAAAAATTTAATAGTCTATGTCATTTATATCAGTCCCACATTAGTCCCACTGGCACCCTCCGTCCACTACACAAATGCCGGTTTTCCCTGTACTCATGCCGGTCTTTATTGGGTTTGTCTTCGCCCGCTGCCGTGTGCAGTACTTGCGTCCCTTTTCAGCCACATCAGTGGGTATTAATCGGGTTCCCTTTTTTTGCGTTAACATTTTCCCGGTCACTTACGCTTGACGGATATCCTTCAGCTATTACATCACAACGTCACTGGATAGTTTTATGGCAAATCAGAGCACACCTCGTTCTTTTATAGGAACGATGGCTTTGGAAAAACGACGCGTTTCGAAACGCGGGGCATAGATGAGCAACAATGTAATGTAATCATTATGTGGAAAAACTATAAGAGACCTGGGTTTTTAAACCCGTAAACCGCATAAACCCACATGTGTGTCATTTACACCAATACTATCTTACATCATAATTGCTTTCTTTTTAGCAACGTCTAAAAGGACCTTTAATTCAATGTTGAAATCGGGGATCCATTTACTGTAACATGAAATTAATCAAAGTGTAGGCCCGACTTAAGTTTATTTTTGTCTTCGATATGCGGTTGGAATATAGATCATTTTTATAACTGACAGAATGACATCATAAACAAGTTGAGGGATTTTTCCTACCCCCCCTGTTTCTTGTCTCAAATCACAATATGCCAGAGTTTGAAAGTTTCATTTCCATCACACGAGTAACCTTTCACCCCCCACTGCACCTAGCCCCCCGCACCCCCTTCCCCCTGCAGCGTTCGAGCAGTGCCGCAGTCACACGCGACCCTCCCTTGCCTTATACCCTAGCATTTTAGCAGTAATTACAAGGCACCAAATACCGTCCAGCGGCTTATTCACCCTAGTTTGAATTATGCCGACAACTAGAGTCTTATTGTCTGCAGTGTAAGGATAGTAGTGCTCACCAGCTACATTTTACTTGGCCCACACCAGCAGCCATCATCTGTGCCTCCCCTTCTTTTGTGGTCCATGCTGACAGTCTTATCTCAGCATTTTTGGTATGTTTAAACTCGAAGGGATTAAGCTGAATTAAGCTTGTTGAGATCAGAAGGTTCTAGAAAGAGCTTACAGAGGGAATTAGTATAATTAAACCGCGGCATCTGAGCATGCATGGTTCTAGAAGGTTAATTGCACCAGTGATCAAACAACCCTTTACTACGTCTACCCCCTCACTCGCGTTGACTCCCTTCGCCCTATACTTATAACAGTGTTGAGCTCCTTCTTTCTTACAATTTTTCATCGCGCTATCCACCCTCTTGAGAAAAGAATTCTATCTCGTGGCACCTGCCACACAAAAAGGAATTTGTGATAAACATTCAGTCTCTTCAGTGGCTGGCATGATAACCTGTGACGAATGAGTCTCACCGGTTATCTGTGAATATTGCTACATTTTTTTCAGTCACCACATTTTGAATAGTATTAGTCACAAAATATCTATATGTGCCTTATAACACCCTCTTCCATGTCCTCTATCATTTCAGCTGCGATTAACCCCATTTCAGCAAAGTATAAAGAGCATCACATGCTGCTAAGTTCCTTAAGTCAGCTTGTTATGTGTGTTCCAGGGCCCTAAAGGCGGTATAGAGAAAGGTCTATTTGTACTTCCATTATGTACTTTATGGGACATTATTAATTTGATAAGTCATCGGTACTGCTGTAATTCAAAGAAGGTTTTAATATTTCTAATTATGTGATGTGTGATTGTACTATTACTCCTATCTATGAGGTTATAATATGTTTGAGTAACAGAGGGCCGTGCCTTTCTGAGTACCATCTGATTAGATGGCACTAAGCAACTGGGAGAAGATACAACAAGTTAAAGCCAGCATGAATCAACTGGAGTGAACTGCGCGCGCCTGTGATGACTGGCTAGCGGTGTCTGTTAAAAAGGGGATTTGAGTACTGAACGGTTTGTGCATATCGCATTAACAGTATCCTTGCCTCTGATTGTGCTATGCACATATCCCTTAATGATACTATATAATACTGGGTCCACAGATATCAAAGTAGCGGCTTTCTGGAGACTTGCGTAGATTGATCATACAGACTCTATACGATAGCTTTGTGTGCAAAAACAAATGTCCCTTACATTATTGATAGCCGATTTGCACCATGAATTTGTGTATCACCCCATATAAGGACCTCCCCGTGCCGGTTACCCGGTGCGAAGGATAACACATGTTTCATATCCCCGACGTCCCCACACAGCTCGACAAGCCTTCTATTTTCTTATGCCACCCATAGTATTTTCCCCTGGACAGTGAACCCTCCTTTACAAAGTGTGCTGTCCCTCCAACGTGTCCTGCAGGTTAGTCTTCAACCCTAATTTAATTTGACACACCTTTTGGAAACATAGTCTTATATTTCAAGGCTTTCCCCTTACCACGGCCATGAGTTTAAAAAACTTACCGGGTCAGTGTGTGTGTTGAGGCAAGTTGTAAGTTTAAACTCTGTTGCAGGATTTCTACCGTGTTCTCCTCTTCGGATCCCGTTCAGGACTCCCGTATGTTGGTGGCAACAGCCCTGCTTGACATTGTTACCCAATCGTCAAGCTACGTGCCTATTTTGTTATTATTTACAACTGATATTGTACTATGGTCATCATACATAATTTAGAAATTATAGAATGTCTTTATACCGAACATGTCCTGGCCACTGCAGACATATGTCATCCATCTTTATCCCGTGTAGGATATTCTGACTATATGAGATGCATTAAAAGACCTTCTATTTGATCTTATAGTACACTCTGTTTTTACAATATAAAGTACTCATTATTATATCTTAACACATTCCAACAAATATCTAGTTTGCTGTCAGCTTTTTGACAGGAGGAGTTGGTTGCACCAGTGTGCTCAAAAGATCCTGTGTATCATACCCCCCCTTGGTAAATACTGTATTTCAAAAGAATGTGTCCACTGTTGAAATAACATCCCCGCATTGTTGTATTCACATTGCTCTTCACTTTGTAAATAAAAACATAAAGAAAATCTACCTGTAACTTAAAGTAAATAAAAGTGGGGAAAAAATCACATTATTGACCCCCCAATAAATATTTTAGAGAAGACCGTTACTAGACGCCGACGTTGTGTTATATCTATTCCCTAATGCCACGTTGGTAGTCCAGGAGTAGTTGAGTGGCCAAAGACTTCAAAGGATCCCGCTGGGAGGACACTGCAGAAAATTCTAAGAAAAATATCTACGAAATAGATACATAAGCTCTCATCCAAAACATCATAACGATCACCCCGCCCATATCTTTGCTAGCATGACTGGAATCCTCTTAAATCGGGACTTGGGTTCAATGGGCAGTATAAAAAAACCGCAACAAAATTAAGGTCCTTTTTCGTGAGCCATTCTGCAATAATCACTCCAACGATGGGTTGGTGCACCATCTTCAGATGGATAAAAAAAAATGTGTGATCCATGAAAAATTATCTGCTGCGATCTTTACAGTGCTGTTGTTGCCTAGTTTTCTCGTGCCTGGATGATCTGGAATATTTTTGTTCGCATTACGAATGTCGTCCATACAGGATTCTTCTATACAAATATCCCAATGGACCTATACCAATGGATAAAAATGGACTGTCCATGCTAGAAATCTTATAACGGGCCAACCGGTGGCGGGCATTGTCTCTATATCGGTTTGGATTATATATGACTATCTACAAACAACACAAAAAGTGGTTCACTCTGAGAGACAATAAATCTATAGTTTTTGTCCTGATCAACTTCTTCAGTGAACTGTATGTCTGAACCCTATAATGCATGGTGGGTTGATTATTCCTGTAAGAGGCAAGAATTGGGGAGCAGTAAGGGGCACCATCATTCAGTGGGAATCTGAATGGTTTGGCGAGATTTTGGATGAATGGAATGGTATGTTCACCTGATCTTCTGCCCATCTCCGCCCTAAGTATTTGTTATCTAAACTCTTCAGGCGATTATTAGTGTGAGACCCTCCTGAGACTCAGAGCGCTGTTTCTCTTCCACAAAAGGATTTTGTGGTTGCAAAACCAGATTGGATTAGCAAAGGGTAGGATCTTAATTGTGACCAATGTGCTATACTGAGACGAAACATTACATCCCAGCGAACATTTATCTCCCCATCGCTTGTTTAAATTTTCCTTGTATTCTACATTATGAGAAGGGTTAGCATGGTTATGTCATGATTTCTTTTACAAAACTTAAGATATGATCTCAATAGGATTGATGATACGGCACTAATTCGTTGACGACAGTACTTTGGTTTGGTAGTTATTTTATCATTTTAACTAATTTTATCCATATTTAATTGATTATATTTGAGTCCCCCACAACTCTTATAGAATAATTTCTTTCTTTTTCCCTTAGATCATAACTTCTCTTAGCATATACAGCATAAAATGTCTAGTACTTGGTTTCTACCCCAACCCTTTCACCCTACAATATGACATGATTGTAAAATTCTTACACAACAAGTTCAGGCTTAACATATATTGAGATTATGAACTCTCTACAATACCACTTTGCATTCCTCCCTGCTTTGTTTTATCTGGATGTGTATTCAACTATTGTTTCATTTTTTTTCTATCTTGTTTCTGTATATAGACCAGTGGGTATGGAAATTATTCAGACCCCTTTAAATTTTTCACTATTTGTTATATTCCAGCCATTTGCTAAAATCATTTAAGTAAGTTTTTTTTCCTCATTAATGTACACACAAAACCCCATATTGACAGAAAAAC